>OY856412.1:1405458193-1406058193 GCA_963693085.1 Alisma plantago-aquatica
TAATCATGGAATATTTTGATGCAATTTTAAATTCATTGAAATATTTGATTCTTTTTCATCTCAAAATAATAAGTAAAACTATCAATTATTCTCAATTATATTGTGTAATTTCCTTCATAGTCCTAAGGATCCCAGATTAACACAATATCCTATATGGATAGGGCCTCACCTAACCATTATGGAAAACAATACTCAACCAAATATATTTTTTTCATTTAGTATTACTAACCCTAAGTTTGAAATCATCATAATATTCTTCATCCAATGAGAACTTTATAGAATATATAAAATTCATATGAATGCATCTAATCCCTTATCTTTGTTTAGCTGTATTTCTACTAACTTGACTTTTCTCAATATGTATATCAAATTTTTCTTTGAATTAGATAATAGAAAGGTGTAGTGTCAATAAGAAAATAGTATACAAATAATCAATATAAATTTGTGGAATGCCTATATCTCAATATGCCCTCCCGCAATCTCAATATACTTACTAATGAAACTCTTTTCTATAAATCCACTGAGAATGAATATAGTTTCACATAGTTACCTAATTTATGCTTACAGTTCCATAAGTATCCTCAAAATGCAACCTAATGTACACTAAAGTACATGATATGTTCATATAATGTGTATTTAGTCTCTAATGCCAAATCTAGATACATGTGAATCTAATTGTTTCTTGGGTAAAACAAGCCATATGTCACGATGTGCATCCACAAATTATAATGTAAATATACATGATATTTGGTTGTGTATATTAATATGAATAGTCACAAAATACATAGCAGAATATATCATAATAGATTAACCCTGACTTAATCACTTAAATTTGCACTAGTTAGTGTACTAATGGACCTAGGTGAATTATCGTTTAGTGTGGACCTCAGTGTGTATTCCATTAGAAACTTAGTCATTGAGTGAAATTAGATTTTATTACTTTTTCCACATATAGATAATCATGTTCAAGGATAATTATAAATGTTGGGCATAAATATGTAATGATATACTATTTAAGTGGATCAATAATAAACCAAACTACATTAAAACAACTAATTGATAATTTGATATCCTATGACGAAAAGAAAATATGTGTTATCATGGTAATTTTTTATAATCACATCCCATAAATTATTTGGATGGTGTTAATTATCTAACTAATTGAAGCAAAATAAATTCTAATTATTCATGTCCTGTATATATTTGACCTTGGTTTTTAGTAGAAAATCATTTCAAGTTACTATATTTGGAGTGGGTGATGTATTATTGATTTCATTATCATGGTCCCTTCCATATTATGTCATTGTCAAGAGCCCTCATATCCCATATGATGGCACCTAGGTTAACTCCTACCTCAAGTGGGAATACCGCATAGTTTTGTTCTCTTCGTCATATTTAAACCCCCTCACATGCCTCATTACCTACCAAATCCACAAGAAAATCATATTACCTATCTCATGTGGTATCAATGGCCCAATCCATCTCTATACTCTTCCCTCTCCTTATCTCAATCTTCATTGAGGATTCTAGCAACTTTTTCTTCTATAAATGATGATCCCTTCAATTGTGATATCTTTCATAATCGGTCACAATTTCATGATAGTTTTTGATAATCTTGGACTACCTACTCTCTCTTAGTTGTAGACACTACTAGATGTTTGGAAGCAAGGATTGGGCCTTTGAACACGTCTTTGATGATGAAAACTTCATGTTGTGATCTTGTGGATCTTATTGGTCCCTCAGTGTCTCCATTTAGGTACCTATCCAGTTCACATTTTTCTTGTTGTTACTTATATTCCTTGTGTCAAATATCAATTATGTTTGGTTTTTTTATGGATTTCTAGTCCTGTGTCCTCTCTGGGTCATCTACAAAATCCATTTTATCTATATTTTAGTGTAATTTGGTTCCATGAGTAAGTTCCCTTTAGGCCATGGGTGAGAGATATTCAGAGTCTATATGTCATCTGACAACCCATGTTGGGGCTTGGTTAGACCAACATGATGAGATGGCATTTGAATCCTTGAATAATTGCATTTCCATCTCCTTAAGATATTTGATTGGTCTTTAAGTCATAGTGTGCTTTGATTGATGTAAGTATTGGTAAGAACATATTGTGGTAAGATCATCAAGTTATCTCCTTCTTTTAATTTGATAATGTAACAAACACCATGGGCATTGTAGTCTTTTGCACCTTATTTCATATCAAGTCATTTGAAAATAATTTTCGTATTTAGACCTAAGTACCTAGTAACACAAAAGGTCAAGTGTGGCAATGAAGGCATGTGTTTCTTGTGCCTTGAGTTTTGGATTGTAAATTTTATTGATTTAACCTTGTAACTTATTATTGATTACTCATAAAGCTACACATAGTACAATTTTATATAAAAAAGGTATAGTCTATTGATCTAGATATTTTATGACATAGTTTTATTAGATGGAAAACTTTTTGTAGGACTTGATAATTGAATGGAGTTTAATAGTATGTTTTCATAAACCATGATTATGTGGGTTAATGTACTTATCTCTGGACTTCGTTGGTTGTTAGGTATGTTGCTATCATTTGAGGATTCATTTTGTGAAAATATACATCCTCTAAAATTCCATGATATATATGTATCTCCTCTAACATTTATAGTTTCGATGTATTGTTGTCCTTTTTCCTACATTCTATCTTATTGAGAAATTGCTTAATAAGTACGTTAAATTTATATATTCTTTAATATAATTCTACATATACTTTAAAATGTTCCAAGTTGATTTATGGTAACTAGAATAATTTAAGAATTCTTTTTACTCTAGGTGGTGGTGCCTATAGTACTCAAAATACATATAAACATAGGAAAATTAGGCGTTGATGCATGCTCCTTAGTATATGGGTGTTGGGCCCAATACCCAACATACATACATACATACATGCGTACACACATACTTGAGCTAAGGTGGCCGGAAAGGGATAGTCTGGTTGGATAATTCTGCTGGTCCCCAATGAAGGGACCTGGGTTCACACTACACAGAGAAGAATTTCTTATTTTACCACCCTCCTGAACATCCGTCCTCCACCATGGGTTATGGGAGAGGGGGAGAGAAATTTTTATCTCTTAATCACATACTTGAGTTGAGGTGGTGTTGTGTAAGCCCTACTACTTTTATTATTTCTATTTTTTGCTTATGATCTACATACTTCGTATTACACCCTATATTGTTATTACAAAAGGAACTTGGCTTTTCTTCTTCATTTGCCTTAGATCTTATTGAACATCCTATTTACATTCCGCATGTGAATATCCCTTTTTATACCTATGGATAAGATCCTTATATTTTGTAATGGTGGTTTTTTTAATCTGATATAACTTCCAAATATATTTGATTATTATGTAGACATATAAGATTTGTTGAACATATTTGTTGTTCTTCTCTTATGGGGGTATTAATCCCAACCCCCAGTTATGGTGATAACTTAGTATAAGTTTATTTAGTTCATTATCAATCTTTGAATCATTTGTCATGCGTGTTTCATAAAACTAAAATGGTATCAAGTTTTTAGTTTTCTCTATATTTATATGGTAAAAAGAATATCTTAAGTATTTGAGAATTTATACTTTTTATATAATTTTGTTGCTACATTTGGGTATTTAATACATTATCATACTTGAATATTGGAGTTGCATCCCATTGAATAACTAGATTTATGTTTTGCATGTTTTCTCATTTTTTCATTATTAAAATAAGTGTTATTTGAGATGCATCTGTTACATGAGTATATAAGTTCCACTATAAGTTCCAACATTTGTCTCATACAAAATCTTATGGATATTCAAGCATGATAATTTATATATTATTCTATATCCCCATGAATCTTCTTCTGGTTTCATTGGGAATGTCTTGAATAACTATTATATTTGAATTTAATCTTATTTGTATTATCTTAACATAAATGTATCACACACCAACATTTTGGATTTGAATTTTTCAGATTATATATATTAATGAATGATAACGTTTCCTATTAATGAGTTTACTTGTTTATATTAATCCATAGATTGCATGCTAGAAAATTTCAATATTCACATAGGATCGTGTTGGAATATGACAAGCACATCCCATGTATGATAATAAAGGGACTCTTGAAGGGTTATTTTACAAATAATGTGTTTGTGTAAGTTTTCGGTAAAAACTTATGTTGAAATTTTGAGAGCATTCTCTTGGGTTGCAACTCTTTCCCACAATAACATTAGACTAAGTTGTTAACACAATCTTTCTATCCAAAGGAAAAATGTAGAAATTAAATATCCTACTAGTTTCACTTTGTAGTGTGACCTACTATATGCAACAAAAGACCTTCCATTATTCATTATAAAGTCTTATACCTTCTTAGTGATACACAAAGAAGTCAATTCCTTTTGGTGTTTCTCTCAAGTCCCTCTTAAATAGAAATGCATATATAAAGTAGATTATTGAAGCATTGAATGTATGATTTGCATACCTAGGGTCAAAATTCATATTCACAAAAAAGGAATATGTAAGATGTTTACAAATTAAAAAATGAAAATTATAATAGAAGGAAAGTGTCAACTAAGGGCAAAAATTATTATTATACAGATACACTTCCAAATGAAATCAAATGTACTACGTAAACTAGATTTTTGAACCAACCTTCTTATAACATGTAAAGAGACTTCTTCAATCACTTCTAGGGACACAAATTGTACATGGAAGGCCATACTTTATTTCACAAATTTGTGGTAAAAGAAATATTGATTTTTCATAGCATTGGAAAATTATTAATATAATTTTCAATGTGCTAAACCACACAAATTTTAATGTGAAGGGCCAATGGGGATATAAAATTCTAATAACTATCAAAATACAATAGGTGAAAAGACATTCATAAAAGTGGTATTGGTTATCATAAAATCTCACAGCCCTAGAGGGACTGAAAAGATACACATATAACAAAAATGATTCAGGGCAAGTTATAACATGTATAATGAACGGAAAGATATAAGAGTGAAAACTAAGAGAATAAAATCTTAGTATTGGTAGTTGGTAATAACTTATGTTATGTCTTTTTCTTCTACAAAACTGTGAAAACTTGTTTACTAGTGCTAAACCAACATACAACAAATTATGTGGTGGTTCCAGCAAATTTTCTCTTTTACACATGCTCAATAGCATAAACCATGTTTCCTCTCTCTTTTAGGGCATGGGAGAGAACTCGAGATCTAGAAATATAACCACTATAGTAACCTCAAGCATGAAGTAGCTTTAGAGACATACAAAATAGAAGAACAAGATGGGAAGAAGGGGTGGCATTGTCATTATCTCTCAATCATGATAGCAGAACTTGAGCAAAATTTCTTGTTGTGTCTAGGTGGTTATATCACAGTAGTATCTTGATGTGTAATACAAGGATAATCACATCAATAATGCTTACAACCAAAATTTCTAATGACCAAGTGTATAAGAGTCTTACAATGGTTTGGTTCAAGTTTTATATGGTGGAATGTGACTATCCTAACTATACATATCAAACTAAGATGCTCCCTACACAATCAATGTCAAAATCTTTAGAAAAAAAACAAACATAGAAATAGGAAGACACTTGTCTTGCCAATGGTTTGGTTGTGAATGTCACATGGTTCATATGTGACCACATGATAGTTCATGTGTGTATTTGCAAGTTGTAAATGTTATGTTTTTCATAAAAATCTCTTATGGGCATCTTTATGTAGGCACTGGGGATGTTAGATGTTTATTTTCTATGAAACTAGTTGTTTTTCTCGGGTATTTAGTGAGAAAGACATGAATGGAGTCAGCCTTTATCCAACAAAAATTCAGACTTTTGAGATAAAGTAAGTCTATATGAAGTCTCAATCATACTTATTCTGCTCTATGGTAAAGCATCATTTCTTTCATTTTTGTTTTTGATTTGATTTGCTATGTTTTACCATTGAATACCATGTTGTTATTGTGAAGCCTAATTCATGATTTCATATTTTTATAATATTGTAATAATTTATGTTGTGTGATGATTGTAGGAACAACCTCATTAGTTGGGAACTACACACTTGTGCTAATTTGTCATGACCATTATTTCATTTTATGAAGAAATGTGAATGATGTTCACATACGATTATATTCTTAAATCCATGTTACACTACATAATGCTACTCTAAGGTTATAGTATGGGTGTTTTGTCTAATGAAAACCCAAATTTCCTACAAATTAGGGTTTTGGGTTGAATTCGCATGTGTGTGCTTGTTTTCCAATGTGTGAAGGACGGTGAAAAAAACATGTATGGTTGTTGGTGTAAGATCAGCACTGGAGATATTACTATGAACCCTAAAGATCTTTACAAGAGATAAGGATCACTTATGTCTAGTATGCTTGAGTTGTTGGGGTGCACCCAATTTAGCATGGCAAGTTAGTCATTTTCTCTAGAAGTCTTATGATGTGTGCTTGGCATTCAATGTGGAATTTGGTGAGTTGGTCAAATCAATGTCATAATTTGAACCATCTTGTGATACATTGTCATACTTGTGTTAGGACTTGTGTAGGTTAATCTTTTGTAAGTTTACTAACCTTCACACCTTAATTATTGGTAGGTTGGTCAATCATTGAAGGACTCCATCATTTTTTGGTCAAAATCAATGTGGTTCAATGTTAAAAGTCAAAGAAATGGAGATAGAGAGTTCAACTTTTGTGACAAGTCACTTAACCTTTCAATGAATCAAATGAATTTTTCACATTAGCAATAAAAATTAAATAGAGGTAGAAATTACCTTTTCACAAGAACCTCTATAGTCCATATAACACAAACTCATATTTGATATCATCATGATTGTTTCCACTTAAGTGAATCAGAGGAGGAGCTAGGGAATGAGAAAATTGGGACAACGAAGGGTGTAACATTAGTTGGAGCTAAATCAGGTTGTAACCTTCAATTTCTTGAATTTTGTACAAGTTCTTTGTGAGTTTGAGTTTTAATGGTTCGTTTTAGATGATTGTGAACCCTAATATTTCTCTTCTTTCAGTCTTTTCTTCACCTTTTGACTAGTTGTGATTTACAGAAGTAAAAAGTGAGGGATTTTTTGGTACGTTTGGAGTTTTTGGTGGTTTTTCTTAGTGGAATCTTGGAACTAGGAAATTACTAAGAGGCGAGTAACTATTTATCATTCATTATTATTTCTTCATAAAACTTAAATGAATATCTTATTAGACCAGAGAATTGAATGAAATAGTGAGTTGACTTACCTAATTGTGTAGGCTTGTTGAATAGTTATTATATGATTTAGAAGTAGTTTAGTAGCCTATTTGGGGTTAGTCATTCATGTTTTTTCTTGACTTGAGTATGATATGAAAAATAAACTTAGTTAAAGAATGAGTGATAAAAAAATTAAATAGTTAAACTTCAATATCACCATACTAGATTTAATACAAAACCTTAGGTGTCTATCTATAAGTGTAGACACATTTTTCACATCTTTGTGAAGACCATTTAAAATGAGATTGGTGTGCTTTGTCAGTGTAAAAACTGGCATAGTACTTTTTATTTATAATGCTTACAAGGTTATGGTTTTTTTATCATGATCCATTATGACTCATAAGTATAAAATATGTTTTTTAGTTGGAGACAATTCTAATAGTAAATGGTGTACATTAGTGAATATTCATGTTTACAACATTTGATATGAATGGCGATATTGATAATTGATAACTGAATAACATATTGAGAATTTTGTTCATATTTACACAATGTACAACTAGTTGAGCAATTATAATGATGATATAAATTTATATTTGATTCATGGTTGAACTATGAAGAAGTGGATAGAATATACCAGGTAGAAGTGCTTTTATAAGCAACTGAATATGTTAATATGAAAATGATGAAAATATAAAATTGGTCTTTGATACCTAAAGGAGTTTTCATTAGAGAAACCCAAGGGGGAAAAGAAAAGGGAGTCCAAATCACTTGATCGAATAGGAATGGATTACTGCATGAACGGGCAAGAAGACGATGTTGCTAATGCTTCCAATCCATTGAACTATGCACTCCTACAAACATGCTAACTCATGTTTGTCAATTGTTGTGCCATAAGTGTGATGCAGCAAGAGACACTAACATCATAGTGGATCTCCCATACTTCATGCTTAGAACCAAATGACCAGTCTCCAATCAACCATAGTAGGATTCTTTTCCCAATGTGGAATATAAGCCGGACGGATGGGGATAGGCATAGTGGGGTCCATTGGCAATTAAATATACATCCCGCACTTTGCATCACCGTAACCACATGAGTTTTCTATATATCTCCTTTATCAATATGTATGATCTGGAAAGAGGGATTAGGAGTTACGATGACTTACTCCATAGCAGCAGTAAGGAAGGAATCCAGTCGACCGTCTGACCCATTTGCATCCCTATAATCCCACTTTTGTGGACCCTGCTGAGACCTTTGTCCGCCAATGCTATGAGATAGGATGTTTGTTCTGTCTATTCCATAATTTTCATTATTTTCTAGACAAATGAGAGGGAATCAAAGGTTTCATGTGCATCTCGCGTATCAAGAAGGAACACCTCTCTTTTGAAAGAAGGAAATAATGTATTGTTGGAAGACATGTTGAAATATGGTTGATTTAATTATTTAGGAGACTTTAATCATAGAATATGCATAAGATGTATGAAGATTTAAGTAGTGAGTCATGCTTTTCATCATGTAGATGGCCTTATCTGAGTCATTAATGAGATAGGAATGATCATAAGAAGCATTGTTGACATTTTAAAGCCCCTTCCAAAGAGATATGAGATTTCTTATGTCAAACAAATTTGGTCCTAGATGTTGAACTTCTTAATCATATTTTCAAAACACCTATCACCATTGTTAAGAGCATCCCTCATATTTTTCATCATACTTTTTCTCAGGTTTTGAAGACAAACCTATACAAAGTAGTGGTTGATCGGTTTCAATACTTTCTTGGGTGAGATTGTTTCTTCTTCCTTGTTGTACATTGTAGATGTTCAGACCCAAGATTGGTGATATTAACATGTTTGGCAATAGGAAGTCACTGCAATAATGTCTTATTTTAAGCTCGCTTACTACCAAGGGAGAAACAGATAGTATTACCAAGTTAGTATACAGTGTGTTGAATTTTTACTCTTGACACTATGGGCCAAAGAGGTAATAACTCCAAGGATGATAATAAAAAGACAAGTCCTAATATCAGTTAGTACCTCTATAAGTTTGCATATGAAAAAATTTACGACAGAAGTCAAAGTCTTGTGCTCATCATGAGTGGATCTATATGATAATGATACCATGAAAACATTGGAAGCTAAACACCCATACAAGCCACCTCCTTTCATGCCAACTTCTTTGTTTCTTTACCCCCCCTGTAGCAGATGTTGACACTATTATCCAATGTGAATATCATTTTCTACGGGGACTTTATGCATAAGAGACAGATTGTGAGCCCAACACATATTCAAATCTTTGTGTGGAGAGGGGTCTGATGTGGCCACAAATCTCTTACATGCCACTATCATGGTGGTTAACATATGTCTAAGGTGAGGTGCTCCTTGGTTTGAGGGAATTTGTAGCTTCAACACCTCTTACATCGTTGCTAACGCCTAACAACAAGATACATATGATTATAGAAGGAACTATACTGAGACATCTAGCATAAAAAGTTTATATCAAAGGAGTGGGTAAATATATGGCCAAATATCTTAATGCTTTTTAGTTTGGATTTGGCGAATCTAGCAGTGCTGCTGAATTTTTTTTAAGTGCTAAACAAGTCTTAAGCGAGCGACACAGAAACACAACTCTTTCTATGCTTATAGTGTATTTCTCAAATGTTTTCAACCTTATGCTCATGTCAATGTTACCTTGTGAGGTGAGGTAGATGTGCATTTGTTTCTTTATGGATGAATATTTGTATGATCAAGCAAAAAAGGTTGTACATTTGTAATGAACATATCTAGTCAGCCACAGGTGTGCAACAAGGTGACCCTATGGGGCCACTTCTTTTCAACTTTGTTCTACATCCACTTTTACATAATATTAGAGACAACTATCATTTTCTCCTCCATGCTTGGTATATTGATGATGGGACCATTATTGGATACACATAGAAGGTGGCCAAGGTGCTTGACATCTCAGTGGATTGGTTTAGGTTTGGTTCTTATACTCAATATTCATAAAACTAAGCTTTATTTGGCCTATTTGTTATGGTGGGAAGCTTCGTAACAGGATGTGGACATTGAGATACCTTTTTTGGGAGTGAAGCTACTTGGATGAGTTGTGAGTAGGGACAAAGTCTTTATTAAGGGGTTAGCCATGGGGAGGGATATGAAGGCTATTGAGATGGTGCATCTTATTCTACATTTGGGTGATCCATATTGTGGTCTCATTTTACTTTGTTAATGTATGGGTATTGCCAAACTGATGTTTAGCTTACGGACATGTCCACCCATATACATGGAGGGGGGAAGTAGCGTTGTTCGACATAATTTTGTGAAGTTCTATTGAATATATTGTAGTTTGTGGAGGTCTTTTTGCGAGACCTTCAATGGAGAGAGGATTCCATATCGATACCTCTCGAGGGGTTGGGGATATAGTCAGTAACATAAGCTTCTTCAAACACTTTTTATGGCCTATTAGTACTATATTGGATGATTCATGATCATATTTTGTGGTTCAACACGATTTGCGGTATATAATTTAACTTTAATATTGTGATCTAGATTGTCTTTGGGTCAAAATATGAACTTTCCACCTTAGCAATATTGCTAACAAGGATATCATCCTCCCTAAATCCCAGATGATTTGGCATGTTCTCTTTTAAAAAAACATAGAGGACGTGGAGCTAAGTTGGGATATTTAGTAGATAAAAAATAATTTTTGGATTTATTCAAGACTTCAAGTTTATCATGCTCAATATTTATTTTTCCTACTCCTATTTTTGGGTTATGCCTATATATTTTATCACTACCGTACTATCCTTATGGGACATATTATGATCCTGTCGTTTCTTGTTGATGAGATCGTAAGGCGTGCTTGGACACTTTTGGGGAGCATGTAGTTCATTTCAAAGAGCTACCTAGTTTCAAGTATAAACATGATCTTGTTAGGGATGTTTGCTACAATGTACTTAGATATGGGAGAGTTGGTGCTAAGAAAGAGACACGTGTTCACTTTTTGACTAATCCACGAAAGGGGATAAAACACTTAGATCGATTGAAGTTATGTTTTTGGATGAGTTAGTAGGAAGCATGCATGTGTGCATTTTACATTAGTTTCTCCACTTGTAATTGTAAGTGTTGGGGGATTAAGTATGAGATAAGATTCTCCCAAATCTTCCCCAGCCAAAGTGGTCAAGCATGAGAAAGCATGTGTCAACAATTAACACATATTTATACCTTTAGGGTTTGTCACTTTTGTTTCCTAGCACTAGTGATTGTTTATCTTCTTAAGAAGGTCCAAAATTTTATGCATAGTAACTATATAAAACCCAAGTCTATGGATATAGTGTTTTGAAGATTGGTTTTTCTATGGAGAAAGGATTGGTGGAACAACTTGTTTCATGCATGCCTTCTATCTTGATGTAACTTTTTTTAATTGTATCATTAACTATTCATAAATATAGCATGTGTAGGGTATGAACCTTTACCCTTCACAATTAAAATTACAATCGTATTTTACCTCTTTACCAATTTAAAGATAAAATAGGTACAACTGATATGTCCAATAAGAAGGTACAATTTCTTATAAATAACTATAAAGATATTTTTAAATCACAAAAGTTGTAATAATGCTTAGCCTTGTGGATGTACATATCATGGAAATAAGGCAACTTTATTTGTGCAATGCATTCATGTATGAACATATATTTAGGTTCATTTGTGTGTCTCAACCACCTAGGCTCAATTCATGTGTGCTGGTTGAATAAGATGTATGGGAATAAGAAAGTTCCCAGTTCCTCTTTCAATATGAATAATCAATACCTACTAGAGCACAATTATGCATGTATCAAAGTTGGTACTTAACTGTAAATCTAAAGAACAAAAAGAAGTGGCATGTATTCTTCTATATGTTGACGATATGTTTGCGTTTAGCAAAGTGGCATGCTTATGAGTGAATTCATTAATAGGATCCATAAAATATTCCTTGAAATGTGGTATATTTACATTATATGAAAGCACCAAATTTTGATGATATGATTCTAGTTTGGTTCTTCATCAATAATAGTATCAAAGAATATTCCATAGAGACACTTTGCTAATTTTTTGGATTTTTGTAACTCATATCCCTTTAAAATCCTTTCACTTATCTATAATTCACATGTGTATGGATAGTTAGTGGGTTGTCTTTATTGTTAATATAATTATATTAATATGATATCTCAATTTTTTGTAAATGCATGATTTTTATTATATGTTCCCACTTATGAGTCATGACTTTCCTTTGCCATGATAACTATTGATGTATTTACCCGATGCTACAACTATGGTCTTAATTCTAACACCAAGAATCAATTTGCAAGTGTCAACAAGTATTGATGTTGATTATACAAGTTGCCAAGTTACTAAAAGGCCAACTTTGGGTCATTGTCATTACATGGGAATACTATATGCACAGGATCCTTAAAAACAATTGTAATATCTAGATCAAATATCAATCTTCATATAGAGGATGATTAGTTTGCATGACTTTCTATTCTACTAGATGATTTGTATATCAAGAAAATTTTGCATTCGGTCCCCTCATATGAAAATTTCGTGCTTTATGTTGGATCAAATGGGCTCTAGAGAGCGAGTTGAATAGAGCTAAAAAACTTGCACAAAATTTGTTACACCTTCAAGTTGCTAAAATGTATGGGATTGCAAATATTGAATTTGTAATGCAACTAAGCATAGATATCAAGGATGAGAGAGATTGAATAAAACCCAAGAACACAAGTGGTTTAGATTGGTTCCAATCTCCAAACAAGGAGAAAGGAAGTCTACTACCTAGAGAGGTCAAGCCCTGGGATTTTTAATCCAATGTATATTTATATTCCATTATAAGACATATAAGATGACCTTCCTTTTCCGAGTCAACGATACCCAGTCTTTCCTTTGAGGACAAGAGAGCCAATAACCAACCAAGGTCTAACCTATTTGTAGGAGCTAGAGTCTTCTACCTCTACAAGGTCTTACCCACTCTTACAAGTAGTTGGACACCTTTGCCAAGGAGATCCCTTTCTTGCACTGAGTCTTTTGCCTTAAAGGATTTACCAACTTCTACTCTCGGATCTTCAACCTTGACCTTCTCCTTCATCTTGGAGAAGATTTTGCACCTTTTTCTATAGCTTGAAGAAGCTTGCACATTCTCCTTCACTTGAAGAAACTTTCACCAACTTGATCTTGAAAAAAGGGATTGGGGAAAGGGAAGCTTTGAGAGCATTACAAGCATACAATGAAGTAGCTCTCTCACATAGATCCCATCTCACTCATATGGACATTTTGATTTGCAAACAAGAGGGAGAAAGTGGCTCAAGTGGACTGGATGCACTCAATTATATCTAGGAGCTTGAATAGCATGAAGGAGAAATCTTGGAATCAACTCTAAGAGGTTCCATTTATAGTTGGGGTGTCTACTAGAGGCTAGGAGCACTAAGAAACATTTTCCAGCCATTTGGGGTGTTGTGACAGATATAGTGTCAAGTTTTGCAACACTCTACTGGTTATAATCACTTTTTCTTCATTCTCAGTATAGTACATTCGGTCGAGTTTTAATAAAGGTAACTCAACCAATGGCACTATGCCACAAAGCTAATTTGAAGCATTGATTGAGTTTATCCTAGATGAAACTCAACCAAACTACTTAAATTAGTTTTGGTCAGTGTGGGGATCGATCAAATTCTATGTATGGTATACTCAACTGAACCTGAATTTTCTCAAACTGCATCAAGGGGATCAGTCAAGTTTGTCATAGGAGAAACTCGAATGAAAAACACCATGTAATGAATTTTAGAAAATTTCATTAGAGTGATTAAATGTTTGAATTTAGGGCTCCTAGTTTTTTCTCATCTTAGTTACAAGTTATAACATCAATATAAATGATTACAAAACTCATCCTATGGGTTTTAGGGTGTTTCCAAAAAAGGGTGTTTGCATTGCTTTTGACTTGAACTTGATCAAGCTAGGGATTGATTGAATTGAACCATTGCATGTACCTAATTCTTGACATCAATCCTAAGTAGACATATTAGATACATATGAATGGAATGGTTATCTCATTATCAATATATGGACAATGTATAACTCTTAGGTCAACATTCTCTCCCTTTTTGACAATGAGAAACCATTCCTTAGTATATTGAAAAGGATATCAAAATTTAAACCTTTACCTTGTGGATTTCAACGGGATACGTGAATGACAATGTTAATTGATCCCCCTGAATTCATGCTTACTTTTACCTACATTGTTAGGCTTTCCACAAGCAACCATAGCACATATATATACTATATGGTCCTCTATCAAGTCACATGATATTTCAGATAATTGACTAGAAAAGGATCACATAAGCAATAATCTCAATATGGTTGAGCTCATTTCTCCCCTGTGGTACCTACTATACGTGATGAGCTCTCATATTCTTTCATGTGGTACCTGTAGTACATGATGAACTCTCATATTCTACTCCCCCTTTGTCATTTCAAAAAGTTAGGGGTTAGAAGAGCTATTAAACATAGGTCTTTTCAGCAGGCACAAACTAAATAAGAAAGCACCAAACAGAGACGAAACAGAGAGAAACAAGCAGTCTAGATCAAAATATGGGAGCACATACCATCAACCCATAAGATGTAACCAAACAAAGATTTAAGATACATAATATTAATATTACAACAATAGATATGTCCTCTCAATATGAAAACTACTAACCAGTGAAAACCCATGAAAAAGGAAAATAGTAAACCTCAATTACAATGTCCAAAATTTCAATGTATAAGACGTCTACATAAATATATCTTGATAAGAACGTTAAAAATAAATAATTAAACATCTATGGCATATATGTCAACAGGGTCATCATCAACATCATCATCCTCAAGTTCTGGCTGGTAATCCTCGTTGTCATCTGAGGGTGCAATAGTTGCATGCTTGCAGCAGTTGTGGTCTCAACACCATCACCATCAAAAGATCCATCATCACTAGCATCCTCACCATCCTCAGCATCCTCACCATCATGAGCTTCTTCCTCAATATCCTGGTCAGGCATCTCCTCATCAGCACGAGGTCCAAAACATGAGTACCAAGCCATCTGACATTGTGCTCAGCCCAGGACATGCCACATGCATGTAATGCATTTTCTAGCGCAATGGTGGGAGTAGAAACTTCATCATAACCAGCAAGCAAAGAGGCAACATAGCCAACAAGAAGAGCCAGAAGAGGAAGAGCACCAAGGGTATAGGCATGTCTACCATCAGAAGCAACAGGGGGTGCAACAAAAATAATGGGTGGAGGGTCAGGGTAGAACTGACTATATGCATAAGAGGCATAGTTAGTGCCACAGTATGCCTAGTAGGGTGGGTAGGGATGGAAGTAGGATAGGCTCATGTGAGACATGATCTGGAAAAGGTCCTAGTGGAGATGGTCTTGAACCCGAAGGTCATATGCATGTTGATGTATCATATATCCCATGAGATCTTCATTTGATATGGAAAATGAGACACAGTCAGGTCGAGGTGATGGTGGTGGTGGAGGGGCCTGGGTGGAGGTAGAGAGACCTGGTGTGGTGGAAGAAGAGGTATGTAAGGAGTGGGACCCCAGAGGGGATCCACTCCCTACTAAAATTTGAAGAATAAAACATCCATTCCAAACACACTCAAAGGTATGCTGGAATAGGTGCACAAATTTTAAATTTCAATAAATGGTATTCAAAACAACCAAAGTGTAGTAGCAGAATTAAACAAATGACTATATTCAATTTTCACAAAAGATTACAAAAGTACATCATAATATACCATAAGGGTTTACATGTATGATACAACATAAGGATCTAAGTAGAGGGAAGTCTAAACTACAAATTTGTCTCCAAGAAACATCTCCAAGATCTAGGTCCATGTTGGAAGCTATGTTCTCCTTGGTCATGTTCAACATCTCAATCTAAACCTAGGTGGTTGGGAAAACACCCGGAAAAAGGGAAAGGAAAACAAAGTATGTGTCAACAAATATGAATAGGATATCGAGGAAAAGAAAACATGTAAATAAACGCTAGTTTTCATCACAAGATGAATATTTCAAGAGTATGAGGCTATTTTAAAATAGATGATTGCCATAAAAAATATAATAAAAGGGTTGCATGCATGATAATTATGACTACCTTAACTAAGTAGGGTTGAGGCACCTACCGCACCTCAACCTATATGTGAGGGGAGAATTGATATATTCCCAATCACCTACACATATTTTATGGGGGAGAATAAGACATTCCCCAAGGTGAATTAATACATGCCCTATCTATGAGTGGTTGTACATAAGTACCACTACTATAGCTAAATAGTCTATAAAATCAACATGCTAGAAAATAATTCATGGCAAGTAAAAGCATCATATCTATTAGAACATGAAAGTGGGGTACAAGACCCAAGAAAAAGAAAATCATTACAAATTTTGAGGCAATTTAACAAAAGAGTCATCAATAGAGGAAATAGGGTTCATTAAAGCCTCATTAGGGAAATATATGGTTTGGTTTGAAAATATCCCAACTTAGGGTGTAAGAATGCACATACCTCTCTTACTAATATCAATTACTAACTTTCACCACTTTAATTGAGTCCAAGTTCCTCTTTGCTTATTTTCACTGTATTAACATGTATTAGAGTACATAATGCACATTAATGTATAGAAACCCTAGTTTTATAAATTTTTAGCAAAACTCAGATTTAGGTTCTGAAAACCTCACCAATGAACTTATTAGGTTCTCTTGATCAAGAAAACATATTTTCATGTTAATTTTGGAGTTATGGTGATTAAGATGTACTTTTTATGGATTTTATGCATTAAATTCATTTTTATAAAATTCACCCTTCGCCAAACCTTAACATCAGGCCTCGAAAGCATTTCTATTAGATAGAGATTAATTTTCTGATTCCAAAACATGTTTATTTGTCAAATTTGGATAAGGGATTAAAAGATATGAATTTTTCAATTTGAACCAATCAGGAAAAGACAAGTCAAAAATCATTGAAATAGGGAGAAAGAAAGAGAGAGAGGGAGAAAACACTATTTAGCCCAAGATCAGGATCATATTTGCATGTAACCAAACTAGACATTCTAGGGAAGGTAAAACAACAAGAAACCAAAATCCTAGAAGAACATGATAAATAGAGATGGAGATCATTGATTTTAAACATAGAAGCATGAGTTTTAAGCATGTAGTAAGAAATATATGAGAAGGGGGGTTATAAAAATCACCTCTAGGAAAGTGTGTAGGTTCAAGAAGTAAGGTTCCTGAGCTAGACAGGCTAGTTTCCCCAACAAGGCTCCTATCTCGAGCAAGAAGCACCTTCTCCACTTTTGAGGTGAAAAACCCTAGCAAAAGATGTTTAAGGGCTATAGGTGGGGTTTCACCATGGAAGGACATGGTTTTGGCCTGAAAGAAGGTGGGAGGAAGACAAATAGCATGAAAATAGGGAATGAAAGGAGGAAACTTACTAGTTTTGGTTGAAATCTCCTAGAAGGAGCTTTAGAAACCCTAAATAGAGCAAATTTGGAACCCTTGGAGTTTTCTTCACCAAGGTAAGCACTCTCTTTTACCTTGGGACTGCACCTTTGTGGCCAAAAAGAGTAGGAACGATGCTCTAAGCTGGAGGAAAGAGAAGGAGAGCAAGATTTTTTGAATTGGGAGGTGGAAAGGGGTAGATATGGCTTTACAAAGAAGGGGGCAAGCATGAGGTGTCTCTAGGACTTTCCATGTGTCCTTAGCCTAGAGCTTCATGTCCATGCAAGAGGACAGATAATAGATACTTCTTGTATATCAAATGTTGGCCCTAAAATCCCATGGATACTTCTAGGCCATCCCCACTATCCTCCAATCAAAGAAATAACCCTATTGGTTGATGGCTTTTAAAGATAAGCTCATTTATAAAGAGGGTAATCCCTAAAATGTTCTTGGAGAGAAACACCTTCAAACCAAGGTGCAACTAGGTTCCCCATGGTACAAATATTGAGAATGATAAGGGAATATCTAAATATTATAATGCATGTGATAATTTTCAAAGAAAACCTCCCAATTGGGTAAATTGCATAAAATTCTAGAATGTACCTAAAATTGCATAACTTGCACAAACAATATCCAAATTGAACCAAATTTGAAACTTAGGCTCATGTTATGATTTCCAAACACATAAGAAAGTTAGATTAAGTTTTATAACACCTAACTAAGGTCCTTAAATAGACTTTCACTGAGATATTTGTGCATAAACCCTTTTATTGGTACTAATAGTGATTAAATGTTCATCAAACCACTATAAATTCCACTAATTAAACATCAAGGACATAAAGGACAAAAATGAAAGGGAAACTTGGGAAAGGATTATATGAAGATTACATCTAAGATTCAATATGTTACAACACTCCACCCCTTAAAAGAGATTTCATCCCTGAAATCTCAAACAAAAAGAGTAGGGAGAGTGTGCAACATCCCAACTCTAAAATCCCATGTTGTTTCCATAAAGCATCCACCAAAACTTTCACTACTCAAACTCCTTATTTTTCAATTGCTTAACTCGAGAGTTCAGAATCTTCTCAAGCAATTCCACATAGGTCAGGTTCTCATTGATCATAAAGGGTTCTACTATTAATATTTCTTTTTATTAGATATAACACAGTTAACATTTTAGGCCTATTAATATTATATTAATTATGGTATTATATCATCTTTATTATTATTTTAATTGTATCATGTTATATTTACTTTGTTTCCAAAAGTGTTGTATTTTATTATTACACACAAAGTCCTATATATTTCTTATTTATATCATTAAGAGCTTTAGCGCAATTAGGGTTTACTGATTTATCTCAACATACTTGATTATTATCCTTAATAATTTGTATTTAGTCTATGTTATCAACATATTGTATTGTAATAGATTGTTTTACAGGAACTAAGACATTTTATCCAATTTTTAACAATTAATCCAAATAATGTCACATTAATTACTTATATCTATATTAAACATTGTCACATCACTTTTTTTACATTGATGTCATCACTAATCATTTTCTCATATTTATTCACTTCTTATTATTTATTATGCACATTTATGTGAATTAATTAATTATTATCCATATTGAAGTCATTATATGTATTTTAGTGATCAAGGTGGTACATATACATATTAGTTATTTGATTCACATACTAAGTAATGATTAGGTGATTAATTAGGTGTTTCTTAGAGAACAAGGTGATATGATTTCATATTGATGGCCTGATTAATCTATGATTAGGTGATTATATATAATTTATGTGTATTAAAGTATGTTATCTGATTATGACACCTTGCCACTAATGTATCAAGAATGTCATTAAAGATGTATAGGTTAAGGTTAGATGATTACAACTTAGGGTTTAGGTCAGTATGATCATTATTTTTCATGTATACATTCTTAGTATGCATTAAATACAAGACTAGGTTACAATTATCTTGTTCATCATTTCATTAGTGTTTATTGGTCCAAGAAATGTTTATCCTCATGTGTACCCACTATTAGTATTATATGTGAGTTACTCATATTATGTGCATTAGATATTCATTAGGGTTCAAACATGTGAACTATTTATTAGATAACCATTATATGTTCATTAGTATATAAACAAGCATGTGGGGTTACAACTATAACTTGTTTGATCAATACTAAGGATCCAAGAAAACTATACTCCTAATCATAGAGTTAGGGTTTCTAGAGTCAGTGTGGCTAGATTTTGGTATGTTATAGGACTCCATCCCCTTAAAAAGGATATCGTCCTCAAAATCTAACTACCCAAACATCATCAAACCAACTACTCTCCACCCCTTAAAAGGTTTGACCTACCAAGCCAAACTAATCTAGAGGTAAAAATTGTGAGTCTAACTAAACCATGTACAAGACCATCACGCTTCCACTACGCACTCTGATTGATTACTAAACACCAAACTTCAATGTTTACGTTATCAAGGATATACTATCCAAACATGTGGTTCTAGGGAACATAAGGGAACTATATTGGTTATCCATCCTCAAATAAGTCATTACACATGAAAGACAAGGTCAACATATAAGGTTCTCAGGAGTATCCAACTTAGGTGCCTAAGGCTACTATTTTTATAGTCATGCTATTTCAGACAATTAGTATCAGCTTAGGCCAAGCACGTATCATATGGATCCAGGAGTCCTCATAAACCAAGCTAGTGGGGCGGAGGAAAATCTTGCCATCCCCCTAACCCTGATCCTTTCTAGACACCTTTGCTTTCAACTTATGCCCTAATAGCTAACTAATAGGTTCATCACATTATGGTTAACTAAACATGTTTCTAGTGTGAAACTCTTATGATCCTAAATCAATCTTTCATCATATCAAGTGTAGCATAGATCAATTATATGGCAAACATGTCACTTCAAGGGGAACTATATGAGGCAAGGGATCTAGTTAGGGAGACAAAGTTGAAATAGTCAGATTCTGACTACCATGGGCTCTGATACCATGTTGTAAGGAGTGGGACCCGAGAGGAGGGATCCACTCCCTACTAAAAAAAATTGAAGAATAAAATATCCATTCCAAACACACTCAAAGGTATGCTAGAATAGGTGCAAAATTTTCAAATTTTGATAAATGGTAACAACCAAAGTGTAGTAGAAGGATTAAACAAATGACTATATTCAATTTTCATAAAAGATTACAAAAGTACATCATAATATCCCATAAGGGTTTACATGTATGATACAACATAAGGATATAAATATAAAGAAGTCTAAACTACTTCAAATCTGTCTCCAAGAAACATCTCCAAGAGCTAGGTCTATGTTGGAAGCTATGTTCTCCTTGGTCATGTTTAACACCTCGATCTAAACCTGGGTGGTTGGGAAAACACCCAGAAAAAGGGAAAGGAAAATAAAGTATGTGTCAACAAATATGAATAGGATATCAAGGAAAATAAAACATGTAAATAAAGGCTAGTTTTCATCATAAGATGAAGATTTCAAGAGTATGAGGATATTTTTAAACAGATGCTTTCCATAAACAAAATATAATAAAAGGGTTGCATGCATGATAATTATGACTACCTTAACTAAGTAGGGTTGAGGCACCTATCGGACCTCAACCTATAAGTGAGGGGAGAATTGATACATTCCCAGTCACCTACACATATTTTTATGGTGGAGAATAAGACACTCCTCAGGGTGAATTAATACATGCCCTATCTATAGGTGGTTGTACATAAGTATCACTACTATAGCTAAATAGTTCATAAAATCAACATTCTAGAAGAAAACAAATCACGGTAAGTAAAAGCATCATATCAATTAGAACATGGAAGTGGGGTACAAGACCCAAGAAAAAGAATATCATTACAAATTTTGAGGCAATTTAACAAAAGAATCATGAATAGAGGAAATAGGGTTCATTAAGCCTCATTAGGGAAATACAGGGTTTGGTTTGAAAATATCCCAACTTAAGGTGTAAGAATGCACATACCTCTCTTACTAATATCAATTACTAACTTCCACCACTTTAATTGAGTCCAAGTTCCTATTTGCCTATTTTCAATGTATTAACATGTATTAGAGTACATAATGCACATTAACGTATAGAAACCCTAATTTTAGAAATTTTTAGCAAAACTCATATTTAGGTTGTGAAAACCTTACCAATGAACTTATCAGGTTCTCCTGATCAAGAAAACATATTTTATGTCAATTTTGGAGTTATGGTGATTAAGATGTACTTTTTATGGATTTTATGCATTAAATTCATTTTCCAAAATTCACCCTTCATCAATTTTTTAACATCAGACTTGGAAAGCATTTCTATTAGATAGAGATTAATTGTATGATTCCAAAACATGTTTATTTATCAAATTTGGATAAGGGGATTAAAATATATGAATTTTTCAATTTGAACCAATCAGGAAATGACAAGTCAGAAATCTTCGAGGGAGAGGAAGAGTGAGAAAGAGGGAGACAACACCTTTTAACCCAAGATCAGGGTTGGATTTTCATGTAACAAAATTATATATTCTAGGGAAGGTAAAATAGCAATAAACCAAAACCCTAGAAAAACATGGTAAATAGAGATGGAGATCATCGATTTTAAACATAGAAGCATGAGTTTTAAGCATGTAGTAAGCAATATATGAGAAGGGTGTTATAAAACTCACCTCAAGGAAAGTGTATAGGTTCAAGCAGCAAGGTTCCTAGGCTAGAGAGTCTAGTTTCTCTAACAAAGCTCCTATCTTGAGCACGAAGCACCTTCTCCACTTTTGAGGTGAAAAACCTTAGCAAAAGAACATGGAGATGAGATGTTTAAGGGCTCTAGGTAGGGTTTCACCATGGAAGGCCATGCTTCCAACCTGAAAGAAGGTGGGAGAAAGATGAACATCATGAAAATAGGTAAGTAAAGGAGGAAACTTACTATTTTTGGTCGAAATCACCAAGAAGGAGCTTTAAAAACCCTAAATAGGGCAAATTTAGAATCCTAGGAGTCTTCTTCACCAAGGTAAGCACTCTCTTTTACCTTGGGACTGCACCTTTGTGGCCAAAAATAGTAGGAAGGATGCTATAAGTTTGAGGAAAGAGAAGGAGAGCAAGATTTTTTTAATTGGGAGGTGGGAAGGGGTGGATATGGCTTTATAAAGAAGGGGGCAAGCATGAGGTGTCTATGGGACTTTCCATGTGTCATTAGCCTAGGGCTTCATGGACATGCAAGAGGACAGCTCATAGAGACTTCTTGTATATCAAATGTCAGTCCTAAAATCCCATGGAGACTTCTAGGCCATCTCCACCATCCTCTAGTCAAAGAAATAACCCTATTGGTTGATAGCTTTTAAAGATAAGCTCATTTATAAAGAAGGTAATCCCTAAAATGTCCTTGGAGAGAAACACCTTGAAACCAAGGTGCAACTAGGTTCCCCATGGTACAAATATTGAGAATGATAAGGCAACATCTAACTATTATAATGCATATGATAATTTGCAAAGAAAACCTCCCAATTGGGTAAATTGCATAAAAAGTCCAGAATGTACCTAAAATTGCATAACGTGCACAAACAACATCCGAATTGAACCAAATTTGAAACTTAGGCTCATTTTATGATTTCCAAACACATAAAAAGTTATATTAAGTTTTAGAACACCTACCTAAGGTCCTAAAATATACTTTCATTAAGGTACTTGTGAATAAACCCTTTTATTGGTACAAATAGTGAATAAATGTTCATCAAACCACTATAAATTCCACTAATTAAACATCAAGGACATAAAGGACACAAATGAAAAGGAAACTTGGGGAAAAGTATTATATGGAGATTACATCTAAGATTCAGTATGTTACAAGGTAGGTAGAATGGTCCTCTTTATGGTTGTCTCACTAATTCAAACCCCTTTGCGACTTGGTTTGTATCCAAGGTCATGGAAGAGGGATTTTTCATTATGGTGAGCAAACACACCATAGATCAAGTTTGTATATGGGATATGGGTGTCGGTGGTGTTCTTCCTTGAGAAGTAGGTCATTTGATGAAGAATATACGAGCCCACTTGACTTCAATATTGTTTAACAGACAGTACATGATTACTGCAACATTCTTTGAAATCTCCATTTGATTCCTCTTGGGATGGATATTGTAATTTACTACTAAATCAATCAAACATGTCTTAATATTGAGGTAATAGGAGGGTAAGGTGGACTTCTTTCAGTAAGGGACATCAGTCTTCTTCAAGAACTTATGGATAATGGTAAGGGTAAGTGGGGGATCAAAGCTCTTGTAGAAACCTTCAGGGTCCAAGAGGTCATGGAAAGAAGGATAGGAAGCCACCCAAGAGGTAATGATGTCTGTACTAGATAAATAGGTATTCAAAGAATCCTCAGATATTGTTATCTTGGTACCGGCTATCATCGAAGTCATGATGACTTGGGTATTAGGTGGTGGCACACATGTGTTTTAGTTCCACATAAGATTGGCATCAAACTCATAGACAGGCTTTGTGCTTGACATGGCATTTGTGAAGCATGCACGCTCTACACACAAAGCACTGAAATGATGTGCTTTGGGCGCCCTAGCAACCTCTTTAATCACCTCAATCATTACAAACTGAGGTTCAAACAAGGCACGAAAAGGAAAGGGATTCCTAGGAAGGTGTTCATTGTACCTATTCAAGACCTAATTTGAGATGAAGGAGGTTCCATCAAAAGAGACATGGTGGGAGCATAGGAGGAAGATGGTGCTCCAGCAGGTGTGGATCTCTTCCTATGGTTGGAGGCCATATGGTCAAATGTAGATGAAAGAACCACCAATCGAGTGAGAAAATGCAAGAGACATGTCGCCAAACCACCTAGGTCATGGGTTAGAGAGGCAAGGAAGGCTGATCAGAGGCTAGTAAGGATGTAGGAGGGGTTATTTTAGTCTAGGGTTTGAGGACGAAGCACTAGAGGTCAGGTATCATTTGACTTTCTCTAGTTGAGAGGGAGAAAATTCGGTTTATGCCCTTTTTAATTTGTGTCCAGTCGCGGGATCAGTCAAGTTCTGAGTGTTGGAAACTCAACCAAACTGTTATTTCAGCTCAGTCCTCAGATAGTGATCAGTCAAGTTGTATCAGGATAAACTTGACTGAATGGTTAGCCAATCCAAAACATAGAAATTTTAATTCTAAGCCTCTAGAGTGCTATATAAATCTATTTCTCTATATTTTCATGCATTTTGAACATACTTAGGCACATTCCACTCTCATTGGCTACTATTTTGTGATAAAACAAGTGTTTGGGAAGAATAACCAAAAACAAGCAAAACAAGGCATGAAAACATGGCAATTTTAGCACTTTCAAGTAAACCATGACCAATCATGAGCAAGAAACATATAGGAATGATGACATCTAGCTATATTGCATGTCTATATCATCAAGAGACATTATAAGAAGTTTTGATCTAATAAGAGTAGGTTTCTCTCTAGATAGAGGTTTAGTGAAAATGTATGCAAACTAATTCTCTGTGTCCACATGCATGATATAGATATCCTTCTTAATAATGTGGTCATGAATAAAATGATGGCAGACCTCTATATGTTTCCTATTCAATATAAGATTATAAGAAAGATTAATTGCACTAGTATTGTCACAATATATAGGAGAAGCATCAAAATGAATGTTAAAGTCTTGGAGCATTTTCTTCATCCAGATGACATGGGCACAACAAATCCCAACTGCTCGATAGTTGAAAGAGCCATTGTTCTTTGTTTCTTAGAGAACTAAGAAATCATGCATGGTCCTAGGAATAAGCAAGTAACTCTTGAGCACTTCCATATATCAAGCACCTTGCATAATCATCATCACTATAGGTAGTAAGAGTAAAGTCCCTTGACTTGGGATGCCATAGTCCAAATTTTTTATTTTTGGCTAGATACCTCAAAATCCTCTTAACTGCTATGAGGTGTAATTGTATAGGACTTGATTGAAAGAGAACACACAAGCCAACACTAAACATTATGTCAGGTCTAGAGGTAGTTAAATAAAGTAAACTTCCAATCATACCTCTATAGAGCTTCTCATCCATTTTCTCACCTTCCTCATCTTTGTCAAACTTGGCAATGTTTGACATGGGGGTGTCCATCGGCTTGGTGTTCTTCATCCCAAAGCACTTTATTAGTTCATTATTGTACTTGTCTTGGTTGATGAAGTTACCTTCCTTGCTTTTCTTGATTTGGAAGTTGATGACAAAAGTATGCTCCCTCATCATTCTCATCTCAAACTCACTCGACATAAGAGAACTAAACTCCTTGCAAATATCAAGATCAGTTCTGCCAAAAATAATATCATCAAAACAAATTTGAAAGATAAAGAAATTCCTAGAAGTGTGTTTTGGAAATACTATAAAATCAACTTTTCCAATGGTGTAGCCATTTTCTAGCAAAAAGTTCTTTAGTTTCTCATACCAAGATATAGGGGATTTTTGAATCTGTAGAGAGCTTTTTGCAATAAATAAACATGGTTAGGAAATTTATCATGTTCAAAGTCGGGAGGTTGAGCCGCATAAACTTCCTATTCTAGTGTACTATTCAAAAACACACTTTTAACATCCATTTGATAAAGCATGAAATTCTTATAACTAGCAAAAGCAAGTAGCATTCTAATAGATTCAAGTCTAGCAACAGGTGCATAAGCTTCATCAAAATCAATACCTTCATGTTCATTGTAGTCTTGAGCAACTAACCTTTCTTTTTTTCTTACCACTTTGCCGCTTTCGTCAAGCTTGTTGCGGTATTCCCACTTGGTGCCAATGATCTTTCTATCACTTGGTCTTGTCACTACGGTCCACAATTTGTTCTTTTTGAATCACTCTAACTCTTCTTGCATGGCTAGGATTCACTCATCATCCTTGAGAGCTTCTTTGACATTCTTTGGATCAAGTTGAGAGATGAAGGTGTTGTAGTCTTGTTCCTTGTTGTATACAGCCAGCATACTCACTCTTTCAAAGGGATTACCTATAATGAGCTCTTTAGGATGATTCTTTGCAAAGCGGGGAGTTGGATCCTTCTTTTCTTCTTCTTTCTCTTCTTCATCAACTAACACCTCTTTTCATTTATCAACAATGTTGAGCTCTTTCAAGTGAGGGATCACCTCATCTACAACATCATTAGTAACAATATTCTTGAAAGTAGAGGGGTTAGTCTCAACAAATTTAACATTGATAGATTCTTCAACATTAAACAATTTAATGTTAAATACTATATAAGCCTTACTAGTAGTGTTATAGCCAAGAAAGGAAGCCTTGCAAGATTTTTCATCAAACTTATTGAGAGAATCCTTGGTGTTTAAAATAAAATAAGGACAACCAAAAACATGAAAGAAATCATTTGAAGGCTTTCTACCACGCCATAACTCATAGGGGTTTTTCTTTAAAGATGGATGAGTGAAAAACCAATTTTGCACAAAACATGAAGTGCTAACGGCTTCATCCTAAAACTTCTTTGGAGTGTCATACTCTAGAAACATGGTCCTAGACATTTCATGTAGCAATGTATTCTTTATCTCTACAACCCCATTTTGTTGAGGTGTTTGAGGTGAAGAAAAGTTATGCGCATACCTAGATTCCTCACAAAAATGTTCAAACAAGTCATTTTCAAATTCTCCCTCATGGTCATTATGGATATAGATGATCCGGAAAGAAGCTTCATTTTCAACTCATTTACAAAAAGTCGAGAAAACATTTGGAGTATCTCTTTTTGAAACAAGACAGAAGGTCCAAGTAAACTGAGAAAAGTCATCAACAATCACGAGGCAACACTTGCTACCATGAAGCAATTGATTTCTCATTGGTTCAAATAGATCAATGTGAATAAGTTCAAGATCTCACTTGGTACTAAAGACTCCTTTGGATTCGAATGAGTACTTGGTTTTCTTTCCTTGTGTACAAGGTTGGCATTCCTCATTCTTGTCAAAATCCTTCTTAACCAATTCCGTTTTGCTCAACTTATTCAATTGATGCATATTTACATGACCAAGCCTACGGTGCCATAAAGAAATATCATTTGAATTGTCAATAAGATATCTAGAAACAATAGGCTTAATAGAGTTAAGAACAATAACATAGAGATTACCATTTCTAGTTACCTTATATATAAAATTGTAGGAGAGGGAATCTAGAAGTAAGTATTCTAGTGAGGTAAAAGGAACAAGATAGCCATTATCACATAATTGACCAACACTAATTATATTGTGATGTAGGCCATCCACAAGAAGAACATTCCTGATACATAGTAAAGGCCTAAATCACACTCACCTATCACTTTAACTTTGTTGTTGTCACCAACTGTTGCCGATCCTCCTTTCTTCTTTATGAATTGGTTGAAGTGGCAGATTTCACCTACCATATGCTTTGAGCAACCACTATCAACAATCCATTTTCCCTTTACCTACAAGAAAATAAGATGTTGGTTCTTAGTTCAAACCTTGGGATCTGATGTTAGCTTGGAGACCCATTTTATATTTGGGTTGGTCCCCTTCTCTCAACAAGGACAATAAGTAGAGTATTGGTCATCACTCTTGCAATGCACACAAACCATAGGGTTCTTAGAGTTGTATGACTCTCCATGGAAAATTGGAGGTTCATTGCTCTTTTTCTTATCCTTGCCCTTACTCTTGCTCTTTGGAGATCCCTTTACAATTTCCAAACCACTAGTACCAACTTGTTTGGTAGAGTGATTTAGAACTTCATTGAGAGACTTTTTCCTTTTAAGGTATTTCTATAAGGAAGCTCTAAGTTTGTGATTATCATTTGTTAAGAGTAATGCTAATAGAAGATAAACTAGCAAGATCATCTTGTGCATGAAGTAAGTTGGCCTCCAAACAAAGGGCTTTCATAAGATAAGAATCTCCTTCAAAAGTAAGACTAGAAACTTCATTACTTGGCAATAAAAGTCTAGAAGAAAGACCATTAACTTGAGCAAGCAATCTAGCATTTTTAGTTCTAAGCATGATAATCTCATCAAGATAAATCATATTATTATCTTTAATAGCATCTCAAGCATGTTTAAGATCATCATTTTTAGTTCTAAGTAAAGAAATCTCATCAAGTCAGGCTTGGTTTTCCTCCTTAAGACTATTGATGTTCTTAAGGTAGATGTCATTCTCTTCTTCAACTCCATTGTAATGGAGCTCAAAATAAAAAAACTAGCCATGCAAGGCATACATGCTATCAAGATGAAACTTCTCATTTTGATGAAGAATATCAATTTTAGCATACAACTCATCTATGATCTTTCCTAGTCTCTTCTTCTTAGATTTTCATTCTGAATAAGAAGAGTGAGTGGCATTTAACATATCAGTGAGAGTTTCTTTACATAACTCATGCAAGTTTACCGCACTTACCTCACCAATGTCTTCATTAGTAGAGGCCATGAGAGTAAGATGGCATTCTCCCTCATTGGAGTTAGAATCACTTAAAGATGACTCCTCCCATGTGACATGGGCTGCATCTTTTTTGTTCTTGTCTTTCCTCTTGTATTTTCCTTCCTTCTTGTAGTCCTCCCTTTTTTTGGAGTTGCTCTTGTGGTAGGACTTCTTGTCCTTGGGGAACTCATTCTTAAAGTGTCCCTTTTGTCCACATTCATAGAACCATAGTGTGGAGAAGGAGGAGGAGGATTTTCCCTTGAAGTGTTTGCCCTTGGATTAGTTTGCTTCATGGTCACTAAGGGCTTCATCTTCACTTGAGGAGGGAGGAAAAGACCGGCAATCAAGTTTTTATTGGAGAATCATTACCTCCACTTGAGCTTTGAAGGAATTCTCATTGATCTTATTTGATTCCTTCTCTTCTTGCTTTTCATCTTCCTTTGTTTGTCAAGTCTTGGCTCGTGAGCTTGAAGTTTTCCAATGATCTCTTTGGTGTCTATGTCACCGAGGCTTCTAACTTCTTCAATGAAAGTCACCTTGGATTTCCATATCTTGGGGAGAGACCTTAGAGTCTTGGATCTGATGGTCCCTCTATCCATGGTGTGGCCCAAAGAAGTGATTATGTTGATGATGGTGTTGAGCCATGTGTACATTTCTTCCACTCTCTCCTTCTCACCCATCTTGAATATTCAAGGAGTCCCATGAGCATGTAGATCTTTGACTCCTTACTTGCTTTGTGCCTTCATAGGTAATGCACAACTTGTTCCAAATTTCATGAGTTGTGTCTCAAGATGAGATCCGGTTGAACTCAGAGGGGTGAGGGCAGCATAGATGATGATAATTGCCTTTTCATTCAGTTGTGCCTTCTTGAGCTTGGCTTCATCTCAAGTGGATACATCACCATCTGGATCCTTGTTATCAAGGATGCCTACTTTCCACATGTCATAGGTCATTCGTTGAAGGTAGAACTGCATCCATATCCTCCAATAAAGGAAGTCTGTGTTGTCAAAGATTGGGGGTCTCATAGAGAAACCACCTTCCAAGTTGAGAGACCCAAGTAGGTTGTTGTCCATCTTATCATATTATAGGAGATCTAGTCAGAGAAGATTGTGACTCTGATACCACTTGTTTGATCAAATGGGCTCTAGAGGGGGGGTGAATAGATCTAAAAAATACATGTACAAAATTCATTAGACCTTCAACACTACAATGTATGAGGTTGCCAATATTAAATTTGTAGTGCAACTAAGTATACATAACAAGCATGAGAGAAATTGAATAAAACACAAGAACACAAGCAGTTTAGAGTGGTTCCAATATTCAAAGTAGGAGAAAGTTGGTCCACTACCTAGCGAGATCAAGCCCTAGGATTTTGCAACTAATGTATACTTATATTCCATTATAAGACATAAAAGATAACCTTCCTTTTGCAGGTCAAGGATACCCAACCTTCCCTTTGCAGACACGGGAGTCGATAACCAACCAAGGTCTTACCTACGTGGAGGAGATAAAGTTCTACCTCTACAATGGCTTACCCACTCTTGTAAGTAGTTGGATACCTTTGCCAAGGAGATCCCCTTCTTGCACTGAGTCTTTTTCCTTGAAGGATTTACCCACTTCTACTCCCGGATCTTCAGTCTTGACCTTCTCCTTCACCTTGGATAATCTTTTTCACCTTTTTCTACAACTTGAAGAAGCTTGCACATTTTCCTTCACTTCGAGAAGCTTTCACCAACTTGATCTTGAAGAAAGGGGTTGGGGAAAGGGAAGTTTTGAGAGCTTTACAAGTATACAATGAAGTATTTCTCTCACACGGATCCTATCTAGCTCACTCATATGGACATTTTGATTTGCAAATAAGAGAGAGAAAGGGACTCAAATGAACTAGATGCACTCAAATATATCTAGGATCTTGAATAGCATGAAGGAGAAACCTTGGAATGAACTCCAAGAGGTCCTATTTGTAGTTGGAGGTGTCCAGTAGAGTCTAGGAGCACTGAGGAACATTTCCTAGCCATTTGGGTTCGAGTTTTGCAACACTTTAATGGTTAGAATCACTTTTTTTGCATTCTACATGTAGTGCATTCCGTCAAGTTTTAGTAAAGGTAACTCGATTGATGGCACTATGCAACAAAGATAATATGAAGCATCGGTCAAGTTTATCCTTGATAAAACTTGACTGAACCGCTTAAACCAATTTTGGTCAATGCAGGGATTGGTCAAGTTTTGTTTATGGTAAACTCGATTGAACCTGAATTTTCTCAAAATGCATCAAGGGGATCAGTCGAGTTTGTCACAAGAGAAACTTGATTGAAAAATACCATGTAATAAATTTTGTAAAATGTCATATGAGTGATTAGATGTTCAAATTTATGGTTCCTGGTTTTTTCTCATCTTAGTTACAATTCATCCACAATGTAATTGATTACAAAAATCATCTTAAGGGTTTTAGGGTATTTTTCAAAAAAAGTGCATTTGCATTGCTTTTGACTTGAACTTTATCAAGCCAGGGCTTGATTGAATTGATCATTTTCATGTAGTTAATGCCTAAAATCAATCTCAAGTAGACATATTAGATACATGTGAATGGAATGGTTAAGTCAATTATCCTCAAAACCTTACTACTAGTTATGGTTTTAGCACCATAAACATTAAAATTGTTAATATTCTCATAAGGGAAAAGTTTCTCATTGGTGCATATAGGAAAGAATAGCTCTTAGACGCATCGTTGTTCCTCTAGTTCTTCTAATTAGTACTCTGTTGACATAACTACCAAGAAAACTTATTTTTCATAATCAGATTACAATTTGTAAAGCCTCTTTTGTATTTGAGGTATGCCACATGAGTTAGAGATCAAATAGACCAAAGTATATAGCCTAAGAATAAATGCTTCAAGACATATGCAATACATGAAGAAAAAACATCAATTTTTGTGTTTTATGCATGTAATTACTACTAATGTTGATCTTTAATAGACACCCTCTAACTTCTATTAAATTAACAAAGTCAACCTAATATATAATGGACCTTGTATATATTCAAGGGGCATTCATGTGTCGTCCCTTAGAGAAGGAAAATATAAACATTGAAAAAGGAAAATATCCACCACTTCTATTTTTTCTACCTCAACATAAACTAAAATTTCTCTTCAAACACAAACACACACACAAACAAACATACACACACACAGACACATATACGCACTCGCACATGCATACATGGGGTGTAATCTAGTATGAAACATGATTTGGTGAGAGCATGAGAGGCATTTGAATTCCACCAAAGCTAGATATGACCAGATGTAAGGATAAGTAAGTTGTTTACCTCTACATATTAAAACATTATAATCAAACATTTTTACCTATCCCTAACTACAATATAGATTTTTTACATCCAATGGTTTATACATGGTGTTGGAAAGTATTTTGTTGTTTTGCATTGTTAATTAGTGTTTTTATTTAGCTCTTTACATTCCCTTGTTATTTCCCTAATCTATGTGGACCTATATGTAATTGTTCTTTCTATAAATATACGGGGTACACACATTATGCATCCTAACCCTTACAGACAAATCAATATGGTACCATAGCAGGTTCTCTATACACCACTCACCCTTGCGTCGCCCCCCCCCTCTCCTTTCCACCCCCCCCCCCCCGCTATCGCTCCTACGACTACTTCCCTCCGTTGTCTGGTCAGTTGTTGCGTCGGCGGCCCAACCCCCTGTGAGTGTTGGCTTGCTAGCCGTAGCATGCTCTGCTCCCTGCTGCCACCGGTTGTTCATCTTGAGGGTCTCCGGAGCCCTCCGCTTCTTTGCCTGTGTCGGCCCTTGAGTCGTCGGGTTCTCAGTTGTGCCTCAGTGTAGTCTTCATGTAAATTGGTCCTTCCAGTTCCTCTTCTCTGTCTGTTGTTGCCTAGCTGGAGGATCTAGGCGGTTCAGACCTTCTTGGCTGTTGTTTCTACTACTGGACTCGATCTCGATCATGGCTTCCTCCCATGATAATTTTCATCATCAGGTGACTACTATGAAGTTGGATGGGTGCAACTATTAACATTGGGTCTGCTCCATGGAGATCTTTGTAAAATACCAAGGTAAGCACTCTCATCTGACTCAAGATCTACCTCCTACTCTGCCCAGTACTACCGAGTCCAAGGATAAAAAGATCTATGATGATTGGGTCAAGGATGACTCAACTATGATGATGTGGATCCTGAACAACAATGAAACTTGCATTAGCGTTACTCTACTTCGTCTCCAGACTACAAAGATATGTGGGATCAACTTGCCAATACCTACTCACACATAAAAAATCCAAAGAAGGTGTTTGACTTGAACAAACAGCTAACCCACCTACATTTCTCTAGGCCCGATATTTTTGACTATTTTCCGACTTTCAAAGGCTTCTGGGCAGAACTTGAGAATCTTCATCCACTATCTACTGACTTAGCCATTATGCAGTGACAACGGTAGGAACTCCAGGTTGTCCAATTCTTATGCAGACTTCATGACTCATATGTTGGAGTGGTTGATCAGATCCTTTCTAGTAATCCACTACCGACATTTAAGAGTGCTTTTCAGTGTCTTCAACGATTGTCGGCTTCTTCCTCAGATCTGCTTTTTGATATTGGTGACAGTACTGCTCTTGCTTCTATGTCTGGCCAAGGTCATGGTAGCAGTTGAGGTCGACCTCCAGACAATTGTTCTTCTTCTTCAGGACATGGACGTGGGTCCCTTGATTGTGGATCCCTTAGTCGTGGCTCATATGTTGATGTCTCTAGAGGTACCGCAGCTCACCGGTATTGTGACTTTTGTGGTCACACCAACCACACTAAAGACAGATGATGGAAGAAACATGGCACACCTGTGTGGGCCAATGTTGTGTCTGAGGGTACTTCTCAGACGCCTCCTACTACTACCTTAAGCTCCTCTACTATCGAGTTCATTTGCTTTGAGCTGGAATGTCTCCTATTAGAAAAGACCAACACTTCCTCTTCTTCTACTACCGAATCTAGAGTTCACGCTACAACTTTCATTAGTTGTGATTCTACCTTTTTGAGCGCTCCCTCTTCTAGAGCTGGTAATACCAAATGGGTGATTGATTATAGAGCTTCTTCACATATCTCTGAAAATCGTTCTCTTTTTTCTAAACTATCTAAACCTTGTCCTAAATCTAATATTATTCTTGCTGAAAGATCCAAATATGTTGTATCTAAGATTGGTTATTTCAAGTTCTTCTAAGATCTACTTTATATGTGTCCAATTTTCCGCTAAAATTATTGTATGTCAATAAAATTGGACGTAACCTGAATTGTAGTCTAACCTTTGTACTAGGCACTTGTGCTTTTTAGTACCTTTGCACGAGGACGAAGATTAGTGGGGGTATGAAGGACCTGACAGACTCTACTACTTGGATGATTTGAAATGGATTGGCACTACAGCTCTAGCTTCAGCATTATCTTCTTCTATTTATGCATTACAATAGCATTATAGACTTGGGCATCCATCAGTCGATAAATTAAAACATATTATTTCTGGTGTAGGAATGCACAATTTTCAGTGTGAGTCATGTCAATTAGGCAAATAGTCCATAATTGTATTTCCTAAAAAATCTCATATTGGTAGAAAAAATATTTTTGATTTAGTTCATGTCAATGTATGGGATCCATGTCATGTTCCAAGTTTGTCAGGCAATAAATACTTTACTTTGTTCATTGATGATTACTCCCGTGCTAATTGGTTGTTTTTTATGAAAGATAGATCACAAGTTTTGCCTACTAGTAAGTTCTTCTTTGCTGAAATTAAAACCTAGTTTTCTATGCCCATTCAAATTCTGTGCACAAATAATGCTTTGGAATTTGTTTAAAAATGTTGAATTATTTTGTCATTTTTTGGGTAGCATTCATCAGACATCCTATGCTTACACACCCCAACAGAACGATGTTGTTGAAAGAAAAAATAGGCATTTACTTGAAGTTACTAGAACACTCATGTTGCATTCTAATGTTCCAAGATATTTTTGGCCAGAAGCGGTTCTCACTGCCTATTTTTGATAAATTACATGCCTTCATCTGTTATTGAGAATAAAATTCATGTACAAGTGTTACAACCCCACCTTCCTCTTTTTTTTGTCCCTCTAAGGATTTTTGGGTCAACTTGTTTTGTTCGTTTGCTTGAACCAACTCAGGACAAATTGTCTCATCGAGCTGAAAATGTATTTTTTTGGGATATTCACGAACTTAGAAAGGATATCGTTGCTATAGTCCTATTACTAAGAAGTGGTTCATGAGCAGTGATGTGGTTTTCTTTGAGGACACTCCATACTACTCTACTAGAGGGAACACGTTGAGTTCAGATCTTGTTTTAGTGCCTTTGCCTATTATTAGTTATTCATGTTCTGCTTTGCAGCATGCTAAGACTACGTCTCCTCCTCTCATTGTTTACCAACACAGGAATCGGTCGTCGCAGTCTACTCCTGCTCAAGACCCCCCCACAGAAAATCAATCTTCTCCTTCATAAGGTTCAAGGTAACTTCTGATCTAGATTTACCTATTGCTCTCAGGAAAGGCACTCGCTCATGTACCTCTCATAATATTGCTAACTATGTTTCTACTGCTCACATGAGTGTCTATGTTAGTAATTTTGTTGCTGCTCTTTATGTTGTTTTTGTCCCCAAAAATTTTCATGATGCTTTACAAAGTACGGCCTGGACACATGCCATGTTGAGGAGACGACTTCTCTTACTGACAGAGATTTAGTTGATCCTCTGCCTTATTGCAAGCATGTTGGATGTTGTTGGGTGTACACTGTCAAGTATCATCCTTATGGAACTGTTAAATGCCTAAAGGCCCACCTAGTGGAAAAAGGGTACACTCAGACTTATGGTATTGATTACTTTGAAAAAATTTCTCCTATTGCCAGGCTAAATTATGTGTGGGTTCTTCTCTCTGTGGCAATCAAGCTAGATTGGCCCCTTATCTAGTTGGATGTCAAGAATGTCTTCCTTTATGGTGATCTCTAATAGGAACTCTATATGGAGCAACCACCTGGGTTTGTTGCTCAGGGGGGATCACACAAAGTATGTCGTCTCAAAAAGTCTATTTATGGACTCAAGCAGAGTCCATGTGCCTAGTTTGATAAACTGAGCAAGATTCTATCTACCTATAGCTTCCTCAAATCTCATGTTGATCACTCTATCTTTATTAAGAAGACCTCTTCTGGTATTGTGGTTCTAATTGTGTATGTTAATGATATTATTTTATCTGGAAGTGATCTCTCTAAAATTCATGATGTTAAAGTCTACTTCTGCAAGCACTTTGTCACTAAAGATCTGGGAAAGCTGAGATACTTTCTGGGTATTAAAGTTTCCAGGACTGTTAATACTCTTGCTCTATCTCAAAGAAAGTATCTTCTTCATCTTCTACAGGAGACTAGAATGCTTGGAGCTCAGACCACTGATACGCCCCTAGATCCTAATGTAAACTGGGAGGGTGATGAATCTCCCATGTATCCTGACAATAAAAGATATAGAGATTGATTGGCAAACTAATCTATTTGACTGTCACTAGGGCTGATATTTCTACTATTGTTGGTCTTGTTAGCAGGTATCTTGACAAGCCCAGATAGTGTCATTGGGAAGCATTATGTCATATCCTAAGGTATCTGAAGAAATCTCCTGGTAAAGGCCTTTTCTATGGAAAATATGGTCATTGCTCTCTTGAAGGCTACTCTGATTCTAATTGTGTTGGAATTAAGATAGACAAGAAATCTAATTCTGGTTATTGTACTTTCCTTGGTGGAATTCATGTTACCTAGAGGAGCGAAAAGTAGAACGTTGTTGCTAGATCTAGTGTTGAGGTCGAGTACCGGGCTATGGCTCACACAGCGTGTGAACTTCTATGGGACAGTCTCTTCTAAAAGAACTTGATGTGGGATCTTCTGCTCCTATTCCCATGCATTGTAATAATAAAATAGCTATTTTTATTGAAAATAATCATGTGTTTCATGTGCGGACCAAGCACATTGAAGTTGACTACCACTTCATCAGAGAAGCTATCCTGACTGGTAGAAGATCAAGTTGTTGATATCTTCACAAAGCTGTTGGACAGGAAACATTTCAGCTCTCTTATAGACAGGTTGGGCATTATTGATATCTATGCTCTAACTTGAGGGGGAGTGTTAAATAGTATTTTTATTTAGCTCTTTATATACACTTGTTATTTCTCTATTCTATGTGGACTTATGTAATTGTTCTTTCTATAAATATACGGGGTACACACATTGTGCACCCTAACCCTTACAGACAGATCAAGATGCATGATATAAAACTCTAGTGTAACGTCCCATGATTTGAGGTCTCATATAGAATGGTCTTAAAAGGAATAATTGGGATATATATCACTAAAGGTACCTCCTTTTCAAGTATCTCATCAATAAGTATTATGTGGTTAAGTGTGCCCTGCTCATAGTAGTATATAGGATGATGACCTGTCGAGAAGATGAACCCAACATGTGTGTCAGTGAGGACAGAAGCGCATAATCGAGGCCAATGGTAGTTTGTGAGACCCTATTCATTCTTGAAACTGTACTAGAGCCTTGGGTGGTGGGCCCATGCACTACAAATGGTATCAAAGCTAGTTTTCCTGTAGTAGGTAGGGCCAACATGGACATGTGACATCATAGTCTTAAGTTGTGTAGTCCATGAATGAGGAATGGGGTATCTGTTGAGGTAAGATGGATCCACCCTTGAGTTGGTAGCCCAAATTTTGAGTTGGGTGTGCATGGGCCATTCTGGGTCTACTTTAAATGAGAAAGAGATATGAAGTGATATCGTTTAGCCTTAAAGAGGATGTGAAGAGTCTAAGAGGGAATGATTGTAACATACCAATATTTGAAGCCTCAGATAAAATGATCATAAAAGGAATAATTGGCTATGCATATCACCAAGGTACACCACCTTTTTAAGTATCTCATTAATAGATATTATGTGGTTAAGTGTGCTTGGACTAGGGTAGTATTAGGATGTATGACATGTTGGGAAGTTGAGCCCGAGATGTATGTGAAGACAAAACATATAACTAACACCATTTCCCAAAACTCTATTAGAGACTTAGGTGGTGGCTTGGGTGTTACATCTAGTGATAAGAAAATTTTGTGGCTAGGCATACAAATTAATATATTTATAATCCATATAGCTTAGTTGTGAAAAGCAATCATCATGAAGAGTCATTCTAGTACCTCTCACACTCTCACGTAGATAGGCTTCTCTCTTATGGTGAAGTCGAGAGGCTTTGTATTTATCTCGTCCTCCCCTTGCAAATAAATTCAAACGAGAATTACAATCACTAACTAAGTTGGAATTAAAAAAGACTTGATAGTATTATTACCATTAAACATATCTTTCACTAAGAGTTCCTTAACCTCATCGGGCAAGAAAGTAGAAGGCTCATACCTCCCAGAGGTTTTTAGGTAAAACTTAGCCAGCATATTTGCCTTTTCTCTTTGACTAAATTCCACTTTCCGATTCGGAAGCCTCATGGTGGTAATCGTGGCAATCCATTGTGCATATCTAGGGTTATCTTTATATTCAGAATCTAGCATACTCACACCTATTGAACATTCATATTATATAATCACCTTCCTCCACTGGCTCTCAATGGCCAACTCCATAGCCAGGCAGATACCAAGGAGTTCAGTATCACCCTTTTCCACAACAACCCATCCATTTGCCTTCATCGTCCCTGATGATAGCCACACAAGTTGCTAGCTTGTTCTTCTTGGCGGCATCTGTATTGATCTCAGTCCATCTCCTTTGAGGAAGCTCCCATAGAGCATTCCTTGGCCTACCATACGCAACGTCCTCTTGTTTCAAGGCTTCCAATTAATTATGCACTTCCTTCTCAATGAACTGAATTTCCAGAGAACTAGGTGTAGTCTTCTGTTCAAAGATTTGTTTTTGTAACATGTTCAAATGTTAATAGTTTATCTACAAATTTAAGCTCATTTTGACAATTATAGATCATGAATCTAGAAACGATATACTCTGGGTGAGTTTTGTTGTTCTAACTATCCGTATGAGTTCGAGTTTGTGTGTAGCTTATATTTGCCATAAAAACGGAAATCGACAATTTGGTTGTCCACATTAAAAAAAAAAAAAAAACTTTGATATGTTAACGTCACACTTTAAGCCCTATTTGGTTGGATGTTGTTATAGTGAAATGAGTGAACTTAAAAGGTAGGAGCTGGGATGTATTGATTTCAAACGATCGGTAATTTATTTGGTTGGGTGTTGAAAGAAAACAGCGATTTTGTTTTTTTATTTGGTTGGCTGCTGTTAAATGCCGGTGAAGTATGGCAGAAATAATGTAATATCTGAACTACACCTGACCGCATACTTTTTTGGCGCGGTACAAAAGGCATGAATTGAAGCCAAAATGACAGGTGCCGCTGCGTTGCAAAATAGGGAGTTGCTATTCCTTGCACCCAACCAAATAAAAAACCTGATCTAATTCCATGAGTTCGTTTGTCATGAACTTATTTGTCATCCAACCAAACAGGGCCTTAGTGTGTGACGTGAGCCACAAATTAACCAATTACATGTGAACATATGATATATCTTGTATATTTAGAAAGAGAGCGTGCACTGAGTAACGCTGCAACGGCGGAGCCCACGTGTGTACGAAGAACGCGTCGGTTGTGTGTTTAACACACGGTTCAAATATGTTAACAGCATGGTCTAGTTTTAATGCATGGCGTGTGAATTGCTCGGTATTTCTCAATCATGAGAAGATATTTTGTCGATGGGAACAGCGATGCAGACATTTGAAAAAGACACGATTAATCTGCTCCACGCAACGATTTACGTTTTTCATTTTTGTGAACCAAGAATTCAACATATCTAGCAATCATGAAATATCATGATCAAGATCTAGTTCAGGGTGCCGAGACACAATCACACAAGTGAAGTAGTGGGGCCCGGCAGTGGAGATATCATGTCATGTGTCAATTATGTGCTGCCGCACAGAAGAACTGACAAATGATTAGGGTATATGTCCCTGCTATACGGGTAATATTTATCTGTAATAGTTGGGTGGACATGCATTTGTCAGTTAGTTCTGAGAAGTCGGATAAGTTTGTTACTATAGGTTGCAAATTCGATTCGATATCTATTAGCAAGATCTGTGTCCAATTTTGTATTCCTAATAAAATGTTCCGACAACAAACTAATATATAAAGAATCATCAGAGAGTTGAAAAAGAATTAACACATCAAAGAAGCATTTGCCACAAAGGTGCAATCGTGGATTGTCCTTAAAGTTCTAATCACCTAGCATCATCTTTCTCAATCCCCAACCTGAACATAGACTTGACTAGATTCAGGTTCTCATCCTGAAAAATAATTTCATCTCAAAAAGTTTCATATGAAAACTTATATCAAGTTCATTACCTCATCTATAGTGTTTCAAACTCGAATTTAGACAGAATCCCAACTTCCATCGCATTTACGATAATTTCGACTAGGAACACACAATTTTAGAAACTTTTATATGCAAATGATGTCATTTTTATTGTTTCAATGTATAAGCATGTCCTACATTATTTTTATCTTAGTGTTTTGCATTATCAAGTAACATGTATATACTAGAAATTAGAATTTAAATCCCTATACAAGTTGCAACCTAGATATGACCATGACTGAACCTGATGAAGACATGATTCATCTTAACAACATGAGCTACATGCAAAAAGGCAAAAAAAAAACCATCATTGATGATATGCCAACGATTTTGAATTAAAGGAGCACAAATAGTGAGCATTTATAAGAAAGGCACCAAAAAGACAAGGCAAAAGAAAACAAGGAGCAGGAGCTAGTTGTGGTTAAACCAAATATCACAGTTAACTTTAACAAAAAGTATAATCCTAGCATAAGCCTTTTATAGTTCTCTTTTTCGATATGTGAGATGTGTGTGTGTTTGCAATTAAAACTACTCGTGGGACATCAAACCTTTCACACAGTCTCTTGGAGATACACAAAAAAAAGTTGCAATGAGGATAGGATCCTAAACAATTAGCAGACACATTTAGCAATAAACCTACATATATGAATTTATTACTATAATTCGCATACTACATCATATCAAGTATGTATAAGAACAAGTAGTCACGTGTAGCAAAAAGAAAGAGGCATTGAATAGTTGTAATTCAAAACCATTCAACATTGTTCAAGAAAGAACTAATAAAATGAATAAATTTTCATAATTAGTTATTACTATATCAATCACATTTCTATGTAAAAATACTTCTTATATATACATATATATAGGGTGTTCATTCAATACCCGCAGGGTAGTTTGGAATTTGCTGTCCGTCAGTTAACTTTGTGAACAAAAGAATAACTATGTTGATAAAAAAATAACTATACTACTAAAAAAGTAAATCTGGAAAAAATACACAGCAAACATATATATAGTTGTATTTTGTAATCTGTTGTTGCAAATGTAACTATATATTCATAAAAAGTAACTGTTTGCAAGGTAAAATAACCCTCTACATGTCAAAAATAAGAAATTCCAAAAAATAATCAAAATTGGAGGTGAATATTAAATACATGCCCATATATATATATATATATATATATATATATATATATATATATATATATATATATATATATATATATATATATATATATATATATATATATATATAGAGAGAGAGAGAGAGAGAGAGAGAGAGAGATAGAGAAAGAGAGTCAGGCTAGTGTACACTTGAGTGTACCGGAGGCACGGTACACCTCAGTCGTTTTTTAAGATACAGTAATTTTTTTGAAAAATATAAACCGTTGATCTTCTTAATTATCATAAGAACATACTATATAATAAATTTTAGCTCATTTGGACACTTATAGGTCATGCATCTAAAGGAGGTAAAAATCATGTATTTCAAATTAGTTTTGTGCGTCGATTTTGTTGTCCTTGGATGAGTGACTTACACTCATCCAAATGAGTTCAAATTTTGTATATGGCCTATTATTATTGTAACCATGAATATCAATGGATTAGATTTTGGAAAAACATGGTCTAGATAGACAAACACCATTGGGGTGTACGGTGTGATATGTACACTTGAGTGTATTCTAGCCTGACTCATATATATATATATATATATATATATATATATATATATATATATATATATATATATATATATATATATAGAGAGAGAGAGAGAGAGAGTCAGGCTAGAATATATTCGAGTGTACGGATCGCACGAATACACTCAAGTGTGTTTGCATATCAAGACTATTTTTTGCAAAATGTAAACCGTTGATCTTCACCATCATACTATAACTAGGCTACATATAAATTTTGAGTCTATTTGGATGAGTGTAAGTCACTCATCCAATGGCAATAAAATCAACGTGTGAAACTAATTTGAAATGTATAATTTTTGTGGTCTTCATAACATGAGCTATATATATCCAAATGTGCTCAAATTTTGCGTATGAGTTATTCACGAGATGTTTAAGAAGATCGACGGATTAGATTTTCAAAAAAAATATTGCATCATAAAAACTACTTGAGTGTATTCCGCTCTGGATACACTTGAGTGTATTCTAGCCTGACTCTCTCTCTCTCTCTCTCTCTCTCTATATATATATATATATATATATATTTATATATATATATATATACATATATATATATGTGTGTGTGTGTATATATATATGTGTGTGTGTGTGTGTGAGAGAGAGAGAGAGAGCAACAAACACATGTATCTAAAGTGAAAATTAATGCATAATGACTCGAATATTAAAAGTAACGTGGTTCTTGTTGGAGCTAAAGAATGCTAACCTTTTAGTTACATATACAAGTATAAAAGTAGTTGGTTTTGAATAAAATATAAAGATGAGATAAGAATAGAGCCCGCATGAGAAAGAAAAACTTGTATCAAGAAATGGTCAAATAAAATACAGACGTAAAACAATGTACTTTATCATAATTACGAAGATGTTTGATGTCCCAAATCACCCTCCGACAAAAAATAATATTATGATAAGTCAAAATGCACGTTGAAGCTCGATAAAAAGAACATTAAATAGAGCCTAAAGGGAAGAGATTTTGTAAAATAAAAAACTTCTTATTTATGTTTTTTACAAAAATACAGTTACACTGGTTGAAATAGAAAAAGGAGAGAGGGGGATAAATGTCATTGTATGTTACATCCACCTACAAGACCAAAAACTTCACGTTCGTTGAGTTGATGGAAGAGGTGAATGCATGTTGAATTTCTAATTGAAAAGAAGAATATGATCTAGAAGAGAAATAAGCAAGTCCATCTAGAAATAAATTGGGTTATCTATATATTATGTGCCTAGAATGTTGTTTTAAAATCAATAGGAGGTAGACAAACTCTCCTGGGTGATATGAGGGGGTTTATATAGATATACATTTTGAGTATACAAAATGGTATTGGTATCAGAAGCTGAAATCAGAACAATATATACATCATTTATGAACACCAGAGGCGGAGCTACATTTGGGATAGGTGGGGCTTGTGTTTCACCCAGCTGTTGGAAATAACCCGTATGATATATAGTGGCTATTGAGTAGCAGACTGGCCGTGTGTTTTCTAATGTATTGGTTTTCAATTCTGGAAACTCAACCGAAGCGCTCTCGACCCTTTGACATTCAGCATATCGTTAATTTCACGAATGGGCCTTCAAGTTTACAGTTATCATCTGGGCCCAACTGGAGGTGAATGTCCCTCAACTTTCATGAATCATATATAATACTGGCTGTAATCGGGATTACAATTATATTATCATCTGAAACATTGATCAATGGTATATATAAAGTAAAATTTAGGTATACCTTCGAGGAGCGATGAAACCTAGGGGTCGTCAGGGGTCTGGCGGCACGGGAGACGACAGGGCGAATCTCGATCCTAAAGTGGATCACGGAGGAGGAAGTTTGATTGCGGGAGACATTGAGGCGATGCCTTGCGGAGAGGAAGACACGATGCAGGCCAACCAAACTCAGGGCAAGATTCCGATGAGCGGCGTTGTGACATCTGAACGAGGCGGACGGCGCGGAGATGAAGCTGATAGGATGTGCGATGCATCAAAGGAATCCACAGAAACACGGAGAGCTACTTCCGAAGACGGAGGCATGGGGGAAGAGGTAACCAACCCGAGACCAGTGAATGGATCGGGTGTTGCAAATCACAAGGAACAGACGTCGAAAACGTTCATCGAGATGGTCAGTGGAGTCACATCCCAAGGCGGCAGTGACCAGTTCTTGGAAAAATTGTTTGAGGAAGGGCTATCTGTAGGAGAGGTCACGCTGGGGGAGGTGGACAATAGACCTGCCATCTCGATTGTCCACGCAGCCGAAGAACGACTGGCAAAGCCATGGAAATTTGTTGTTGTGGTCAGGTTGTTAGGCACCGACATAGGATATATGACACTCAGAGACCGCCTGAAACTAATGTGGAAGATCACTGGTCGTTTTAACATGTATGAGATGGAATTAGGCCACTTCGTGATTCAATTATCTTTCCGCAGGGATTTTGAAGAAACTCTGACAGGTGGTCCCTGGAAAAATTTTGGCATGAATCTTCTTGTATGGGAATGGTATCCCACATTCAAACCTAAGCAGGAATATCCTAATGTAATTATATCATGGGTGCGCATCATGGACCTGCCCCTGCACCTGTATGTTTCAACCATATTCGACTATATAGGCCTTGCGTTGGGGAGACTGATTAAAGTAGACATCCACACTATGAGCAGAACTAGGAGCAAATTTGCTCGGCTAGCTATTGAACTGAATACTAAGAAGGAACGCAGTCCTTTCATCTTTATTAATGGAGTAGAGTATGCAATCGAATACGAAGGAATGCCCAGAAGGTGTGATATATGCGGAGAAGACAGTCACACATCCAAGGACTGTGATCTTCTACACCAGCAGAGCACGGATGGCAGTGCCTTTCATGAGCATCATGAAGGCGGAGGGTACAGAAAGTAACAATCCAACCAACAAAATGAATGGCAGATACAGAAACGCAGGGGAAATGGGAGGAATAATTCACGGAAACAAAAACCTCCATATGAAGTGAGGGACCAGAACAGATTTGAAATACTTGAAGATGGGATGGAAGAACAAACTGAAGCGGGACCAATAGTTGAGGAAGCTGATGAACCTACTGTAGCTTATGATCAGCACAGGAAGTCCACCAAAGTCTGGAGAAAGAAGAAGAATAGTCCTAATAACGAGGTTAACAAAGAAGGAAACCGTGAAGCCTTGAAGAACATCACGAACATTGCGAAAATAGGAAACATGAAGAAGAACCAGTCTAAGACAGACCACATTGTTGCTACACCAAATATCGATGAGGTGATTGAAGTTATAGTTGTAGAAGATGGAGGAAAGGAGGAGGTGATGACTGAAGTTTAGAAGACGGCAGAGGAGGTTTCTAACCGCAAAACACCTACAACTATACAGGACATTAACGAAGCCCTATCTTGCATTCGTATGGGTGGCGGAGGAAGAAAATCTAAAGGTAGTGGGTCAAAAATGAAACGGAAATGTTTAGCCTTGCACCTAATTCCGCAGGAGTCCGGAAGGCGCATGTCACGCAGAAAAGATACAGGAAGTTCAATTACTGTGCCGCCGGATAAAGAAGATCATAGAAACATCAGCCAAGAAAGCACTGACAGCTTGAATAAGGAAGTTTGTCCTGAGAAGGACAAAGAGAATGTGGATCCAGAGGGTGATATTTTATGCAAAGAACCCCCATCTTCTTCTTAATGATGTTGGACATCCTATGTTGGAACATTAGGGGGTAGGTAAAAAGAATACGCAGTTGAACCTCAAAGAGTTAATGTATGTTTACAAACCGAAGATTGTTACTTTGGTGGAACCATGGCTGAGCGGCACTAGAGCTACTAATACCATTAAGAAGTTGGGGTTTGATCGTTCTTTCAGGGTGGAAGCTCAAGGCTTCGCAGGTGGCATATGGGTTTGTTGGAGGGATCATGAATGTACGGTGCAAATTCTGAACTGCCATAGACAGTTTGTTACTTGCTCCGTAAACAATTCTACAATCATAACTTTTGTTTATGTGAATCCGCACATCAATATCAGAAAGCTATTCTGGAAGCATATCATTAAGATGGGAGAGACTTATGATCGTCCGTGGTTAGTGTTGGGTGATTTCAACACTACATGCTATCCTCATGAGAAGATGGGCAGTAAACATTACAACCATTCTGAAGCGGCCTTGTTCCAAGAAAGCTTGATTGTTGCTGGTCTAAGCGACCTTGGATTTTCCGGTCCTAAGTTCACGTTTAAACGGGGGATTCTTCAACAACGATTGGATCGACCTATTGCTAACAAAGAGTTCTTACAGAAGTATCCTAACTATCATGTAGAACATCTTCCACGTCTCCAATCTGATCACAGCCCCTTATTTGTGAGAAACAATGGTCTGTCTCAGGGACCTAGGCGGTTCATAGCCAAAGCCAGCTGGGCGCGAGATGAGAGTTTCAAGACGATGCTCGCAAAGAATTGGAAAGACGAGGAGGGTTTTTATGAAGCCCTAGAGGTATCCAAGGATGATATGTCTAATTGGGATAGAACCCACGACAACACTAAAAGGAAGTTGAAGACTAAAATCTTGTGGAATATTGACAAACTTGAGAAGGAGCTCGCTGAAAATTACAACCCTATAACGGATGGTATATGCACTGACATGAAGGCCACGTTAGACAGAATTTTAATCAAGGAAGAGGAGGAATGGAGACTAAAGAGTCATATAGACTGGCTGCGGAATGGTGACTGTAATACAAAATTTTATAGTGCTTTTGTAAAACAAAGACGTAGGTCCAATACCATTAACATGCTCAAGAACAATGATGGTTGTTGGGTCCATGAGGAAGCTGACATAGTTGAAACGGTGCGCAATCACTTCAAAAATCTGTTGTCCACTACAGGCACAACTGACGTTGAGGCTGTGAGGCAAGTTCCAGCTGAGTTTATGAAACTCTCACGGGCGCAATCATATCTGGTTGCGAGAGAGCCAACTGAAGAGGAATGTCATACGATCATGAAAGCTATGAATCCTTACAAAGCCAATGGTCCTGATGGGATCAACGGTTTATTTCTTATGAGTCATTGGGATACTATCAAAGAGTCAGTTGTTTCCACTACTAAGGGGGCCCTTGCAGGTGAGCCTCTTAGTAACGAGATGTGCAGGTCCTCTATCGTGCTTATTCCTAAGGTTCCACATCCTACTAGTTGTGACCAGCTGAGGCCGATTTCGTTGAATAATTTCTGCCTAAAGCTCATATCTAAAGTGGTTGTCGAGAGACTTAAGATACATTTACCTACTTGGGTTTCTGGCGCGCAAAGCGCTTTTGTGCCTGGACGTCGTATTACTGATAACATTGTGGTTGCTCAGGAAGTCATCTATATGATGCGAAAGAAGACTACAGCCAAAACTATGGCTATTAAAATTGACCTTGCTAAGGCATATGACAGATTATCTTGGGACTTTATTGTGGATACTATACAGAAGATTGGGTTACCGATGAGGATTATAGCCTACATTATGAATTCTATTCGCACCGGAGAGTGCTCTATTCTGTGGAACGGTAAAGCTATTGCGTCGTTTAAGGCTAGCCGAGGGCTCCGGCAAGGTGATCCATTATCGCCTTACATTTTTATACTATGTATAGAACGGCTCAGCCAACTCATTCTGAGATATGGGGCAGAGGGCAAGTGGAAGCCTGTCAAACTAGGGTGCAAAGGAGGTAATATTTCCCATCTTTGTTTTGCGGATGATCTAATCCTGTTTGGTGAAGCAACAACAGACCAGATGAGGCATATCAAACATTGTTTCAGTCTATTCGAGAAAGCTTCGGGACAGACGATTTCTATTTCCAAAACTCAAGTTTTCTATGCAGCGAGTGTCCCTCATTCGACCAGACGGAGAATAAATAGGATAGGAAAATTTAAAGAAACGGATGACCTTGGAAGGTATCTTGGTGTACCGATTATCCACAAGAGGGTTACGAAGGAAACTTATTCTGACATTCTAAAGAGAATTGACTCTAGAATCAATGGTTGGGCTGCTAAATGTTTATCCTTAGCTAGTAGAAGCTGCCTTGCAAAGTCTGTGTTGGAAGCGATCCCTACTTATACTATGCAAACGGTGTCCTTGCCACTAGGATTATGTGATCGTGTTGATGGATGCATCCGGCGATTCTTGTGAGGAGGAGGACATAAAGATAATCTGATGTCGTTGGTTGCCTGGAACAAACTCACGTGTCAAAAGGATAATGGAGGTCTAGGCCTCAAATCTATGAGAGACTGGAATATTGCTTTGCTGGCCAAGAATGCTTGGGATGTTGCGTCTAATAGAAAATCCATATGGAACGACTTTGTGAGGGACAAATACAGAAGGTACAATGGAGGAAAGATCACGAACTCATCCAATCTTGCGGCTGCTACTTTTAAATGTAAAGAGTTGATCAACAAAAATTCTGTTATAGTTATTTTGAATGGACAGAATACTCGTTTCTGGGAAGAGGATTGGGTGGAACCTAAGATGAAGCTGAGTGAACAGGCAAGGCGGAAAGTGCCTGCTGACTTAAAAGACATGGTAGTAGGAAGTGTAGTGCTAGATAATGGGAAGTGGGATATCGAGTTCTTCGAGCATTGGTTTCCTATGACAGTAGTCAGGAAGATCCTGAAGATTGAGCCACCGGATACTTATCTTGGACCTGATGTGAGAAGCTGTACTGGTACACCTCACAGAAAGTTTACCACCAAATCTGCCTACAACCTCGTAAGGAGGGGGGAGAAATCCATGCTGAAGGAGAATGGGATTTGTTGTGGAAGAAGAATATGTCGGCGAAGATCAGAATTTTCGGATGGCTTCTTATGCATGGGGCTATCTTAACTAATAGCAGAAGGCATAGAAGGAAGATGTGTCCTACTGCAACTTGCAGCAGATGCCGCAGCCAAGATGAAACCATATGCCATGCTCTTAGAAATTGTGATCAAGCCAAAGAGATATGGAAATGCGTTCTGAACAGAGGAGAGTTAGATGATTTCTACCAGATGGAGGACAACTCTTGGGTGCATAAGCAGATGAAGACAGCAGCTGATTATAGGAAACATTTCTTGATAACTTGTTCGTTCATTTGGAAGGGGCGCAACCAACAAGTTTTTGAAGGAAAGAGCATCCCGGTGGATAAGCTAGTACAGATAATAAGAAACGAAACGCAGCTGATCGACACGGCATGGAACATGAATACTATTGCCCGGACGCCGAAGAACCAAGAATACTGGAAGTGCCCCGCGCCAGGATATATCAAGATGAATTCAGATGCAGCCTGGAGACTCGGCAAAGGAATGGTGGCCATCGTTGCCAGAGACAGTGAGGGTCGGTGGATTGATGGACATGTCAGGAGCATTTCTGCAAGTTCTGCGCTTCAGGCAGAGATCCAAGGAGTAGATATTGCGATGGCGATGGCCTGTAGCAACCACATATCAAGACTCATCATTGAGACCGATTGTAAGGTGTTGGTGGAAATTCTTCAGTCAGACGAGGAGTGTCCAAGGTTTTCTAGAAGCATTACTCGGATCAGGCAGACTCTCAAGGAGCACAGACAGTGGAGTATTCAGTTCATTTTGAGGGACTGCAATCTTATGGCTGATAGGTTGGCTAAAGAGTTCCAAAAACAAAAGGAAGGGTGTTTTGAGTTACCTAGACCACCCGACTGCATCACATATATTGTTATTAGTGAAAAATATAATGGAGGTAGTACCTCCAAATTTAATTTCCGAAATTCTTTAGAAGTTTGTAATATTTTTCCGTATTGACTTGCAAGAGGAGGGCAAGATGAATAAAATAGCCTCCTAGCTTCCCTAAAAAAAAAAAGTAAAATTTACATTTGTGCCTTAGGTTTCTCGCAGCACGTTTTTAGCAGTCGGTCATGGCCTCTAGCTAGACATGACAGCAAGATTTCCAGTCGTTGTGAGATAAACGCATTGAACCTTGACATATCAATCAATGCATGCGAGGTTGAGTAGTTTTCTCATGCTTTCGGCTTTCCCGAGCACACTAGATTTTTAGTCGTTATTATGTTCTTTTAGTATAGATCCCATTAATATTAACGAGAGGGTCATTTATTAACACTATGCACCGGGTGACATTGAACGTTCCTTTGGTACTCCTCCTTTGTCTTTATGTTGTTTGATTGGTTTAGCTTCTTGTCCTTTTCTATATTCCTTTTATATATTTGAAATCCAAATGAGTCATGATAAAGGAGAAAAAACCCAAATAGCACAGTTTCACATAAATAATTACCCAAATAGCACTTTACCAAATTTATTTCCCGAATTAGCACACTTTCGGTAGAAAGCGCCACATTGTGTGGCGTTTTACCGTGTCGGGTCGTAAAACGTCAAGTTATTTGGCGTCTTTATTGATTTTTTTCAACAAACGAACAACTTGGCATAAAGCGCCACTTTATAAGGCATTTTGGTAAAAGCGCCAACTTCTCTGGCGTTTACCTTACGGCGTTTTATTGGAACACGCCAACTGAGGTGGCGTTTCATGTTTTTTTATCAAACCCTCGCCGCCGCTGCCGAGCTGCTCTTTCCTTCCCTTTCTTTCTCGCCACTCCCTGCTCCCGAGTTCTGAGATCCTCTTCATCTCACCCTCCGCGGAGCTGCCGGAGACGAAGGTGGCCGCCCCCTTGCTGCTGAACACGCAGCCATCGAAGGCGTGCGCCCCCTGCCGTCGAAGACCGCCCGCCTCCTCCGCGTCGTCCTTCTCCGCGCAGCGTCTGCCTCCTCCTCCAAGCAGTTCCCCTCCGCCTTGTATCCCTTTGCTGCCGTCCTCCTCTCGGCCGTCCACCTTGGCTTCTTCTTCCCCTGGCCACCTCTTCTTCACCCACCACTCCTCCGTCTCGCAACCTCTTCTTTATCTGCCACCGCATCCTCCTCTTCCCCTTCTTCTGCCCCAGCAACCTCCTCTTTCTCTTCTTTTTCCCCCACCACCACTTCTTCGTCTTCTGCCCCGGAAACCTCCTCTTTCTCTTCTTTTTCCCCACCACCACTTCTTCGTCTTCTGCCCCGGCAACCTCTATTTCTTCTGCCCCCGCCACCCCCTCTTCCTTTTCTTCTTCTTCTGCCCCCGCCACCTCCTCTTCCTCTTCTTTCCCCGCCATGTCTTTTCTTCTTCTGCCCCCGCCACCGACTCTTTCTATTCTTCTTCCCTTATGTAAGTTTTGAAAATAATTTAGAGCAATTAAATGCCACATTATTTTGAGTTTTTAGCAATTCCTAGGGTAAACGCCAATCAATCTGATGCTTTATTAATATGAGTCAATCACACCATAGAAACGCCACACAATGTGGCGCTTTCCAACCCGACACTGTAAAACGCCACAAAATGTGGCGCTTTCTGCCGAAAGTGTGTTAGTTCGGAAAATAAGATTGGAAGAGTGCTATTTGAGTAATTATTTATGCGAAACTGTGATATTTGACTTTTTTTCCTATAATAAATGGGAGTAATGTATAGTGGGATGCTTAAGGTATGCCCATGATTTTTGCTGCTCTATATTTTTTTTGTAACTCAATATTAAGAAAGACATCTGAGATGGACGTTATTACGTAAACAATTGTAACATTTAAGCACGATGATTATTTTTATCTTATAATCTATATATCTATATCTCTTATATTTATATATTCACCTTGGAGAAATTTATAAAATTATCTTAACAGAATTAGGGGTACAAATTGGACTGTTAATCTTTTTTGGACGGCCAAATTCATGAATCTATTATCCTGATTGTATAGAAAAAAATATATTAAAGTACATGTTATTTATGAACTGGTCATTCATATTGTGCCTCACCTATCTCAAAATTCTAGCTCCGCCACTAATGAACATTGCCTCCATTGAGTAATATGTGGCTTTAGACTATCGTATTTAATACAAGACATGACTGGTATTTGTGGGATTCTATAAATTCTAGCTTCGAGTACTATACGAGACAAATGTGACTGGTGATTTCCACATACATGAGACCAAGTAGGGATGTTAAAAATAATGAGAGTCTTGTAGTTGATTTGGGTATCTTAGGGCTAGATATCAATCAATTAAGACTAGATCACCGCATGTTCAACATTTTCCTGCATTGTAATGGATTCTCAAGCTTGAATTTTCATATATGAGATTGAGACCATATCATTTGTTTATTTCACCACTTAATTAACTTTCTCACAAATATGTGTTGGATTGAGATCTTAAAAATAATTTCTATGAGAAGTTTAGTTTTGGGGAAAAAGTATTATATTTTGGAACAGAGTCAGGATCATGATAATTGGTTATCAAACCCAATGGTGACAATGTAAACCAACATATTTGAAGGATGCCACTAACCATTAAATAAAATTGGTTCAAATTATGAATAAAAAACTTGGATGCAAACAAGTTTTCATTGCAAACATGATGGTACAAATAGACTAGTTTGTTGTGGCCTTATATGTATTGATTGGTATAAGACAACAATAAAAAAAGGACTTAGTAGGATCATATTTAGGCACAAAATGGGTGATAAGGATAGTTTTCACCTCATGTCTATGAAAAAGATAGAAAATTGATACCTTAAATTCAAAAATAATAAATATATGGTAGTCTTTCAATCAAATATTTTTGTAATACACTCTTATTATGTCTTAGGAGGGTGATATGTAGCCCAATGCATTGATCTTAGGTTTTATTATCTATCATGAGGAAAGAAATTACTATAAAAGCTTGAAAAGTTTATACATAGGCTACATATTAAAACAGAATGAGAATTTTGCTTACCTGGATGTGGGATCCTCCTTTTTATTATATGTGGAATGGATTTAAAAAAGAAGGGAACATAACATAAAAAAGAAAATAAATAAAACAAGATCTAAACATATTGATTTATGTTTCTATATCAAGCTAAATTTTGTGACAAGAGGAATTTTCTTTTTAAAAATATGTTTCTCTAAAGATGTCAATACGAAGACAAAGGATGTAGTATGATCCTTGTTACACGAAACATTGTAATCTTTTAACAATTAGGAACACATGAGATATATGTGCAAGATATAGCTTTATTCCAAATATATTTCACAAAATTGAAACTCAATATCTATTCTCGTCATTTTTTGATAGAGATAATAGTGACAAACTATAGAAAGTCGGTATTTTTTTGAAACATCGTGTTTGAGGAGTTCATTCTAGAAAAAATGGCATCCATTGATTTTGAAAATGTTAGATGCAGACCATCTTCAAAGATACTTTGTCCAAGGTATGATATAATAGTTTCTTCCTAATAGCATCTAAAAGTCCTTAAGTTTATCGAATTCACTATTGTAGAGAAGCATTTTATCTTTCATACCACTGGGTTTAGTTTCCTTGGAGAAAATTTTGGTGGGAGGCATAGTGTGGGCTCCGATCTCCAAACCACGATATAAACTTAGCGGAAGCAATCGATTAACAGCGGAAGACAAAAATCACGGGAAATTAAAACTTTTCGAGATAAGGGCTTGATATCATAAAAACTTCTTTCATAAAAAGGAGATAACCTGTTACATCTCTGATAATTACTTCTTGAGTAATTATATACAACATGATACAAAATTTCAAGAACTCAAAACCAAAATCTCAGACCAAAAGACTCCAAGGACCTGAGAGTGCAGAGAACACATAAGACTGACTATCTAACTACACAACTCAGCAGTCTGAATCTCCACCTGAGATTTACTGCTGCTCCTGGTGCTGTTGCTGCTGATACTGATCACATGCAGACTGGTTCCTTCGTCCTCAACGACCACCTAAAAAGTTGAAATCTACGGGGTGAGACAATTTTAAATAATTGTCCCAGCGAGAGTTATAACTCTCTGCCAGAAGCTTTATTATAGCAATCAAGAACAATATAAGCAATAAAAGCTTTAAGGTAATCAACAGCAGATTGTTATCAATTAGAACAACAACATTTAAGAAATATGAAGAACATGTATACTAAGTAATGTATCTTCAACCAATGTATCTCGTAGTTCAATCTAAGAAGATATGCTACGCAGTTGATTGTGTTTTACAAACATCATTATGCCCTGCGGAGATGAGGTATACCGCTCATACTCCAACCGATCACTATTAAGTCGCATCGGTATCATACATAGGTCATCAAAAGAGTCGGATTCTTATGACCTCATCTTCCTCAGTCAGTGTGAGGATCAACATGCAGGACATCTACTGTCTCTGCTTCTATAGCTTACTAGGGTATTTTGGTACTTCGCTATTAGAGTCACAGTGGCATTCTGTACTCTCTTCGCCATTGAAAGATTTCTTGTTTATCTCTCATCGATGCGGTATAAAAGACTTCCTCGGGAGATTAGTGTTACATCACCCCGGCATAAACACATAGTGAAGGATTGATAGATTAAGATACATCTACATCAATTCCTACACTAGGATGTAAGGTTTTACACATCCATATACCCCACATACTCAAAAGTATGTGCTCCAGGAGTTCCCTTAGTAAAACATGTTTCACCATCATATAACTTCTGACTATGATGGATCTATGATCAGGGCTCTACATGGTATGATTATACTTGATTAGTTAGATACAATTTAGTATTCTTTTATCATCATACAAGTTCTCAAACATTAATCATTAGCATAGCAGCTATGAAGGAAGAATACTAAATGTAACAAGCCTAACTCTCATCAATTATCATTTCTCAATACTCTCATCATAAGTCATCTCTTAAAGCATGACCTTGATGGTATTCATGGCTCTCACAGCCTATCAATCTCATAAGATGCTATTAACAAGGCATCAGGATATATGTCACTATTGATAAAGCTAACAACATGCTTTTAATGAATATAGTATCATCATCCATACCTGGATATGATTATCCTCATATAGGAACCTGCATGGTTAAATCAACTGATATCAGTAAATAACTCATTTAAAGAAGTTGTATCTCCCTACTCATACAAGAGCTAGGTTTCCCTGATTTTCATCAATTAGGGTTTACTATCCACAATACATGTCATCACCCTAGAATTAGGGTTTACTATTCATCATACATGTCATCACCCTAGAATTAGGGTTTACTATTCATCATACATGTCATCACCCTAGAATTAGGGTTTAATATTCACCTCATGGTGAATTGATCTCATAACATCACCATGTATGAGAAACATCATCATTAAAGACCTCAGATAAGATTAAGATTCATCAATTATCATAATTAGGGTTTCCATGATTTCACATAGTGGATCATACCCTATTCATGCACATTCATGTATATTGAAGGTATTTTACTTGAGTTTCCACCATAATTGGTACTTTCTCTCTCCTCTAACTAGTATATGGTGATTACACCACTCTAGATTAGGTTGGGTTAAGTCCTCATTGACTAACACAAGTCAACACATCACCATCATGTGATTAGGGTTTGATTAAAATAAGGTATCACTCAATTGAAGCCATTTAAGTTGAAACGAGTGTGAACCCATTTGAATTGAAACAGGTGTGGACTCTTTTGAGTTGAAACGGGTGTGAACCCATTTGGATTGAAACGGGTGTGGACTCGTTTGAGTTGAAACGGGTGTGAACCCATTTGGATTGAAACGGGTGTGGACTCGTTTGAGTTGAAACGGGTGTGAACCCATTTGGATTGAAACGGGTGTGGACTCATTTGAGTTGAAATGGGTGTGAACCCATTTGGATTGAAACGGGTGTGGACTCGTTTGAGTTGAAACGGGTGTGAACCCATTTGGATTGAAACGGGTGTGGACATGAAAGGTGATATAAATATTATGATAGAATAGGATATTCTATGTTGAAGCCTTCAATTGGCCCAAGCCATGTTAACCACTTACAAATTGAGTCAATTAGGATGAGCCTCAATCAATTGTACACCAATTTGACCTTCAATTGAAAGCCAATTAGAGTTAAGTCTAACTCAATTAAGGATTCCATTCGGCTAATCATCAATTTTCAACAATGTGAATCAAATCAAGGTTGAACCTATCAATTGAACTCCAATTGGGCCCAAACTTGGCCCAAACGGTCTTGAGATCGTTTGGATGACCTCCAAACAATCTTGAGACCGTTTTCCCAAAGTTTGACCAAAAACCAAGTCAGTTGGATTAGGGTTGAACTTGAATTAGGTCTAAAATCAGCATTTTTATCAATTCATCAACTTATTACAATTGGACCCTCAACCCATCAAATTACCTCAACTTTAGACCTTCAAACGGTCTTGGGTTGTGCCCAAACGGTCTTGACACCGTTTGGAGGAACCCCCAAATGGTCTTGAGACCGTTTGGGTCCTTCAACCCAAAACTCAACAAAATCTATACTTGAAAACAGCAATTTTAACCCGATTAGGGTTAGGGTGTTGAAGTGCCTTCAACTCAAAATTGGTTAGGAATTAGATTATGATTCTTTGTAGAAATGAAATTCAACATATTATGAACAGGAATCTCAAACGGTCAATGCTTGGTCAACGCCCTCAAACGGGTTGAACCCGTTTGCCCAAAAAGTTCAAGTTAATCAGTTTGGAAAATTCAGCACTTAATTCAATTCGATTGCCTAATTGATTGGCCTTCAACCTACGATTCCTTTGGAGTTAACCCCTAAAATTTGGTGGGTCATTATCCTACATGATTATGAACAGGAATCCCAAACGGTCAACTCTTGGTCAACGCCCTCAAACGGGTTGAACCCGTTTTCTCCAACCGACCTTGTGAACCTGTTTGCCCTTCAAACGGTTTGGTCAGGGGGGGAACAGTACCGTTTGATAAAGTAACTTTGGTAATCACACCCATCTTCTTCTACCTCCAGATTAAGGTATGTTCTTCGTGGTTTTAGTTGCAGGAAAGCAAGGAAAGATGGGGAAAAGAAGAACAAGCTACTTTTGCAAATACAAAGATATGCATAAGAAAGCAAAACGTTTAGAGTTATAAAACCCGCCTTAAGGTCGTTCCTTGAGCTCCAAGCTTCCAAGCTTCAAGTCTTTAATGGTGTCTTGAGCTCCACAGGTCGGCCAAGGGTGTTTCTCCAAGGAAAGGTTGGGAAAAGATGGCTAGAACGAGAAAGCTAAGTAAGAAAACTAGCAAACCAACCTTGTAACATGATTTCCTCCATGAATTTGAGCAAGATGATGATCAAAGATTACCTAGAACTGCTTGGCCGTTCTCCTCTTCTCCAGAGCTCTGTCCTAAGTCGGTCTAAGCAAGGAAATAAGAAAGGAAGTGAAGGAAACGTTCCTTTACAAACAAAGGAAGGGTGTATATATATCTTGGGGTCATTTCCAACATAAGGACAACTAGTTTCTCCTTTTCTTAATTAGGTCCCTCCTTTCTTTTAGGCACGTCCCTTCTCCTTATTATAAGCCACGTTTCTTCCTTTCATACTTAAGCAAAACTCATCTTAAACCCAAGGTCCAAAGGTGAAGAAGGTCAACTTCTTACTAAGTTGCACATATAGGAGGGTTATTAGGCTTATAACTTGATTATTTAATTTATAAGGGTTATCATTCTTATTTAATTTATTCAATTGAAGTGACCTATTCATCATTATAACTTTAAATGATGCCAAGAGTCATAAAAGATGTTCTAGATGGTGTATATCACAAGTTGCACCCCACATTTTGGGTAAATTGCACTTTACACCAAAATAAGGTTTTTAAGCACAAGGATCATTCCACAAGCTGCATCTTGGTGCTCAAGCTTGGGAAATCCACCTTACCTCATCATATTCACTCATATGATGACTCATCATCAGAGGAACATCTCAACCTGTGTAATTTTGCAAGTTAACCCCTTGACTGGGTAATTTGCACAAAGGTCCCTGTATTACCAAATAATACTACAACTTTGTTTAAAAATGACAAAATTGAAAGTATATGTTCCTTTAGGAACTTAGTTACATGCCAAAAGATAATCACCAGGGTTTAATTACATATTTAGGCAAAACACCTAGGGTTAGTTTATAACCCAGGTCAGGGATGTTACAAATTATCCACCTCTTACAAGGATTTCGTCCCCGAAATCGATAAAACATATTAAGAGAAAAGAGCAGGGTATTTCCTTCTCATATCATCCTCTAGTTCCCAAGTGGCTTCTTCAACACCACGGTGGTTCCAGAGGACTTTCACAAGGCTTATATCTTTCTTCTTTAGCTTTTTAATTCTATTATCAAGGATTGATACTGGTCCTTCCTCATAAGTTATATCTTCATTCAATTCTACTTCCATAGGTTGTAGAACTGACACAGTGTCGGGGTGACATTTACTTAGCATGGAAATGTGAAAAACAGGATGTAACCTCTGCAACTCCTGAGGCAACTCTAGTCTATAGGCTACCTTTCCAACTCGCTCAAAGATTGGATAAGGTCCCAAAAACCTAGGAGCTAACTTCCCTTTTCTTCCAAAATGAAGGACTCCTTTCCACGGTGAGACCTTAAGATACACTCTGTCTCCAACCTGGAACTCTAGGGGTCTACGACGTTTATCAGCATACGACTTCTGCCTATCCTGTGCAGTCTTAAGTTGTTGTTGTATAACTTTAATCTTCTCTATAGTTTGCTACACAAGTTCAGGACCTAACAACTGGTGCTCACCAGTCTCATACCAACATAAGGGTGATCTACAACGTCTACCATACAAAGCTTCATAGGGTGACATATCAATACTATGTTGATAGCTATTGTTATAGGAAAACTCTATCAAACTTAGGTGTAGATCCCAACTTCCAGGAAACTGGAGAACACATGATCTCAACAGGTCTTCCAAGGTCTGTATAGTCCTTTCAAACTGTCCATCAGTCTGTGGGTGAAAGGTTGTACTAAACCTTAACTTGGTGCCTAAGGCTCTGTGTAACTGCTCCCAAAAATGACTTGTGAACTGGGGACCTCTGTCAGAAACTATAGAGACAGGAACTCTGTGCAACCGCACTATCTCTTGCACATACAACTGGGATAACCTCTCAGCAGAATAGGTTGTTTTGACAGGCAAGAAATGCGTTGTCTTTGTCAACCTATCAACAATTACCCAAATGGAATCATGTCCTTTGCTTGTCCTGGGTAGTCCAACAACAAAGTCCATGGTCGCATGGTCCCACTTCCACTGTGGTATGGGTAAAGGCTGCATTGTTCCTACAGGCTTCTGGTGCTCAGCCTTAACCTACTGACACACTGGACACCTTAGAACAAACTCAGCTACATCCTTCTTCATTCCTAGCCACCAATACATATCTTTCAAATTTTGATACATCTTGGTGCTCCCTGGATGCATAGCATACATCGAAGAATGAGCTTCCTCCAAAACTAGCTTCCTCAAGTTATCCACATCTGGCACTATCATCCTCCCATGATAGCATGCCACCTGGTCATCTGAATCATGGAAACATTACGTTTCTCATCACCATACTCAGATCTGATCTGCTGAACTGCAGCATCCTCTAACTGTGCCTCCCTTATCTGCTCTCTTAGAGTAGGTTTAATATGCATCTCGACTAACAAACCGACTAACAATGACACCTTCAATTGTACATTGTTTTGCCTTAAAGAGATAAGCATATCTCTCCTAGAGCATACTAAAGAACTTAGTTGTGCTCTATCCATGGTTGATGTTGCTGATTTCCTACTCAAGGCATCTGCAACCACAATGGCCTTGACCGGATGGTAATCAATCGTACAGTCGTAGTCCTTGATTAACTTCATCCAGCGACATTACCTCATGTTAAGCTCATGCTGAGAGAAGATATACTGAAGATTCTTGTGGTCTGTGAATATCTGGAATGTTTCTCCGTAGAGATAATGCCTCCAGATTTTCAAGGCATGAACCACAGCAGCTAACTCCAGATCGTGTGTCGGATAATTCTCCTCGTGCTTCTTAAGCTGTCGGGAAGCAAAAGAAATCACTTGTTTATCCTGCATCAACACACATCCAAGTCCATTCTTGGAGGCATCACAGAAGACTACATATCCTTTTCCTTGCTCAGGTAGCACAAGCACAGGGGCACTTGTCAACCTCTCCTTCAACAGTTGGAAAGATTGTTGACACTTATCACTCCAAGAAAAAGGAACATCTTTCCGGGTTAACTTGGTCAAAGGTAAGGCTATAGAACTAAAATTCTTAATAAACCTTCGATAGTAACCAACTAACCCCAAGAAACTTCTAATCTCCGTCGGTGTTTTTGGTTGTTCCCATTGTAGAACAGATTCTACCTTTTTAGGGTCAACACGAATACCCGAGGTAGATACCACATGTCCAAGAAAAGACACTTCAGGTAACCAGAACTCGCACTTGTTAAACTTAGCGTATAGCTTATGTTCTCTTAGTAAGGTCAAAGTTTGGCGAAGATGCTGCTCATGTTGCTGAGCATCCTTACTATAAATCAGAATGTCATCTATGAAGACGACAACACACTGATCAAGGAAGGGTCGAAAGACTCTATTCATGAGTTCCATGAATGCAGCTGGTGCATTGGTTAGTCCGAACGACATAACCGTGAACTCATAGTGACCATATCTTGTCCTAAAGGCAGACTTGGATATGTCACTGTCCTTAATGCGGAGTTGATGATATCCAGATCTCAAATCTATCGTTGAGAAGACTGTTGCACCTCGCAACTGGTCAAAAAGATCATCAATCCTCGGCAAAGGGTACTTGTTCTTTATTGTTACTTTATTAAGTTGTATGTAGTCAATGCACAACCGCATTGACCCATCTTTCTTTTTAACAAACAAAACTGGAGCACCCCAAGGTGAGGTACTCGGTCGGATGAAACCTTTCTCAAGTAACTCTTGAAGTTGTTTCTTGAGTTCTGTTGTAACATCCCTAACCTGGGTTATAAACTAACCCTAGGTGTTTTGCCTAAATATGTAATTAAACCATGGTGATTATCTTTTGGCATGTAACTAAGTTCCTAAAGGAACATATACTTTCAATTTTGTCCTTTTTAAACAAAGTTGTAGTATTGTTTGGTAATGCAGGGGCCTATGTGCAAATTACCCAGTTAAAGGGTGTAACTTGCAAATTTCACAAGTTAAGATGTTACTCTAATGATGAGACATCATATGAGTAAATATGATGAGGTAAGATGGATTTCCCAAGCTTGGGCATCAAGATACAGCTTGTGGAATGATCCTTGTGCTTAAAAACCCTAATTTGGATTAAAGTGCAATTTACCCAAATGTGGGGTGCAACTTATAAAATACACCATCTTGAAAATCTTTTATGACTTTTGACATCATTTAAACTAATAATTATGAAGGGGGCACTTCCTTTGAATAATCATATAATAAGGAACACCTTTGTAATTAAATCATCAAGATGTAAGTAAGGAGACCCTTATGTACATATGTACCTTAGTGATAAGTTGACCTTCCTTGCCTTTAGTTCTTGGTTTTAGAAGGAGTTTTACCTTAGAAAAGAAGAGGAGGGACGTTCCTAAAAGAAAGGAAGGACCTAGTTGTGAAAAGGAGGAGTAAGTTGTCCTTATGATGAAAATAACCCCAAAGGTACTTATACCCCTTTCCTTTGCAATCAAAGGCAACGTTTTCCTTTCACTCTTCACTTATCTCTTGTTGTGGCCAACTAAGGAAGGAGCTCAGGAGCTCAAGGAAATGACCAACCTGTTCTAAGGTAAGAGAACACCACCTTCTAGCTTGGATTCATGGAGGAAATCGTATTACAAGGTTCAATTGCTAGTTTTCTTACTTAGGTTCCTTGTTCTAGCTGACCATCCCCATCTTTTTCTTGAAGAATTGACCTTGGCCGACCTGTGGAGCTCAAGACGCCATTAAAGGCTGGAAGCTTGGAAGCTTGGAGCTCAAGGAACGACCCTAAGGCGGGTTTTATAACTCTAACCCTTAGCTTTGTTATGCATATCTTTGTTCCTGTTTCCTATGATTAGTTCTTCTTCTACCTCCCTTCTTCCTTGCTCTTTTGCAAGCAAAACGGTGGAGGAACCGACCTGAACGTAGGTTGAGAAGATGGGCATGATTACCAAAGTTACTTTATCAAACGGTCTTATGTCTTTCCCCCTTTTTGATCAAACCGTTTGAAAGGCAAACGGGTTCACTAGGTCGGTTTGGGAAAACGGGTTCCAACCCATTTGAGGGCGTTGACCAAGCGTGGACTGTTTGGGTTTTCTATTCACAATTATGTAGGCTAATGACCCACCAAATTTTAGGGGTTAACTCCAAAGGAATCGTAGGTTGAAGGCCAATCAATTAGGCGATAGAATTGAATTAAGTACTGATTTTCCAAACTAATTAACTTGAACTTTTGGGCAAACGGGTTCCAACCCATTTGAGTGAGTTGACCAAGCATTGACCGTTTGGGATACCTGTTCATAATGTATTGAATTTCATTCCTACAAAGAATTGTAATCTAATTCCTAACCAATTAAGAGTTGAAGACACTTCAATAACCTAACCCTAATCGGGTGAAAGTTGTTGATTCCAATATAGATCTTGTTGAGTTTTGGGTTGAAGGACCCAAACGGGTTCCAACCCATTTGGGGGTTCATCCAAACGATCTCACACTAGTTTAGTGACACCGCAATATCGTTTGGAGGTCTATGGTTAAAGAAATTTGATGGTTTGGGGGTCCAATTACAAGATGTTGATAATTGATGAAAAGTGCTGATTTTTAATTTAATTAGGGCTCAACCCTTATCAAATCATTTTGGTTTTTGGTCAAACTTTGGGCAAACGGTCTCAAGATCATTTGGAGGACATCCAAACAATCTCAAGACCGTTTGGGCCAAGTTTGGGCCCAATTAGATTTCAATTGATGGGTTCAATTACACTTTGTTTCACATTATTGAAAATTGATGATTAGCCGATTGGAAACCCTAATTGAGTTAGACTTAACTCTAATTGGCTTTCAATTGAAGGTCAAATTGGTGTCCAATTGATTGAGTCTCATCCTAATTGACTCAATTTGTAAGTGGTTAACATGGCTTTGGCCAATTAAAGGCTTCAACATAGGAAACCCTATTCAAATATAACCTATGTGTCACCTTTATGTTCATGCGGTTTGAACCCAAGTTGGTCCACACTCGTTTGAGTCCAAACGAGTCCACACTCGTTTAAGCCCAAACGAGTCCACACTCGTTTGATCTCAAACGGGTTCACACTCGTTTGATCTCAAATGGGTTCACACTCGTTTGATCTCAAACGGGTTCACACTCGTTTGATCTCAAACGGGTTCACACGTGTTTGAACTCAAATGGGTTCACAACCATTTAGACTCAAGTGGGTCCACACCCGTTTAAGGTCAAGTGGGTCCACACTTGTTTAAGGATCAAATGGGTCCAAGGTCGTTTGAGGTTAAACGAGTTCAAGGTCGTTTAAGAATCAAATGGGTTGAAGGTTGAAGGTTAAACCCTAAACCAATTGGAGACCTTCAAGGTTGATTATACTTAATCACTTGAAAGTGTAAAAGGTTCAATGATGATCTAATCTAAACCCTAATGGTAACCTAAGATGTTAAGGGACTAAGTGGCTAATGAATTGACCCATGATGATGGTCAATGGGTAAATTACCAAAATGCCCCTTAAAGGTTCAATTGAGTGATACCTTGTTTTAATCAAACCCTAATCACATGATAGTGATGAGTTGACTTGTGTTAATCAATGAGGACTTAACCCAACCTAATCTAGAGTGGTGTAATCACTATCTACTAGTTAGAGGAGAGAGAAAGTACCAATTATAATGGAAACTCAAGTAAAATACCTTCAATATACATGAATGTGCAAGTTTAGGTATGATCCACTTATGTGAGATCATGGAAACCCTAATTATGATAATTGATGAATCTTAATCTTATCTGAGGTCATTAATGATGATGTTTCTCATACATGGGGATGTTATGAGATCATTTCACCATGAGGTGAATAGTAAACCCTAATTCTAGGGTGATGACATGTAATGTGAATAGTAAACCATAATTGATGAAAACCAGGGAAACCTAGCTCTTGTATGAGTAGGGAGATACAACTTCTTTAAATAAGTTATTTACTGTTATCAGTTGATTTAACCATGCAGGTTCCTTTATGAGGATGATCATATCCAGGTATGGATGATGATACTATATTCATTGAAATCATGTTGTTAGCTTTATGAATAGTGATATATCATGATGCCTTGTTAATAGCATCTTATGAGATTGATAGGCTGTGAGAGCCATGAATACCATCAAGGTCATGCTTTAAGAGATGACTTGTGATGATAATATTGAGAAATGATGATTGATGAGAGTTAGGCTTGTTACATTTAGTATTCTTCCTTCATAGCTGCTATGCTAATGATTAATGTTTGAAAACATGTATGATGATAAAAGAATACTGAAATGTACCTTACTAATCAAGTATAATCATACCATGTAGAGCCCTGATCATAGATCCATCATCGTCAGGAATTAGATGATGGTGAAACAGGTTTTCCTAAGGGGATTCCTGGAGCACATACTTTTGAATATGTGGGGTAATATGGATGTGAATTTCCTTACATCCTAGTGTAGGAATTGATGTAGATGTATCTTTATTCTATCAATCCTTCACTATGTGTTTATGTCGGGGTGATGTAACACTAATCTCCCGAGGAAATCTTTTATACCGCATCGATGAGAGATAAATAAGAAACCTTTCGATGGCGAAGAGAGTACAGAATGCCACTATGATTCTAATAGAGAAGTACCAGAATACCCTGGTAAGCTATTGTAACAGAGACACTAGATTTCCTGCATGTTGATCCTCATACTGACTGAGGAAGATGAGGTCATAAGAATCCGGCTCTTTTGATGACCTATGTATGATACCGATGCGACTTAATAGTGATCGGTTGGAGTATGAGCGGTATACCTCATCTCCGCAGGGCATAATGATGTTTGTAAAACATAATCAACCGCGTAGCATATCTGCTTAGGTTGAACCATGAAATACATTGGTTGATGATACATTACTTAGTATACATGTTTTTCATATTCCTTAAATGTTGTTGTTCTAATTGATAACAATCTGCTGCTGATTACCTTAGAGCTTTTATTGCCTATGTTATTCTTGGTTGCTATAATAAAGCTTCTGGCGGAGAGTTATAACTCTCGCTGGGACAATTATTTAAAATTGTCTCACCCCGTAGATTTCAACTTTTTAGGTGGTCGTCGAGGACGAAGGAACCAATCTACAAGTGATCAGAATCAGCAACAGCAGCACCAGGAGCAGCAGTGAATCTCAGGTGGAGATACTGACTGTTGAGTCATGTAGTTAGATGGTCTTATGTCGTCTCTGTACTCTCAGGTCCTTGGAGTCTTTTGGTCTGAGATTTTGGGTTTTAAATCTTGAGATTTTGTATCTGGCTGTATATAATCACTCATGAAGTGATCTAACAGAGATGTAATCTGTTTACCTTATTTCTTATAAAAGGAGTTTCATGATTTCAAGATCTTGTCTCAAAAAGTTTTAATTTCCGGTGATTTTCATATTCCGTTGTTAATCGAATCGCTTCTGCTGAGTTTAATCGTGTTTATCTCGGGTTTGGAGATCAGAGCCCACATCTGCCATCTCGGCAGGCGCCATCCTATACGGAGTCTGGGCTATGGGCTTCGTATCTGGAACCAAATTGATCTCAAAATCAATCTCCCAAGGTGGTGGTATACCAGGAAGTTCTTCAGGAAACACATCCTCGAATTCCCTGACTATAGGAACTTCAGCAGGATTGGGACTCTCCTTGGTAACATCTACCACATGGGCCAAGAATGCATAACATCCTTGCCTCATCAGCTTATCAGCAACCATAGTTGATATAAGACAGGTGGGCATAATCTTTCTTTCTCCTTGAAAGATCCATGTGTTGCTTTCATAAGCAAACACAGCCAACTTGGACTCACAATCCAAGACAACTCTATACCTCTCTAAGGTATCCATTCCTAGGATTATATCAAATCCTTGCATATCAAGTGGTATAAGATCCACTTGAATGCGATGATCAGAAAAGAAGAGGATGTAGGGAGAACATACCTCCTGCAGAACGGTAGACCCACTCAACGGAGTCTCCAACAACAAACTATCTGCCCTATGACTGACAGTCATATTGCAGTTGCAAATCACTCTTCGAGTGATGAAAGAGTGCGTAGCACCCGGGTCAATCAGAACAGATACTACACAAGATTTAGACATATCAGAATATAAAAGTTCCATCTGACCTACCACTACTTGTGGATTGACCACTGCCTCTGGTGGGTTCATAGCATAGAACCTCGTTGTAGCCTGGTGTTGAGGTGGTGCTGATGATCCAGTCTGAGATGCTTGCCCACGTCCTCTAGCTGTTCCTTGAGACTGCCTTCTCTGTGATCCATGTTGATCCTGCCTCAGAGGCTGTGTCACACTGACAGGCCTAGACCTGCAGTCCTTCATCAAGTGTCCCACCTTCCCACAGTTGTAGAAGCTTCTTTCCAGTTGTTGTGGTCTGGGTGGTCCTGTGACTGACATTGATGCTAAACTGCGAGTGTCTTGTAGTGGTAGGCTTCGTCCTCTACCTCTACTTGGGGACCACAGTGTCTGAAAACCAGATCTGGGTGGTGGAGGTGTAGGTGCAGAGAATCTAGGCTTCTTAAAGTCTCTAGATGAAGAACCCTGGAACTGCGGATATCTCTTATGGGTTTGTCTCTTCTCGACTACGGATTTCTCTATCCTTCGGACTGACTCAACGAAGGTAGAAAACCTCTCCCGACTCTCTAGGGCAGACACGAGAGTAGTCAAGTCGGCGTTTAAACCCTTCTCGAACCTTCTAATCCTCTCTTCTTATGTGGCAGCCATGTGCGGACAAAATCGCAACAACTCCATGAACTTAGCCTCATACTCGCTAATGTTCATCATTCCCTGCCTCAGTCTATCAAACTGAGAGATCTTCTCGTCCAGGAAGGTTTTTGGAAAATATCTGTGGACAAATTCCCGACGAAAGTCTTCCCACGAGATCTCTATTCCAGGCCTCTTCTGCTCTTCCATGGTCCACCAGTGACCAGCACTTCCTTTGAGAAGATAGACAGCATGTCTAACTTTCTCACCTTTGGGAATGTTAAGGATTTTAAAAGCTTTCTCTAACTCTGTTAACCACAGATCGGCATCTGCAGGATCAGTTGTTCTAAAGTACTCAGTTGCTCCGACACGACGAAGTCGCTCGAACGTCTTACCGATACCTTGTCCTTCAGGCTGGGCAGGTGCGCTAGGTGCAGGCATGGGCATCCTGTCGGTGATGTGTGTCATGGCAGTCATAAACTTCCCGAACATAGTCTGGACAGCTGGGTTACCCATGTCAGCTGGGTCAAACTGAGGTGGCTCAGGTACATGTTGCTCTATCTCCGGGTTTCTTGCACCTCCTCGGGGTGCAACGACACTACTCTCAGCCTCATACTCCTCATGTTCTTCGTGTGGTCCGTACATCCTTAACTTATCTTCTTCTCATGAGGAGAAGAAGACTCTATTAGATAGGAAAGAAACACTAAGGATAGACTCAACATCCTAAGTCCTATGTCTCTGTAGACTCAGCGAACCTAGAGCTCTGATACCACTTAATTGTGGGCTCCGATCTCCAAACCACGATATAAACTTAGCGGAAGCAATCGATTAATAGCGGAAGACAAAAATCACGGGAAATTAAAACTTTTCGAGATAAGGGCTTGAATTCATAAAAACTTCTTTCATAAAAAGGAGATAACCTGTTACATCTCTGATAATTACTTCTTGAGTAATTATATACAACATGATACAAAATCTCAAGAACTCAAAACCAAAATCTCAGACCAAAAGACTCCAAGGACCTGAGAGTACAGAGAACACATAAGACTGACTATCTAACTACACAACTCAGCAGTCTGAATCTCCACCAGAGATTTTCTACTGCTCCTGGTGCTGCTGCTGCTGATACTGATCACCTGCAGACTGGTTCCTTCGTCCTCGACGACCACCTAAAAAGTTGAAATCTACGGGGTGAGACAATTTTAAATAATTGTCCCAGCGAGAGTTATAACTCTCCGCCAGAAGCTTTATTATAGCAATCAAGAACAATATAAGCAATAAAAGCTTTAAGGTAATCAACAGCAGATTGTTATCAATTAGAACAACAACATTTAAGGAATATGAAGAACATGTATACTAAGTAATGTATCTTCAACCAATGTATCTCATAGTTCAATCTAAGCAGATATGCTACGCGGTTGATTATGTTATACAAACATCATTATGCCCTGTGGAGATGAGGTATACCGCTCATACTCCAACCGATCACTATTAAGTCGCATCGGTATCATACATAGGTCATCAAAAGAGCCGGATTCTTATGACCTCATCTTCCTCAGTCAGTGTGAGGATCAACATGAAGGACATCTAGTGTCTCTGCTTCTATATCTTACCAGGGTATTCTGGTACTTCACTATTAGAGTCACAGTGGCATTCTGTACTCTCTTCTCCATCGAAAGATTTCTTGTTTATCTCTCATCGATGCGGTATAAAATACTTCCTCGGGAGATTAGTGTTACATCACCCCGGCATAAACACATAGTGAAGGATTGATAGATTAAGATACATCTACATCAATTCCTACACTAGGATGTAAGGTTTTACACATCCATATACCCCACATACTCAAAAGTATGTGCTCCAGGAGTTCCCTTAGTAAAACCTATTTCACCATCATATAACTTCTGACTATGATGGATCTATGATCAGGGCTCTACATGGTATGATTATACTTGATTAGTTAGATACAATTTAGTATTCTTTTATCATCATACAAGTTCTCAAACATTAATCATTAGCATAGCAGCTATGAAGGAAGAATACTAAATGTAACAAGCCTAACTCTCATCAATTATCATTTCTCAATACTCTCATCACAAGTCATCTCTTAAAGCATGACCTTGATGGTATTCATGGCTCTCACAGCCTATCAATCTCATAAGATGCTATTGACAAGGCATCAGGATATATGTCACTATTCATAAAGCTAACAACATGCTTTTAATGAATATAGTATCATCATCCATACCTAGATATGATTATCCTCATATAAGAATCTGCATGGTTAAATCAACTGATATCAATAAATAACTCATTTAAAGAAGTTGTATCTCCCTACTCATACAAGAGCTAGGTTTCCCTGATTTTCATCAATTAGGGTTTACTATCCACAATACATGTCATCACCCTAGAATTAGGGTTTACTATTCATCATACATGTCATCACCCTAGAATTAGGGTTTACTGTTCATCATACATGTCATCACCCTAGAATTAGGGTTTACTATTCACCTCATGGTGAATTGATCTCATAACATCACCATGTATGAGAAACATCATCATTAAAGACCTCAGATAAGATTAAGATTCATCAATTATCATAATTAGGGTTTCCATGATTTCACATAGTGGATCATACCCTATTCATGCACATTCATGTATATTGAAGGTATTTTACTTGAGTTTCCACCATAATTGGTACTTTCTCTCTCCTTTAACTAGTAGATGGTGATTACACCACTCTAGATTAGGTTGGGTTAAGTCCTCATTGACTAACACAAGTCAACACATCACCATCATGTGATTAGGGTTTGATTAAAATAAGGTATCACTCAATTGAAGCCATTTAAGTTGAAACGAGTGTGAACCCATTTGAATTGAAACACATGTGGACTCGTTTGAGTTGAAACGGGTGTGAACCCATTTGGATTGAAACGGGTGTGGACTCGTTTGAGTTGAAACGGGTGTGAACCCATTTGGATTGAAACGGGTGTGGACTCGTTTGAGTTGAAATGGGTGTGAACCCATTTGGATTGAAACGGGTGTGGGCTTGTTTGAGTTGAAACGGGTGTGAACCCATTTGGATTGAAACGGGTGTGGACTCGTTTGAGTTGAAACGGGTGTGAACCCATTTGGATTGAAACGGGTGTGGACATGAAAGGTGATATAAAGGTTATGATAGAGTAGGATATTCTATGTTGAAGCCTTCAATTGGCCCAAGCCATGTTAACCACTTACAAATTGAGTCAATTAGGATGAGCCTCAATCAATTGTACACCAATTTGACCTTCAATTGAAAGCCAATTAGAGTTAAGTCTAACTCAATTAAGGATTCCAATCGGCTAATCATCAATTTTCAACAATGTGAATCAAATCAAGGTTGAACCTATCAATTGAACTCCAATTGGGCCCAAACTTGGCCCAAACGGTCTTGAGATCGTTTGGATGACCTCCAAACAATCTTGAGACCGTTTTCCCAAAGTTTGACCAAAAACCAAGTCGGTTGGATTAGGGTTGAACTTGAATTAGGTCTAAAATCAGCATTTTTATCAATTCATCAACTTATTACAATTGGACCCTCAACCCATAAAATTACCTCAACTTTAGACCTTCAAACGGTCTTGGGTTGTTCCCAAACGGTCTTGAGACCGTTTGGAGGAACCCCCAAATGGTCTTGAGACCGTTTGGATCCTTCAACCCAAAACTCAACAAAATCTATACTTGAAAACAGCAATTTTAACCCGATTAGGGTTAGGGTGTTGAAGTGCCTTCAACTCAAAATTGGTTAGGAATTAGATTATGATTCTTTGTAGAAATGAAATTCAATATATTATGAACAGGAATATCAAATGGTCAACGCCCTCAAACGGGTTGAACCCGTTTGCCCAAAAAGTTCAAGTTAATCAGTTTGGAAAATTCAGCACTTAATTCAATTCGATTGCCTAATTGATTGGCCTTCAACCTACGATTCCTTTGGAGTTAACCCCTAAAATTTGGTGGGTCATTATCCTACATGATTATGAACAGGAATCCCAAACGGTCAACTCTTGTTCAACGCCCTCAAACGGGTTGAACCCGTTTTCTCCAACCGACCTTGTGAACCCGTTTGCCCTTCAAACGGTTTGGTCAGGGGGGGGAACAGGACCGTTTGATAAAGTAACTTTGGTAATCACGCCCATCTTCTTCTACCTCCAGATTAAGGTATGTTCTTCGTGGTTTTAGTTGCAGGAAAGCAAGGAAAGATGGGAAAAAGAAGAACAAGCTACTTTTGCAAATACAAAGATATGCATAAGAAAGCAAAAGGTTTAGAGTTATAAAACCCGCCTTAAGGTCGTTCCTTGAGCTCCAAGCTTCCAAGATTCAAGTCTTTAATGGTGTCTTGAGCTCCACAGGTCGGCCAAGGGTGTTTCTCCAAGGAAATTTTGGGAAAAGATGGCTAGAACGAGAAAGCTAAGTAAGAAAACTAGCAAACCAACCTTGTAACATGATTTCCTCCATGAATTTGAGCAAGATGATGATCAAAGATTACCTAGAATTGCTTGGCCGTTCTCCTCTTCTCCAGAGCTCTGTCCTAAGTCGGTCTAAGCAAGGAAATAAGAACGGAAGTGAAGGAAACGTTCCTTTACAAACAAAGGAAGGGTGTATATATATCTTGGGGTCATTTCCAACATAAGGACAACTAGTTTCTCCTTTTCTTAATTAGGTCCCTCCTTTCTTTTAGGCACGTCCCTTCTCCTTATTATAAGCCACGTTTCTTCCTTTCATACTTAAGCAAAACTCATCTTAAACCCAAGGTCCAAAGGTGAAGAAGGTCAACTTCTTACTAAGTTGCACATATAGGAGGGTTATTAGGCTTATAACTTGATTATTTAATTTATAAGGGTTATCATTCTTATTTAATTTATTCAATTGAAGTGACCTCTTCATCATTATAACTTTAAATGATGCCAAGAGTCATAAAAGATGTTCTAGATGGTGTATATCACAAGTTGCACCCCACATTTTGGGTAAATTGCACTTTACACTAAAATAAGGTTTTTAAGCACAAGGATCATTCCACAAGCTGCATCTTGGTGCTCAAGCTTGGGAAATCCACCTTACCTCATCATATTCACTCATATGATGACTCATCATCAGAGGAACATCTCAACCTGTGTAATTTTGCAAGTTAACCCCTTGACTGGGTAATTTGCACAAAGGTCCTTGTATTGCCAAACAATACTACAACTTTGTTTAAAAAGGACAAAATTGAAAGTATATGTTCCTTTAGGAACTTAGTTACATGCCAAAAGATAATCACCAAGGTTTAATTACATATTTATGCAAAACACCTAGGGTTAGTTTATAACCCAGGTCAGGGATGTTACACATAGTATCCCACGCGTTAGGAATGAACCAGCTGTTTTTAAAGAAAATTGAACCCATCTTGGCAAACTTGCCAAATCCTATCTTCATACTAGGTTTCTCGTCCAAGTGTCAATAATGAATGTCCCGTTAGATATTTAGGGATCATGACATAGTAGGATGTCATTCCCATTCCCAATTCTATAAGAAACATGGGGAAAAGAGAATTTCATGGTAACAATATATTCTTATACATCCAATATCCATAGTGATTTTCAGTTGTTATCCAATTTGAATATTTCTTAATTTTATTTTTGCAGATCCACCTGACTCATATTGTATCCTTCTTTCTAGAAATGTGGCAATATCTTTTCTGTAAGTCCAAAATTAACCACATCATGAAGTTCTTTAATTGATGGGCCACCTTTTTATTAGGAAAAAATAGTCTTATTAAATTGTATGTAGCTTACTTTATAGAGGATCACTTCCCCATAGGAATCTTGAATATAGACTATATTTCATTCATTATAGATGCATGAAGGGGTAAAGGTAGTAGACCATAAAAATGAAGAGATGAGAAAGTGGATACAATAATCTCAATATGTCTTGCTATTGAGATGTGTATGGCCTTCTAGCCTTAAAGAATCATTTTAAGCTTATATATCAAACAAACACAATATTTTTGTGGCTATACTACATAAAGGGGTAAACCTAGGTACCTCATGGGGAAACGTCAACCCATGAGAAATTTCACCATAGCGAGCATTCATGCTATCAAAATTTGACTTTTCTCACTGTCAACTGTGAAAACACCATGACTTTACAATTTATTCAAGAATAATATTCAAGTTATAAACAAAGGTGGAATCGAATTTGTTGCAGATCATAATACCATCAATACTAATGATGAGAAATGTTGATGATTTTTTAAGCAAACAATGAAAGGAATGTGTAGCTTGATTTAGTGTTCTTTATCATTGAAGAGAGCCCTTCCATGGCAATAACAAAGAGGTAAGGGCAATGATATCTCCTTCTATTATTCCTTTAGATGGAGATAAATTATTAAACTATGAAGTATATATTTGAACTGGATAAATGATTTATTTTATCCAACATCTTGGAAATATTATTTTCTCTTTAATCATGAAGAGGTAGGTCCATCTGAATGATTTATAGGTTTTTACAAGATTGTCCTTGAAAATTTTTTGGGATTTTAATATTGTTGTGAAGTCACAAGTCACCTCACTATATGTAATTTGTATATTACAACAAACCTCTAACAGATAAAAGCATACTTATTAGGATTGCTCAAGGTTTGTATAACATGTTGTAGATAATTCACCATACTAGGAATATGATTAAAGAGTTGTAGAGAGAAATAGGTATGTACTCCTTGATAACACACACACAATATATACACATATATACATATATATACACATGCATGCATGCATACATACATACATATATAACCTTTACTTTTAGGTATGACAAAATTATTAGTTATATTGATTAGTTTAACAATTATCTCACTCTCGATGACATTAAAATATTGAAATAAAATAATACCTTATGTTTGTCTAACAATCTTCATACATATTTCCATTATAACCATCTGGACCATGATCCTTTCCACCATATGCCTCTTTAATAAAAGCACCAATTTCTTCTCTAATAACAAATATACATATATTGGTAATAGTTTCATTACTTATATTGGAATATTTAATTTCTTTCTTTGCACATTTTATTTTTTAAAGAATCATAAAAATATCAAAATTCTTTTCACCAAGTTTGGGTCAGTCAACACGGGTAACTTGTTTTTTCAAGAATTATTCATCAAGTACTACATCCATGGCCTCCTTTCTTTGGTTTGATAAATTAAACTTAAGGGAAATGTTAACATGAATAGTATCAAAAAGGATTTGGGGTTCCTTACTTCAACTTCTTTCATTTATGATTTATCCATAAGATAGTCTTCAAAAGAAATTATAATAGTATTTTTCAAATTAGAAAAAGGATCAACACCTACCTCAACACCTCCCCATTGGAGCGAGATACAAATTAGGTGGTGAACCCCACTAATCTAAATACAAAATAAGAAGTAGTTGAAGATGTCAACATCATATTCATGTTTGTGATATGCTAAATGTGACATAAGAGAGAAATATAGTCATATTCTTACACCCCAAAGAATTATTCTGTTGAAGGAGTTGCTTCTAACATATTTAAATCTATGCCATACTTCGAGCATAGCAACATCTTTGAAATTGAATGTTCCATCACTCTTTAAAAACCTTGAGGAAATCTTCTCTTGAATATGAAGAATTAACAAATTTTAACAAGTAAGGTTTTTTTTGTGGCATTATTCTCATTTGACTCATGATTTGTGTATGGTCACTATAGGTGCAACTGTAGTTGGAGTTTTTTATATCAATTTTAAGCAAATTCAATTGAAAATCACATTGTTGAAGCCCTCCATGAATTTTATGAAGGGATTTCTCCTTCTAAATATGTCATTTACGAATTTGATAGCACTAAAAATATCCAGGAATACGATACACACACCTAACATTAATGTGAATCTCAAACAAACATTTCTAAAGAGAATATCCAACTATTAGACCTATTTTTTAATCTAGTAAGACAAGAAGGGAAAACATATAAAAGAAATTGTTCTCATAAACATATATATATGGATGATTTATAATGTTAATAGCTCTAGATGATTGATTATGATGTGACTAGAAAAACTAGAACCCTAGACATGGATATACATATTTTCTTAAGATTCAATATATATGAAGAATATTAAATTCAACTAGACATGCCCTTACTGAAATATAAATATAGAAGGAAGACCTTATTTAAAGTAATAATATTGTGGACAACTTTGTATTTTGATATACGAATTTGATAAGACTTCATTTTAAATCACATGCAAAGTTTCTATAGCTATAAATATTGTATTTTGGGAAGAATGAATGACCTTGAAATTGGTAAATGTAATTCCTAGAAAGAGACTGTGGAACTATGAGAGTGGTGAATTAGAAAGGAATATAGATAAAAGCATCAACTATGAACATTGACATATTGGTATGCAACTTGAAATGAGAATGACATATGTATATAATATCTAATACACTCAAGTTATATTCCTTAAAATAGTGATATATATGTGGCCATAGATAAGAATGCTTGTTGACCTTGCCTTATAATGGTCACATACATGTAACACTTTCATCATGGACATTTTAGAAATACAATGGATGACATGTTCACTTAAATAGGTTAGCAATTCATAGAGAGAGAATATGACATAATTTAAGCAACATAATGTGGTCATTATCTATATGTTAAAATAATAGCATACATAAACATCTGACTTTATATATATAGAGAGAGAGAGAGTCAGGCTAGAATACACTCGAGTGTATCCGGAGCGGAATACACTCAAGTAGTTTTTCATGATGCAATGTTTTTTTAAATCTAATCTGTTGATCTTATTAAACATCTCGTGAACAACTCGTACGCAAAATTTGAGCACATTTGGATATGTATAGCTCTTGTTATGAAGACCGCAAAAATTATGCATTTCAAATTAGTTTCGCGCGTCGATTTTGTTGCCTTTGGATGAGTGACTTAAACTCATCCAAATGGGCTCAACTTTTGTATGTAGCCTAGTTATAGTATGACGGTGAAGATCAACGGTTTAAATTTTGCAAAAAATAGTCTTGATATACAAACACACGTGAGTGTATTCGTGCGATCCGTACACTCGAGTGTATTCTAGTGTATATATATATATATATATATATATATATATATATATATATATATAATGTGTGTGTCTACATGTGTGTGTAGTCGAACTAGAATACCTAGAAACAAAGATAAGGGGAGAACCTTGAAATAGTAAAAGCCCAAATGGGAATGCCAATCTTAAATAGAAAAAGTTTGAAGAATAATTGGTTCCAAGACAAAGGATAACCACATTGTACTACTTTATAGAAGTCTTCCGCTTGGAGCTATTTTTTGATTGTCTAACCTATGAAAACTTGAATACTATTACTATATTATGTATTCCATTATTGTGTTCATAGTCAACAAAAATATATATACACACATATACACACAGAAACATTATATATTTATACATATATATATGCCCATATATATGCACATATACATTTCATGTTCATAAGATTGCTTTTAGTCACATTTAGATTATTCATTGTGACGCCCATCATCATACCAAAGCAAGATAACTCAAAGTAAAATGTGGAACTAATAATTAAACATCCATGATTACCATATAACAGGGTAAATTAAAACCTATTCAATATTACCACAAAAGCAGAAACAGATTACATCATGATCCACATGAAGCCACTTGTATTACATATCATGTTGCAAGATGATACATATCATAGTTCACTTGGCCAACTTGCCACAACCTGTTACATATGTTAACATGTTCACATATACAAGCCACGTCTGTACAACAATGGCCTACTACCAAAACTTGTGTCGATATGCAACGTCTACAAAACACCCCCAAGGACCTGAGAGTATAGGGACAGCACATAGGAATCTACTACAAAATATTAGCAATATATCCAACATTTAACATCTACTGCTCCTCTTGATGCTCAGCCTCAACCACACGATCTCTACCTTGTCATGCATGACCACCTAAAGGATGTGGAAACCATGGAGTGAGACCAACATCCTAGTGAGAGATATAAATCTCCGTCAATAACTATTATTAACACAGATATACTAAGGCAGAAAATGAACATTATTACCAGGTTGATCAGGTTCATCTAAATGATATGAGTAAAGCAATTAACATTGTTTAAGAAATTCAGGCATCTACAACTGAGCAGTATAATATCTTATAATTTTAGAAGGAATATGAAGAACATGTATAATAGTTGATTTCTCTCACCTCATTATAATACAACTAATCAATACAAGAGATAAGGCAAAGGGTCATACAATGTGAGTCATATTTAACCCTAAGAAAATATACTATACGGATGTATTACGTATTTTATTATGCCCTGAGGAGATGAGATATACCACTCATGCTCCAACTAGACACTGCTAAGTCGATATCAGTTCCATATAAGATCTAGGAGGAGTTGGACTCCTATGATCTCCTACACCCTCTGTCAGTCTCAGTCCGTTGTAGTGACATATAAAGTCTAACTGCAAAATAGCCTAGTCTGCCATGGTATATAGGCACAACACAAGTGAAAACTGAGTTACGATCTCAATCGCACTCCTGCTGAGGTATGACTGCATCCATCCTCAAAACATATCATATATATACTAAATCACATCACTGAGATATGGCCTTGATCGTTCTCTTTCCAGGGTATGATTGCAACCAATCATGTGAAATGCATATACTCAACAGTATATGACTTTGAGCTTCCACTAAGGGAGAATACATTTCACCATCCAGCAAGTACTGATATTGAAGATGGATCTATGGCACAGGGCAACTACATGATTAGGGTTTCACTTAATTAATTAAGTAAATTGTGTATCTTTTAGCATCAATCAATTTACAATGTTCAAACCATAAACAGATTCTACAACGATAAGGGTATGATACAACTCAAAAACATATAAATTATATGAGGTATAAACTTGTCACAACATCACTTGATACAACTGCCATACAAGGCCATCAACATTATCACATCACTAGGGAATAGTATTCCCTCACCACATCACTATAGGATATTACCTCAAACTAGGCACAAAGCTTCTTCCACGTCATAAAACCCACATTATATAATTCTTGAACAACATCATTATTTATTCTCATCATGCCTTAAAAATGGCCACAGTCATCACCCTATATTATATAAGAAATATCATAGCATTCACAAACTATTATGTATACTCCACCTGTAAGGTTAGGGCTACACAAGTAGGAGAGAGAAAGGATACCTAATTGAATGTTATACACTTCAAACAAGGTAAGCATTACATCATGTGTTCATAATCAGGGTTAAGGTTTACTTATATGTATTGAATTAGGGTTTCTAGACCAACAATTATCAAAACAACCTAATCATCATCTTTCTGTATATTCTTGGAACATCTTATGTTGTCATCCACCACCACTATTAGGTAAAGCATACCAACCTAACACATGTCATAACACTTCATCGTTCAAAGAGAACTCAAGGCCACTCATCTTATGCGACCGAAGGGTACACAAACCATCAAGGTCGAAGACAAACACAAAGCTCTGCAACAGTAGAGATGACATCACATGTCTTCGACCGAAGAGAAACTATTGCAATCGTCAAAGACCATCAACCCATGTGACCAAAGAGAAGCACTAAACACTTCATCGACCAAAGATGAACCCTGGGTTGAAGGGAACTAGGTCAAAGACAAATCAGGTCAAAGGCAAATCAGGTTGAACACCATATCAACAATTGAAGAACATCACAACCACACTCATTAACCGAATATCAAGGGTAACCCAAATGACCAAACCAAGGAAAGTCATCTCAACGACCATCAAACTTCATCAATACTAAAACTACTTAGAAAATAACATGAAGAATAGATTATAGGGAAAACTACTATCAAAGCATGATCAAAATAGATGGATAACCAACAAGAAACTGAAATCTCAAGAGAGAGATACATCAAGGCAATAACAATATAAAACCCTAGAAATACGATCACCAAAACATAGGGGTAATCAAACCATTATCATGAGGGGAGAATCCACGATCCGAACCATCACTTGCATCCAAAAATCTCCATCATAACAAAGGAAAAAAACCTTGAGTAAGATGAGAAACTAACATAAATCATGTGCATGTGAAACTAACACTTCCACCTTCCCTAGAATATCGAGTATAGTAGTTAGGGTTAGGTAAAGGAGTAAATTCATGCAAGATTACATATGAAATTGAACCTTAAATAAGATATCATCAAAAGCATATGATCACATTTTAGGAATAAGTTTTGCATGTAGAATTAAAGTGCAATAATAGTAGGGAAAAGAGTTCAATAACTCGTCTGCTTGTGATGAAATAACCTCCAAGAAAAGAGCTCCAAAGAAGAAAGAAAACCAAGATTTGATCACCTCCATGAACAATCTATTCATCACCTCAAAAGATAAGAAAATCCTAGGTTAAAGGTCAAGAAAGAGAGATCCAAAACCCTAGGCTGAGAAAGAAAGGAAGAAGGAGAAGATATTCATCCCACTTAGGTACTACCATGGAAAACCATGGATTCAGCCTTTATGGAGAGAAGTTTCTAAAAAGACCACCATGGAGATCCATGGGTTTAGTCAAGAGAAGAAAAATAGGTTGGTTTTACAAGGAAACAAAATCAAGAGGATGGATCACTTACCAAGGGTCAAAGATCACCACCAAATCAACAAGAGAAGATGCTTTAACTCAAAATCACCACATGTAAGATGATCGACCACCAAAGCTCCAAGGATGAGCTCCTCTTCACCACCATGCTCCAAGGGCCGAACTCTAGAGATGAGAGAGGGAAAGAGAGTGTAAAAGGATCATATGCATGGGAAAATAAGGGTGCATATACTCAAGGGTAGAGAGAGGTGAAAGGGATTAGGTGTCATGTACATAGGTGCCACTTGTCCATCTAATATCAACCATGCATCCACTAAAACCATGCAAGCCACTAAGGTCTTGAAAAACAAGAAGGATAAAATACCTCACTTGGTCCTAGAAGACCATCGGTCGAAGAGAAACATGGCCACAGAGGCTCCTGGTCGAAGAGAAACCTGCAACCAAACACATGAAACCCTAGGATTCCTCTTCGACCAAAGAGAAGGAAAAGCTCTTCGATCAAAGGGATATCACCACCACTAAAACCTCTTTGACCTCAAAGGTTAGGACAAGAAGACACAAAATTGGTCAAATAAAACCAAGAACTCAAATGGTCAACATATGGTCAAACACCATACTAGGGCATCCAAGCAAACCCTAGAAACAACACTCAAGATGTCACCACTTCTTTAATCATCAAACCAAGGCATAACAGGACACCCACCAACATCATACTCCCTCTCATAATGCTAAAAAATGTGAGGAACATTCAACATGTGACAAATTGCAAGATAAACCCTCAACATGGGTAAATTGCAATTTGGTCCAAAACAAGCATACATGTGGCAAAACCATCTCAAACATCATTCAAGAAGGACCAAACGGAAAACATAACCATGTCACATGTTATTAACGCTCATCACATGATTAGATTAAGGTTTAAGCATCTTATTAAGATATACAATCAAGATCAAGCATTAAGCTAGGTCATGGGTCTTACAACCATAAGCCCCTAACAAGGATTTTGCCTCTAAAATCCTATGCAAAAAGAGACGAATACTTCTTACGCATCTCATCCTCAAGCTCCCATGTGGATTCCCCAACACCATAGTGATGCAAAAACCTTAATCAGCATGATATCCTTATTATTCAACTTCTTCACCCTTCTATCAAGGATCAACAAAGGACCTTCCACATAAGGCACATCCTCATCTATCTCAATCTCCATAGGTTGCAACACCAACTCAATGTCAGGGTGATGATTCCTCAACATCGAAACATGGAATGCCAGATGCAACCTGTGAAACTCAGGTGGAAACTCCAAATTGTAAACTACCTTCTCAACACGTGTAACCATAGGGTAAGATCCCATAAACCTGGGAGCCAACTTACCCTTCTTCACAAACCTCAACACGCCTTTCTAAGGAGAGACTTTGAGATATACCTTGTCTCCCACTTGAAACTTTAAGGGCTTATGACAGTTGTCAGCATAAGACTTCTGCCTATCTTGGGTTGCTTTCAACTATTTCTAGATCATCTTGATCTTCTCTATCATATGTTTCTCAAGCTCAGGACCCAAGAGCTGATATTCACCTCATACCATCACGATGAAGATATGCAACATCTCCCATACAAAGCCTAATACGGTGCCATGTTGGTACTCCTCTGATAGTTTTTATTATAAGACAACTCTATCAAACTGAGATGTACATCCCAACTACCAAAAAACTACAAGACACGAGCTCTCAATAGATCCTCCAAGGTCTGTGTAGTCGTCTCATATTGGCCATCTATTTGTGGGTGGAATGATGTGTTGAACCTCAACCGCATACCCATTATTGTGTCCAGACGCTCCCAAAAGCGACTAGTAAACTAAGGACCCCTATATTGCACAATGGTAACTGGAATACCATGCAGACGAACGATCTCATCAACATAGATCTGTGCCAATTTTGCAGTTGTGTATGTTGTCTTTACATGAAGAAAGTGCGCTGAATTGGTCAACCTATCAATGATCACCCAATAGAGTCATGACCTTTGATTGTCATAGGAAGTCCAACCACAAAGTCCATCATGATATGATCCCATCTCCATTTTGGTATAGGCAACGGTTGCAAAGTCCCTACATGTTTCTAATTTTCTATCTTAACTTGTTGACACACTACACACTTAGCTACAAACTCACCTACGTCTCGCTTCAACCTAGGCCACCAATATAAATCTTTCAGATTGTGGTACATCTTGGTACTACCTGATGCATAGCATACATCGAAGAGTGAGCCTCTTCCAACACCAACTTCTTTAGATCATCAACATCAGGAATCACTACTCTACCCTAGTAACATATTGTCTCATCCTCTGACTCGTAGAATCCATCACGCTTCTCGCTGCCAGAGTCTACTCAGATTTGTTGTATCATAGTGTCATCGCGCTACACATCTCTGATATGTCACCTTAACGTAGACTTCACCTGTAACTGAGCCAACAGTCCTACTAACAAGGATACCTCCAATTCCACATTCATCTGACGCAGGGAGACCAACATGTCTCTTTTATGGCACATCAAAGAACGCAATTGTTCCTTATCCACAGATGACGATGAGGAAGACTTTCTTCTCAAAGAATCTACGACCACATTCTCCTTCCCTGGATGGTAGTCTATGGTGCAATCATAGTCCATAATCAGCTCCATCCATGGTCTTTGCCTCATGTTCAACTCCTATTTTGAGAAGATGTATTGTAGGTTCTTATGGCCGATGAAGATCTATCATTTCTCACCATAAAGGTAGTGCATCCATATATTCAAATCATGGACCACAACTACAAGCTCCAGATCATGTGTAGGATAGATCTCCTCATGTTTCTTAAGTTGTCACGAAGCAAGAGAAATAACATTCTTATCTTGCATTAGCATGCAACCTAACCCATTCTTTGAAGCATCACAAAAGATTATATAACCTTTCCCTTGCTCTGGAAACACTAGCATTGGTGCACTATTTAGCTTCTCCTTTAAGAGTTGGAAGGAACACATACACTTGTCATCCCAAAAAAATGACACACCTTTCCTTGTCAGCTTTGTTAGGGGTAATGGCATTGTACTGAAGTTCTTGATGAACCTCCTGTAATAGCCTGCTAATCCAAGGAAGCTATAAACCTCTGTCGGCGTATTTGGTTGCTCCCACTCCAAAACAAATTGATCCTTCTTGGGATCTACATGTACACCTTCAGTAGATATGACGTGTCTAAGGAAAGACACCTCCTTCAGCCAAAACTCACATTTACTGAACTTAGTATACAACTTGTGTTGTCTCAACAAGGTCAACGCCTGTCATAGATGTTGTTCATGTTGTTGGCTATATTGTATATCAAGATTTCATCTATAAACGCCACTAAAAATTGATCCAGATAAGGTCTAAACACCTTGTTCATCAAGTCCATGAAAGGTACGTGTGCATTGGTTAGCCCAAACGGCATAACTGCAAACTCATAGTGAGCATACTGAGTCCTAAAAGCTGACTTGGGTATGTCATACACCTTGATCCACAACTGGTGATATCCTGACCTCAAGTCTATCTTCAAGAACACTATAGCACCCCTCAAATGATCAAACAGATCATCTATATGTGGTAAAGGATACTTGTTCTTGATCATCACCTTGTTCAACTGCCAGTAGTCGATGTACAACCTCATAGATCCATCTTTCTTCTTCACAAATAGCACTGGAGCACCCCAAGGTGAAGTGTTGGGTTTGATAAAACCCTTCTCTAGCATCTTTGCAACTTCTTCTTCAACCCATCCATCTCAGTTGGTGCCATCCTATATGGTGTCTTCGCTATCGGTTGTCTACCAAGAACTAGATTGATCTCAAAATCAATCTCTCGAGAAGGGGGGACACTGGGAGACTCATCAGGAAACACTCCTCAAACTCATAGCCAACTGGAACTTCCTAAATACTAGGACTCCTCACCTTAGTATCCACCACATGTGCCAGAAAGGCTTCACACCCCTACCTCATCAACCTCTTTGTTGTCATCGTTGACATCAAGCATGTCATAAGAATCTTCCTATCTCCTTGGAAGATTAATGAAACGTCATTGTTGAAGAACGACACTGCAGTCCAAGACCACCCAATACTTCTCCAAAGTGTCCACTCCAAGGATCACATCGAATCCATGCATGTCAAATGATATGAGATTCACTTGAATGTTGCGTCCTGAGAAAGAAAGAACTCAGGAAGGACACACCTACCACAACTCAGAGGAACCAACCAAAGGGGTTTCTAAGAGAATACTATCACATTTACGACTAACATGCAAAAATAGCTAGCAGTCACTTCTCTAGTGATAAAGAGTGTGTGTCTCACTCGGGTCAACCAAAATAGATATAAAGCAAGAAGAAGACAGATCTAAATGAAATAAGGTCATCTGACCTTTCACAACCCTTAGGTTGACTACTCCTTTTGTATGACTCATGGAATAGAATCGAGCAGTTGCTTATTGTCGCCCTCATCCTCTGCTAACTTGCCTAGATGAACCAGCTTGTAACACCTAACCGCATCCTCGGCCTCCACCACTATTGAACTGTCATTGTTGCGACCCTTGATGACTTTGTCTTGGTTGTTGCATCACCTCTTCATCCTTCACAGGACATACCCACCTTAGGTGTCCTACTTGTCCACACTTGTGGCAAGTTCTGATCTTGTACAGTGGCCTAGAGGGCCCTGCCACTAACACTAATGTCACACTATGAGCTCCTATCGGTGGAAAGGTACTACCTCTACCCTTACTTGGTGACCATTGAGATGGAACTGCCGACCTCTATTGTGACCAAGGTAATGAAAATCTAGGATTCTTGAAGCCTCCAGACGACTTTCCCTGATACTCTGTCAGTCTCTTCTTGGCATTAGCCTCTCGCTTCTCCACAACTGACCGCTCTATTCTCCTAACATACTCCACAAGTGTGGCAAACAATTTCATGTTCTCTAAAGCTGACACTGGCATTGTCAACTCGGGGATTAGACCCTTCTCAAAATGCTTGATTCTCTACTTATCTGTTGCATCCATATGTGAGTAGAATCTTAGAAGTTCCATGAACTTCACCTCATACTCTTTGATAGTGATGGATCTCTGTTGGATCTTCTCAAACTGAGAGATCTTCTCATCCACAATGGTCTTCGGGAAGTATCGACTCACAAACTCTCGCCAAAACTCCTCCCAAATGATCACATAACCAAGCCTCTTCTCCTCTTTGATGGCCTACTAATGGCCAGCACTACCCTTTAATAGGTACAATGCATGCTTCACCTTATCCTATTCGGGAATATTGAGGATCTTGAAGGCCTTTTCCAACTCAGTCAACCACATGTTAGCATCTATTGGATCTGGCGTACCGACATACTCCAACACCACACACGCCTTAACCTCTTAAAGGTCTTCCCAAAACCTTAGGATTCCACATTGGGGACGGATGCCCTTGCTTAGGGTATGGGCATCCTATCTACCATATGCGTCATCGTGGCCATGAACTATCCAAACATGGACTGAAGAGTGGGATTGGCCATAGTTGTTGGGTCACTCCATAATCTCGGTCCTACCTCCTGGAACCACCACCTGGTGCAGCAAAACTACTCTCAGCACATTCTTCGTGTTCACCAGGCATATCTTTTCTTCTATTCTTCTTCTTATGCATAAGCATAAGTTACCATTAAATATGTCACATGACACAAGAACATACACAAACCCTAATCCTTTGTCCCTATAGACTCATCGAACCTAAAGCTAAGATACTAACCAAACTGTGACACCCATCATCACACCAAAGCGAGATAACTCAAAACAAAAGACGGAACTAATATTTAAACATCCAAGATTATCATATAGCAGGGTAAAGTAAAACTAATTCCATATTACCCTAAAAGAAAAAACATATTACATCTGGTTCCCCATGAAGACACATGTATTATGCAGCATGTCGCAAGATGATACATATCACTATTCACTTAGCCAACTTGCCACAACCTATTACATATGATAACATATTCACATATACAAGCCACACATGTACAGTCATGACTTACTACAAAAACTTGTGTCAATATACAACATCTACAAAACACCCCCAAGGACTTGACAGTACAGGGACGAAATGTAGGACTCTAATACAAAACATTAGCAACATATCCAACCTTTTACAACTATTGCTCCTCTTGTTGCTCAGCCTCAATCGCACGATTTCTACCTCATTGTGCATGACCACCTAAAAGATGTGGAAACCCACAGGGTGAGACCAACGTCTTAGAGAGATATATAGCTCTCTGCTAAAAACTATTATTAACACATATATAGTAAAGCAGAAAAGTAACATTATTATCAGGTTGAGCATATTCAACTAAATGATATGAGTAAAGCAATTAACATTGTTTAACTAATTCAGGCATCTACAGCTGAGTAGTAGAACATCTTATACTTTTAGAAGGAATATGAAGAACATGTATAATAGTTGATTTCTCTTATTGCATTTAAAATCGACTAATATGTATAAGAGATAAGGCGAAGGGTCATCCAATGTGGGTCATGTTTAACCATAAGCAAATATGCTACACAACTGTATTTCATATTTCATTATGCCATGAGGAGATGAGGTATACCACTAATGTTCCAACTGACCCCTGCTAAGTCGAAATCAGCTCCATACAAGATCTAGGAGGAATCACACTCCTATGATCTCCCACACCCTCGGTCAGTCTGAGTCTACCGTTGTGATATATAAAATCTAGCTGCAAAACAACCTAGTATGCCATGGTATATACACACAACACTAGTGAAAACTGAGTTACAACCGCATCCACACTCCTACAGAGGTATGACTGCAGCCATCCTCAAAACATATCATATATATACTAAATCACATTACTGAGATATGTCCTTGACCATTCTCCTACCAGGGTATGACTATAATCAAGCTTGTGAAATGCATATACTCAACAGTATATGACTCCAAGATTCCACTAAGGGAGATCTCATTTCACCATCCATCAAATACTGATGTTGAAGATGGATCTATGGCACATGACAACTGCATGATTAGGATTTCACTTGATTAATTAAGCCAATTGTGTAACGACCCCACCCCTCGGTAACCCCCAATTAAGTGAGACCAAGAAGCTAGAGCCGCTATCCCAAAATAGGATCAATGGTTTTGCAAATAATAAAAAATAATTAATAAATTCTACCAAAGACTAAGCTTAAAGTAGGATAAAAAATTACTTTTCACATACCTTTCAAAAATAAGAATTGGAACTTTACCCAATGTAGAGTTTTATCTAACGAAATCCTCCTTTCTTTAATTTTCTTTATTCTCCAAATGTCACTTTACTATTTATCCTTTTTCAAGTATTCCTAAAACACCAACAAATAAAACATCGGTCGGTATAAAGAATATATTGGTATGTGGTGGGAACCAAACATTTGCACATATATTCTAACAACCTAATTACATCAAATAGTTGTTAAGAATGCAACATTACGTTTTCAATACAACTTCCCAACCACTTTTATGCATCATCTGGGTTAGCCTCTCTTAGGGTTTAGTCCTTGCAAGGGACTTTAGGCTACCTTCTCCATCTTGAGCTAGGTACCTTATGAGCCACCTCTTTGAGTGCCATGTGTTCTTCCCTCCGGGGCTTGACCACCTGTGACCTTTCCTCCATGGCTTGGTCCTCTCAAATCCTACATCTAGATATGGTATGTAGGTTCAGGAAAGTCATATATATATCTTTACGTTGTAATAATCATATTCACTTTATAGATTGCAGAAAATAAAATCATCCAAGCAGTTATTTTCACACAATCGATGAAACGTCAAAAAATGCCGAGAAACTAAAGTGAGTAATCATAAATAACCACATATTTGATCTTAAGCAAAAGAATCCAAAATCAACAAGATATCTAAGCAAGCAGCTAATGCAAGAAACCCTTATCTCCTGAAATATATAGAATACCTACTATCACTATCACATCCCAAACAACTTCCTAATGACATTAGGTCACTTTCTAAGGCTTCTAAGTCTCATTAGGACTCATTAGGGTTTCTTAGATTACGTTATCCAAATTTACCCTTTTCAAGTTAACAAACCCTAAAAATATGTTTCTCATTCAAAATAACCCTAATTATTCCAATTATCCCCATTAAGGGTTCTTTATCCTCAAATTAGGCTTAGGATCATTATATCTTTGTTGCATGCTTATATTTTCATATTAAAACCATTAAAACCCATGTTTCCCAAAATTAGGGTTTCAAGGCCCATGAATGCATAATCATGTGTATAAAACCCTAAAACAAGCATGTTATGTGTCTTTTCAGATCCCAAACTTCTTTTTGTTAACAACAGGTTATTAACTTCTCAAAATAACCAAAACAAGACATAAATATAATTTCATCTCAACTTAGGGTTTTATCATAAATTAATACATCAAAAGTGACAACTTTATGCACTTTATGAATAAAAAGTATATTCAGTCTTCAATTATATTTTTATTGAAATCTATGTATTTTTATAATCAACTTTATTATATGATTTTCCCTCATATGATATTCCTATAATTACTTATGATTTTTAGCAATAAAACCTTTCTTGGCCAATCAAGGATTGACACATGTATAGCCAGACTCCCTTGAGTCACGCCAGTGAGGCCAGGCGTGAGCCAATCGGCTTGCGCTGTGTTGGCAACAGGGCCCACGAGGCAGCGCGCTCTCGTGAACAAAAACAATAGTGTGAAAGTACAAAAAGCCCTTACCTCCAACTCTCGCGCTCAAGGGCCAAACCCATCTTTTACTAGGCAACCTCTCACTGCGCCTCTAGCGGCCAACTCATAGGTTGACTTTGACTGGTGTTTCCCCGGGGTGCAAGGCAAGATCACCTACAGCTTCATCTCATCTTCCCAATCTCGAAGTGCTCCTCAATTGCTTCATGGTTCATCTCATTCATTAGAATGACTCACGAGAAGCAGCTTCAGGTCAAAGGTGAAGATCACAATCCTTCTCGCAATTGAACCCATGCACGCACTCGCCCTCTTTGTCTGATCTCAATGAGACATTCTAGGCTTTAGCATAGGGTGTGTAGCCTCTATATATAGGGCATGGTCACATGTGATCCTCCTCGACTTGGGGGAATCCCACGCACACCATACCAAGTCCCAAAACCTAGTATGGTTGGGATCCTTAGGACTTCCTGAATCTAACATACCTATCCGCATGTCCTCCCATGCCTAGAGTCCCGAGGATTTTGAAGAACAAGATCTCCATGAGTCCTTCTCAGGCTGGGATCTAGACGATGGCCTAACACTGTCAGATTAAGAGATCCATGATTCATATCATGAGATATGGGGTCTATATTGCCCACATCAAAGATAATCAAATCCTTATTCTCTAATAAATAGTGACATTTAATGTGTTCTAATGATTATCCTTTCACTTTAGGAAACTTACAAAATCCATAACTCCCTCCTCATGTATCCTTTTTCATCCAAATTTTAAGGGAAACCTTGTATTAATTTTATCTACTCGTGTACTAAGTTTGAGTCTCAAACTCGAAAGGATAAAGGACTTTTCTTCATATGCAAGTTAACACTTATTAAGGCATAGTTTATTTATGTTTTCTCTCTCTTTCACTTTTATTTCTTTATTTGGATTCCTTTTATCAAAAGCAATCATGTGGATCCAAAATCCAATCCATCATGAGCAAACACTCAACCTTCTAGAGAATTCCATCTATTTCTCAACATTATCTTAAATTCTTTTATTATTAGATTTCTTTTCATATCTATTGTTCTTTAAACATATTGGGCTTTGTTACTCAATATGGCCCACGAAAACATTCATGCAAAAATAATTATTATCAAATAAATCCATTCAAGGTACTTAAATCATACAATTTTCATAGTCATAACTTTATTGGAGAAATTACATTTCAACCCAAACATATGATAATTGAGAATATAACACCATCCCCTCCTTATAAGAATTTTTCCCATAAAATTCAAGCAATCAAACAAAAAATAGGATAGGCTTTTTCTATGTTTGTATTCATCTCCCATGTGGCTTCATCCTCTCCATCGTCCTTTCAAAGAACCTTTACCGTCTCTATATTCTTACATATGAGCTCGTTCACCTTTCTATATAGAATCCTCACATGTGACTTAAGGTATGTCAGCCTCCCTTAGAGTTCAATAGGTTCAAAGCTCAGCACATGGCTTAGATCCTTCACATAGCACTTCAGATTGGATACATGGAAAATATCATGCATCATACTATATTGAGGGGGTAATGCCAAAATATATGGATCCTCACCAATCCATTCTAAAACCTTAAATAGACCCACATATCAGGGACTCAACTTTCCTCTATTCTTAGCTATAGCTCAGAGTGATCAGATTTTTAAAAACACATGCTCTCCCACAATGAACTGCAAGTCAGTCCGCTTCGCATCAACATACGACTTCTATCGATCATGGGCTCTCTTCAGCCTCTTCTTGATCAAAGAGACTTTATCTACATACACCTAGAGCTCGTCTGACCTCATTAAGGTCCTCTCACTGACATCAACCTAGTGAAGCGGTGAACGACACAGTCTCCCATATAGAGCCTCATACAGAGGCATCCTGATACTGGCTTAGTAGTTGTTGTTGTATGCAAACTCAGCTAAGGGCAAGTACTGCTCCCACGATCCGCCCCAATTGAGCACACATGCTCTCAAAAGATCTTGTAATGTCTAAATCGTCCTCTCTGATTGTCCATCGATCTAGGGGTGGTAAGTTGTACTGAACTTTAACCTTGTACTGGTCTCTTCCTATACTTGCTTCCACAACTTGGAAGTAAACTTTGGGTCTCGGTCGGAAATAATCGAACTTGGTACACCATGAAACTGTACTATCTCCCTGATGTATAGCTTAGCTAGGTCTGACACCTTGGCAGTGGTCTTTATTGCAAGGAAGTGTGCTGACTTGGTAAGGTGATCTACCACAACCCATATCACATCATGACCTCTCTGGGTCCTAGGGAGACCCACCACAAAATCCATGGTGATATGTTCCCATTTCCACTCTGGAATCTCAATTGACTGTAACAGTCCATCGGGTCATTGGTGTTTACCTTCACCATTTGGCACATGAGACAACTGGCCACATATGTTGCATGTCTTTCTTCATTCATAGCCACTAGAAGTATTGCTACAAATCCTTAAACATCTTAGTAGTGCCCGATTGTACTACGTACTTGAAACCATGAGCTTCTTGCAAGATATGATCCTTCAAAGGTGAATCCTCAGGAACCCAGATATGATTCTTGTATCAGATTCCACTATCTACTCCCACTGAGAGATGGGTCTGCAGCTTCCCTAACAAGCCCTTCATATTTCCAAGTTCTGAACTGGTCAACTAAGTAGCCACTAACTCACTCAACAAGTATGATTTTATCTGAATGTTGGCCAAATGAACTCGATCTTCTAATGGTTGTGGAGTCCACTCCACAAGCTCTTCCAGCTTCCTCCACTAGCTAGACAAGACAGTTGCACACCAGAGGTCTTTTTTACTAAGAGCATCAGCTACAACATTAGCTTTTCCAGGGTGATAGGTGATGGTGAAGTCATAATCCTTCATGTACTCCATCCACCGTCTTTGTCACAGATTCAGATTTCTCTGCGTCTGGAGATACTTCAAACTCTTATGGTCGGTGAAGATCTCAAAGGTAGCTCCATACTGATAGTGTTGCTAGATCTTCATAGCATGAATGATAGCAGACAACTCTAAATCATGTGTTGGGTAGTTCACCTCGTTGGGCTTGAGCTGTCGGGAGGCATATACAACCACATGTTGATTCTATTCCAACACAAAACCAAGTCCCATTTTTTATGTGTCGATGAAGATCATGAAACTGTTGGATCAAGGGCTCTCAATGGGGGGTGAATAGAGCTTCACAAATCTCACAAGACAAATTAGACCACCAAATTATATTAAGTGCATAAACTTAAACATTCATCCAATTTGAGATCCTAACTAACATGCATAGCAAGGGTAAGAGACAAGGAAGAACATATAGTTGGACAAAGTGGTTTAGAGTGGTTCCACACTTCAAAACTTGAAGTGAGTCAGTCCACTACCTAGAGGTGGTTAGGCACTAGGACTTTTCAATCTTGGTACTCTTATATTCCATCATAAGATTACAAGACAAAACTACATTCATCCAAGGGCTTGGTACCTCAAGAAAGGATCTTCAACCTATAGAAGGATCTTACCCACTTGAACCATGGAGTCTTCAGCCATCAACATGGACTTACCCACTCCTTCTTCAAGTCTTTGGCCTTCAAGGAATTACCTATCCTTCTTGAGCATCCGTCTTGCCTATCTCCTTCACTTGGAGATCTGGAACACCATGCTTTCTTCAACCTTGAAGAACATCAACTCCTTCTCCTTCACTCGGAGAAGATCTTCAGCCTTTTCGTTAATAAGGAAAGGGGGTATGAAGATGGTGGTGGAGAGATTTACATCAATACAGGGAGCAGCTCTCATACAAGGGAACCTATCTCACTCATACTCATGAATTTGACTTGAAGGTAGAGAGAGAAAGGGGCTCAAGGGGTTAGAACACTCTCAACTAAGTTGGGACCAAGCATGTAGTGAATGAGCAACCTTGGAATGAACTCCAAGAGGTCCTATTTATAGCTGAGGGTGCCCCTTTGAGTTGTGGGACACTTAGGGATGAAATATAGCCGTTTTTTCTCAAAGCAACGACTCTATTTTCGATCAAAAAACACACCAATGGTCACAATCACTTTTTCTGCAAATTCTGTACAGTGCAATTGGTCGAGTTTCAATAAAGGTAACTCGACCAATAGGGTAAAAGATAAACTGAAATTTCAAACCATCGATCGAGTTTGTCCTGGGGAAACTCGACTGACCAATCAAATTTGGATTTGGTCAGTAACCCGATCAGTCGAATTCTGTGAAACACAACTTGACCGATGCACTCTTCAAAGAATTGATCCAAGTGGATCGGTCGAGATTGTAACTTGACCGATTGACTGCATGTGATCAATTTTCTAAAGTGCATCAAAAGTGATTAGAACTTGGTTCTAAGTGTCCCAATCAATTTTCTCATCTTATTTACAAGTCAATACATCAATACAAGTGATTACAAAAATCTTCTAAGGTCGTTTACATGGATTTCCCAAATTACACACTTGTATAGCTTTTGTCTTGAACTGTAGCGAATTAGGGCTTGAGAATTTTGATCATTTTCATGTACCTAACACCTAAAATGAATCTTGAATACACATATTAAATACATATGAATGGAATGGTTAAGTCATTATCAAAATATGGACAATGTATAACCTCTAGGTCAACATTCTCCCCCTTTTTGACAATGATAAACCATTCCTCAAACATATTGAAAAGGATATAGAAGGCATACCTTTGCCTTGTGAATTGAGGGGATTCAAGATGTGAACAATGTGAATTGCTCCCCCTCAATCTATGGTTCCTTTAACCTGCATGGTTAGCATATATACAAAAAGCAATAATAGTATACATATACTATATGGTCCTTTGCAAGTCACATGATAAAATAGTAAATGAACAAGAAAAGTGAAAAACACTAGAGGGGGTGAATAGGGTTTTATGATAATTTTAAAATTAATGTAACCAAGCAACTATAAAAATATTGGAGAAGGAGACAGGTGTTTAGAGTGGTTCCACCCTTCACAAAAACTAAGGGAGTCAGTCCACTACCCGGTTGTTCCCAACCGGGATTTTGAAAGCAATTGTGTTTTATTACCTCGGAAGGATGTTACATAAGATACAACTACCTTCACAAACCCTTTGGACAGCCTTCACCCCAAAGTCGTCTCACCAACCTTGAAGCAGCCTTCTTTTGAAGTAACTTCAAGCTCCCCCTTGAAGTAGCCTTCCTCCTTGAAGTAGCTTCCCGTTGAGACCTTCTAGAAGTAGTCCAAAGTCTTCTGAGCTACCTTCTCCACCTGAAGAAGCTCCAACAACCTCCTTTCCGCAGCCTCCAACCTAAGAGTAGCAAAGGAGAACAAAATACAATAAAGGGAACAAGATTGGAAGAAAGAAACAATGTTACCAAGTAAGTACAGCTCTTTGATCCTATATCAAGCGTATTGATCTCCTATCCACTGTGGATGAACATGGTAGTGTGGTGGCTAGGAGATACTAAGCTATAGGACACTAATGTAGAATAGATTGCAAGCGAAGCTTAGCTTGTTGCTCACAAGGAATAAATCTCAAGTGTAATTGTATGCACAAGTGATGCCTTGGGTGTCCTATAGCTTGTCCTATTTATAGGAGTGGTTCGCTAATGCTTGGGTACGTTCTAGACACCTTCTAGGGTGTTCTTAGTGCTCAACTAGCCGTTATGTGTCCACTAATTACATTGCAATGGCTAGTTGTTTAATGTTGAAAAGTGCAGTCTAAAACCTTTCTCGGTCGAGAAGTTTGTCGACCGAATGTCTCTCAGTCGAGAACTTTGTCGACCGAGGACAAGTCTGGAGTAAGTGTATTGCAACGTTCAACTCAACTCCCAACTACTTTTTCCCACCAAGTCTAACGGCTATAGAACCTGCTCAAGGAATAGACTCTGGTGATTCTCGGTCGAGAAGATGGTTGACCGAGTGTGTCTCGGTCGAGAAGTAGTTCGACTGAGGGAGTCCCTATTTTAGTTTATCTAGACATATACTAAGTGTATGTATCAAAGTGTCATTGTGATACTATCATAGGGGATGACCTATCTAAGTTTTGTGAGTGGATAGAGAAGATCTAAATTCTTTATTTACATGATATCTAAGTACTTGTACATTATATATTTGTACAAGTTTTTACATTTGATTACAATCATGAAAATAAAGCGATTTTAGCAAATTGATCTTCAAGTCTTTGCTATCCACCACATTATATGTTTGTCCCTGAAACACTTAAATAGCAAGTTAAAACCATAAGAAAGAAATGTTTGTCATCATCAAAACAAAGCGATTATAATAATGTCCAATTTAGCCAACAATCTCCACCTTTTTGAAGATGACAAACATTTCCAAAATATAAATCTTGGCAATATAAATCATATGAGTTTCATACTTGAAGTTTACCTTTTGCAGCCATTCTCTTATTTGTGAATGCAAGTGTGTGCTAGCCGAGAGATTATGAAACTCATTTTACTTTATGTTATTGATTTTATATTATTTCTCCCCCTTTGTCATTTCAAAAAGATAACCAAGATAAACATTATGACTTTTATTTCTCCCCCTTAATCTGATAATTTGATGCTCAATTTTAAAGTAAGGGTAATCAATACAATTTAATGCAAACCACTTATTTTTATGTCAAATTTAGCCACAATTTATTTCTCAATCATTTGCAAAGGATGTTAAGCCTTGAAATGATATGAGATTCTTTTAAATTCATGGCATATGTGTTTTGATTTCTCAATCATTTACATGGGATGTTAAGCCCTGAAATGATATGAGATCCATTTAGGCTCATGATGGATATATGTGTTGATTTCTCATCCATTTTATAAGGGATGTTAAGCCCTGAGATTGATATGAGATTTTACTTATAGCATAGTAGGATCAAGAAATATATCTCTAATCAATAATGAGGGATGTTAAGCCCATATTGATATAGAGAGTCCATTTAAGATCAAGATAATTCAATAATCCTAAGGTCATGGCTAGTTTTTAAAGTTTGATTTGATCAATGTTTACAAAGTTTTGTGATCTCCCCCTTAATCTTATAATCAAGATAATTTAAGAATTCTAAGGTCATAATAAGCATTAGAGTTTGAGTTAAACTTTTATGAGAGCTTTGCACTCAAATCTTGTTTTCAATATGATGAACGAGTTTCAAATCAATATACTAAGATTGAGTGCAAAGAAATGATTTACAATTAAGCATTTTGTCAAGCTTATTTTAGGTCGACCTTGACTTCGACCTGGGCGCCCCTTGGTCAAACTTGATTTCGACTGAGAGGCAAGTTATGTAGATTTTCAATTAAATCATTTTTTCATTGTTGCTAAATTGATAGCAAATTGAAACAGTCGAACAGGTTTTCCAGGCCCTTTATCGGTCGAATACTTTCTCGACCGATTTCCTTTCGGTTGAAGTTCTTTTCGACCGAGTGAGTTACTGTTTTTATCCATATTTTTAAAGGTTGACTACAAGTTGTACCAGCTTTAGATTCGGTCCAAAAATTTTCGACTGACTGATCTCTCGGTCGAACTATATTTCGACCGAGTGATTTACTGATTTGCCAGTTATTTCAGGTCTAATACAGAGCCTTTTCCGGTCGAATAGTGTCTCGACCGACTTACTTTCGGTCGAATTATTTGTCGACTGAGAGAGTGTTTGTAAATTCTTTCATAAATATGTTTATTAAAGTTATGGATTAAATTATTGTGGTCCATTTGTTATACCTTTATATTTAGTTGAGATAGGGCATGAAGATAGTCAAATTGGAGTCTTTGGTCATATCTCAACTTAATCATTTATGTTTAGTTTGGGGGTCTTGGAACCCATACCAACTCAACATCCTTTTTCTTGTAAGGACATGAGAAGGAATAATGTCCAAGACGCAAGCAATAGTGACAACAGATGGAATCAATTTTATTTCTCTTTTTGGGTACAAATATGATTTTGGTCTTGGGTGCTTGAGTTCTCCTAGGTTTAGGTTGATAAGAGTTTAGCTTTGGAACATATCCTAAACTTCTTCTTCCAATGTGACCAGAAGAATTCTTTAGGATCTTATCAAGAATACCATTATTTCTCAAGCTACTAACTTATTTTTGTAACTTAGCAAACTCATCTATTTTCTTTTTGATATCTATCTTTGCTTGATCTAGATCAGATGATAAAGCATCTATTTCCTTAACAATAGCATCATAATCTAGATGAGTACACAGAATAGGTTGTGTTTGAAGATCATTCAATTTTGTAAGCAATTCAACCTATTATTGACAAAGCAAATTATGATTCATTCCAAGAGTAAGAACTTTGTATTGCAATCATTAAAAGATAATTTCAAGGAAGAATTTTCAGAGATACTACTTTCCTTTTCAGAAGCAAGATCATTTAATTGAGCATACAAATCCTCATTAGTTTTAGTAACTCTTTTTAGTCTCTTTTTACAATCAATATATTTATCATGTAATTCCTCAATGCTAGCAACTATATCCTCTTTAAATAAATAAAAAAGGCTTACCTCATCTTCTTCTTCATTTGTTGTAGCAATATGTCACTCTACTTCTTCTTCTCCATCTTTACTATCATCACTTGAATCATCCCATGCAGCTTTGTAGGCTTTTTCTTTCTTCTTGTGAGATAATTTCTTTCCCTTCTTAAGTTTAGGACAATCACCTTTTAAGTGTCCCTTTTTGCCACATTCAAAGCACCTAGAGGAAGAAACACTAGAAGTTTTGTTAGTTTTAAAACTTATATACTGCTTACTATTTACAATGAGAGTTTCTTCTTCACTATCTTCTTCACTTGTGTCATGACTAATCTTGGTTGATGCTTTGAATGCAATGTCCTTTCTTTTCTCCTTTTTGTGTTCAGCCACCAATGTTTCTTCTTCCTCCAAGGTTGCCTCATGTGCTTCTAAGTTGCCAATGAGTTGTTCCATCCTCAGTCGAGTGAGGTCATTGGCTTCTTCAATTGCAGTCACCTTAGACTTGTACTTGGGAGGAAGATACCTAAGAATTTTAGACACTTGATCCTCTTCACTAATGGCTTTACCTAATGCATTCAAACCGTTAACAATAGAAGAAAACTTTGCATACATTTCACTAATAGACTCATTTGGTTCCATACGAAACTGTTCAAACTTTTGTTGAAGCATAGCAATTTTGGAATTCTTTACTTGAATAGTTCCTTCATAAGTAATAGAGAGTATATGCCATATTTCATATGCAGTTTCACAATTTGATATTCTATTGAATTCACCTACAGAAATTGAACAATAAAGGATACTTACAGCTTTTGCATTCAATTGAGCTAATTTTACTGTATTTGCATCCCATGTAGCATGCTCTGTTTGAGGAAGAGTGTAGGCATTTGAAACCATTCTCCAAAGATCCCAGCTGATCCCTTGAAAGTAGAATTGCATCCTCCTCTTCCAATAGTTGTAGTTAGTGCCATCAAATGGTGGAGGTCGAGCTACAAGTGTTCCTTCCAAGTTGAGGTTGTTTAGTACTCCATCACCCAAATTCTTCAAGACTCGATTAGAGCTCCTTGAATCCTGCTCTAATACCAATTAAAAAACACTAGAGGGGGGGTGAATAGGGTTTTATAATAATTTTAAAATTAATTTAACAAAGCAACCACAAAAATATTGGAGAAGGAGACAAAGGCGTTTAGAGTGGTTCCACCCTTAGCAAAAACTAAGGGAGCCAGTCCACTAGTCGGTTGTTCCCAACTGGGATTTTGAAAGCAATTGTATTTTATTACCTCGCAAGGATATTACATAAGATACAACTACCTTCACAAACCCTTTGGACAGCCTTCACCCTGAAGTCATCTCACCAACCTTGAAGCAGCCTTCTTTTGAAGTAACTTCAAGCTCCCCCTTGAAGTAGCCTTCCTCCTTGAAGTAGCTTCCTATTGAGACCTTCTAGAAGTCTTCCAAAGTCCACCGAGCTACCTTCTCCACCTGAAGAAGCTCCAACAACCTCCTTTCCGCAGTCTCCAACCTAGGAGTAGCAAAGGAGAACAAAATACAATAAATGGAACAAGATTGGAAGAAAGAAACAATGTTACCAATTAAGTACAATGCTTTGATCCTATATCAAGCATATTGATCTCCTATCCACTGTGGATGAATGTGGTAGTGTGGTGTCTAGGAGATACTAAGCTATAGGATACTAATGTAGAATAGATTGCAAGTGAAGCTCAGCTTGTTGCTCACAAGGAATGAATCTCAAGTGTAATTATATGCACAAGTGATGCATTGGGTGTCCTATAGCTTGTCCTATTTATAGGAGTGGTTTTCTAATGCTTGGGGAATTCTAGACACCTTCTAGGGTGTTCTTAGTGCTCAACTAGCCGTTATGTGTCCACTAATTACATTACAACGGCTAGTTGTTTAATGCTGAAAAGTGCAGTCCAGAACCTTTCTCGGTCGAGAAGTTTATCGACCGAATGTCTCTAGGTCGAGAACTTCGTCAACCGAGGACAAGTCTGGAGTAAGTGTATTGCAACGTTCAACTCAACTCCCAACTACTTTTTCCCACCAAGTCTAACGGCTATAGAACCTGCTCGAGGAATAGACTCTGGTAATTCTCGGTCGAGAAGATGGTCGATCGAGTGTGCCTCACTCGAGAAGTAGTTCGACCGAGGGAGTCTGTGTTTTAGTTTATCTAGACATATACTAAGTGTATGTATCAAAGTGCCATTGTGATACTATCATAGGGGATGACCTATCTAAGTGTTGTGAGTGGATAGAGAAGATCTAAATGCTTGATTTACATGATATCTAAGTACTTGTACATGATATATTTGTACAAGTTTTTACATTTGATTACAATCATGAAAATAAAGCGATTTTAGAAAATTGATCTTCAAGTCTTTGCTATCCACCACATTATATGTTTGTCCCTAAAACACTTAAATAGCAAGTTAAAACCACAAGAAAGAAATGTTTGTCATCATCAAAACAAAGGGATTATAATAATGTCCAATTTAGCCAACAAAAAGGATCTCATAAGCAATAAACAACAATATAATAAGGAATAGCAATATGATTGAGTTTCAAGATATTGAAAATTTCTCTCCCCCTTTTGACATTATCAAAAAGTAGGGGGGTAGTAGAGCATATATCTAGGTCTTCTCCAAAACACAATCAACCAGATATTCACACAAGCAATCTCATATCATATGTCAATCAGAGACGAAGGAAGCATACAATCTCAGTCATAATCAAAATATGGTGGAATATGGCACCAACTCATAATATAGAATAGAGCAAAGAGCAAGAGTGCACATAGCATATATTACAACTCAGATGCATGTTCTCATGAAAGCAACTACAAGCAAGAAGCGATAAAAAAATAAAAGATAAAATAGTACATCTCAGATAATGTGCCCAGATGTTTCTTATACAAAATAGCCTAGAAAGATATATATGATCAGCATACTAGACTAAAAACTAAGAAACAAATTAGACATCTAGACTATATATATCCACAATATCATCGTCATTTGCTCTAGGCTTGTAGTCCTTGTCTCCATCTGAGGGTGTAGCTGTATTGACTTCATCACCAAAATCAGCACTAGAACCATCACCACCGTCAGAAGTGTCCTCTCCATCACCATTGTCATCATCAGCAACCTCAGCATCATCAGCCTGGTCATGCATCTCCTTGTCTGTAGGAGGACCGAAACCACGACCGGGCCAACGAGCATTCTGCTCATGCCAAGTCATACCAAGAGCATAGAGCTCATTGGCATGAGGAAAGGATGGAGCAGAATCTCCAAGAGAGGCAAGCAAGGTGGCCAGGGGGCTAGTAGGTAACGGGAGGTAGGCGGGAGTAGAACTACCAGCAGTGAAGGGTGGAGGAGCAACATTAGCGGAAGGCTCGGGGGTAGGATAGTAATGATTGTATGCATAAAAAGCATAATCACTATTGGGGAAAGGCTGGTAGGTGGGGTAGGGGTGTGTACAGGATATGTTCATGGTAGACATGATGGAACATAGATCCTGATGCAGGTGTTCCTAGACCTATTGGTTGTATGCTTGTTGGTGCATCATGTATCCCATAAGGGTTTCATTGGATACATGGAACAAAGCACAGATAGGTCGAGGAGGAGGTGGAGCTCGAGTAGAGGAGGTAGAGGTAGAGGCAGAGGGATAAGCACCAGGTGTGGTAGAGGCAAACACAGGCACAAACTTCTGAATTATGGTTTCACTGATACATACACCCTTCCTGGCTAACTTGTAATGAAAGTCATAAAAGAGTGATTTCTCATTAGCAAACTGAAACAAACCACATATCAGGGCAGGGTACAGGGGATGGGTGCCTCGGGTGTTCTTACCGGTGTCAAAATAGGTCATGTGGTGTAGAATGTATCTGGCCCACTTGACATCGATATTCTCTAGGGATGCAGTACATGATGACCGCAGTGTTCTCTGTAATATCCATTTGATTTTTCTTTAGATGGATGTTGCAGTGATCACTAAATCCAAAATGCGCTTCCTGAGATCGAGGGAGGAGGAAGGTAGGGTGCTCTTCTTCTTATATGGAACATCAGGTTTCTTCAAGTAGTGATGAATGCCAGGGAGAGTAAGTTCATTCTGCTTGTAGAAACCTTCGGGATCTAAAAGATCGAAGTACTCTCCATAATCCTTGTGCCAAGTATCGTGTTGCTCATCTCCAGAAAAGAAGACATTTAAGATATCCTTGGAGATTTGAAAACATTTACCGGCGATCATAGAGGTTAGGATTACTTGAGTATTTGGAGGGGGTACAAGGGTGTCATAGTTCCAACACAAGTTAGTGTAGAACTCATGAACTGCTTTGGTGTTAGTCATCGAGTTGAAAAAGCAATCACATTCAACAGCCAAGGCGGAGAGGTGGTGAACGGCTAAAAGCTTGACTACTTGGTCTATAACCGCTTGATGCCTAGAGCTTGGCTCAAACAAGGTGCGAAAAGGGAAAGGACTCCTAGGAAGAAGGTCCTTATACCTATTAACAGCCTCTATTGAGACAAAAGAGGTATCATCAAAAGGAATCAAGCAATTAGACGAAGAAGACGAAGGAGCATTGCTAGGGGTGGGTCGTTTTCTCCTATGAGAAGCCATGGAGGTGAAAAATAAGAGGAGAAATGAACAAACGCACCAAACAAACTGCAAAAACCATCCAAACACCACCAAGGAGAAACTGTGGAGGTCTTGGTCAACCTATCTAGGTCGGGAAAGGGCTAGGATAGGGAAGGTTTGGGCTAGGGTAGAGAGCTTAGGGATACAATAAGAGGAATTGGTTGGCTATTCTCTAGTTGAGAGGGAGAATAGTCAACCGAACCAAACTTAAGTTTGCTTCAGCCCATAGATCGATCGAGATCTAAGAGTTAGAAACTCGGCTGATTGGTCCTTTTTCAAATAGCTCTCAGCCACTGATCGGTCAAGTTTGTCATGGGGAAACTCGGTCGATGGTCAACCTGACCTAAAACCATCAAACTTAATTTTTAGCCATATGAATGCTAATTAAATTCATTTTTTGAGTCTATTATGTATTTTGAACATACTTAGGCACATATCACTCATCATTGATTACTATTTAGTGATAAAACCAAGAAATTAGAGAAATGCTAAAAAACAAGTGAAACTAAGCATGTCAACAAGCAAGTTTTAGCAATTTTAAGCAATTTTAGGCAAGCGAGGTGAGTAAAGCATGAGAAACACATATAGGATAAAAACAACTAGCTAGATAGCATGTCAATATCATCTAAAGCAACAATGAGCAATTTAGATCTAATAAAATTAAATTGCTCTCTAGCTAGAGGTTTAGTGAAAATGTCCGCCAACTGATTTTCCGTGTCCACATGCATGATATAAATATCCTTCTTGGCAATGTGATCATGAAGAAAATGATGGCAAATCTCTATATGTTTAGCTCTTCTATGCAATATAGGATTATAAGAAAGATTGATTGCACTAGTATTATCACAATAGATAGGAGAAGCATCAAAATGTATGTTAAAGTCTTAGAGCATTTGCTTCATCCATAGGACATGGGCACAACAACTCTCGACTGTAATGTATTCAGCCTCGGTAGTTGATAATGCCACGGTTCTCTATTTCTTAGAGAACCAAGACACCAAGCATAGTCCTAGAAGGAAGCAAGTGCCACTTGTGCACTTTCTATCAACCAAACAGCCTGCGTAATCCGCATTACTATATGCTACAAGAGTAAAGTCCCTTGACTTGGGTACCATAGTCCAAAGTTTTGAGTTTTGACTAAGTACCTCAAAATCCTCTTAACGGCAATAAGATGTGATTTCCTAGGGCTTGATTGAAAGCGAGCACACAAGCCAATACTAAACATAATATTAGGTCTAGAGGCAGTTAATTAAAGTAAACTTCCAATCATACCTCTATAGAGCTTATCATCTACCTTCTCACCTTCTTCATCTCTATCAAGTTTGGCAGTAATGGACATGGGTGTGTCCATCGGCTTCATGTTCTCCATCCCAAAGTGCTTGAGTATTTCGTTAGTGTACTTGCCTTGGTTGATGAAGTTTCCATCTTTGGTTTGCTTGATTTTGAAGCCGAGGAAGAAATTCAACTCACCCATCATGCTCATCTCGAACTCACTCTACATAAGAGAACTAAATTCCTTGCAAAGATCAAGATTAGTTCCGCAAAATATGATATCATCAACATAAATTTGAATGATAAGAAAATTGCTAGAAGTGTGTTTTAGAAATAAAGTAGAATTGACTTTTCCCATGACATACCCATTGTCTAACAAAAAGTTCTTTAATTTCTCATACCAAGCTCGAGGTGCTTGTTTGAGTCCATACAGAGCTTTTTGCAACAAGTAAACATGATTAGGTAGCTTGTCATTTTCAAAGCCCAGAGGTTGAGCAACAAATACTTCCTCCTCAATTGTACCATTCAAAAATGCACTTTTAACATCCATTTGATAAAGCAGGAAATTTTTATAACTAGCAAAGGCAAGTAGCATTCTAATAGATTCAAGTCTAGCAATAGGAGCATAAGTTTCATCAAAATTAATACATTCCTGCTGATTGTAACCTTGTGCCACTAACCTTTCTTTGTTCCTTACCACTCTGCCTTTTTCATCAAGCTTGTTGCGGTAGACCCACTTGGTGCCAATGATTTTTCTGTCACTTGATCTTGGCACTAGAGTCCACACACGATTCTTCTCGAATTGCTCTAGTTCCTCTTGCATGGCTAGGATCCACTCGTCATCTCCAAGAGATTCTTTGATGTTCTTTGGCTCCATCTATGAGATGAAGGCACCGTCTGCTTATTCTTTGTTGTAGGCAGCTCATGTCTTCACTGTCTCAAATGGGTTGCCAATTATTAGCTCTTTGGGATGATTCTGCGCAAAGCAAGGAGTGGGATCCTTCTTCTCTTCATCTTCTGATTACCTTTGTTGTCGATGTTGAGGTCTTTCAAGATAGGAATTAAGTCATCTGCAAAATCATTATCAACAACATTCTTGCCAAAAACAGGGTTAGTTTCAATAAACTTGACATTAATAGATTCTTCAATTTTATACAATTCAATATTGAAAACTCTATAAGCCCTACTTGTAGTGTTATAGCCTAGGTCAAAAGCCTTGTAAGATTTCAGATCAAACTTGTCGAGAGAATCCTTCATGTTTAATACAAAACAAGGACATCTGAAAATGTGAAGAAGTCGATGGATGGCTTTCTACCACGCCATAACTCATAGGGGGTTTTCTTCAAAGAAGGATGTGTAAAAACTTGATTTTGCACAAATCAAGCGGTGCTAACGGCTTTGGCCCAAAACTTCTTAGGAATATCATATTCAAGAAGTATGGTCCTAGCCATCTCTTGTAGTGACCTATTCTTTCTCTCTACTACCCCATTTTGTTGAGGTGTACGATGAGAAGAAAAATTGCATGAGTAACCAGATTTTTCACAAAAATGCTCATAAAGATCATTTTCAAACTCCCCCCCCATGGTCACTACAGATAGAAACAATCCGGCAAGAAGCGTCATTTTCAACTCATTTACAAAATCTCGAGAAAACATCAAGAGTATCGCTTTTAGAAATGAGAAAGAAGGTCCAAGTATACCGAGAAAAATCATCGACAATCACAAGACAATACTTGGAACCATGAATGGTTTGAGTTCTCATAGGTCTGAATAGATCAATATGAAGAAGCTCAATAGCTCTTTTGGTACTAAGGAATCCTTTGGATTTGAAGGAGGACTTGGTTTGCTTGCCTTGTGTACAAGGTTGGCATTCCTCATCCTTTTCAAAATCTAATTTGGGAAGTCCTCGAACCAATTCCTTTTTGCTCAATTTCTTCATTTGATGCATATTCACATGACCCAACCGGCGATGCCAAAGAGAAATGTCATTTTTATCCCCAACCAATCATCTATCAAGTACGGGCTTTAGAGCATCAAGCACGATAACATAAAGATTACCATTTCTAGTTCCCTTATATATGATATAGTAAGTGAAGGAATCTAGAAGTAAACAAAATAAGATATCCATTATGACAAAGTTGTCTTACACTTATCAAGTTGTGATGTACGCCATAAACAAGCAAAACATTCTTAATACTAAGCTCATTGCCTACATCACCCTCACCTATTACCTTACCCTTTTTGTTGTCCCCGAAGGTCATCGATCCTCCTTTCTTTTTCATGAATTTGTTGAAATGGTTGATTTCACATATCATGTGTTTTGAGCAGCCACTATCAACAATCCACCTCTTTTTGACCTGCATGAAAGAAGGATGTCGGTACCCAACTCAAACTTTGGGATCCAGGGTTAGCTTGGGGACCCATTTCATCTTTGGGTTGGTCCCCTTTGGCTTGTAAGGACAATAAGTAAAGTAATGATCATCACATTTACAATGAACTTATACCATTGGGTTCTTAGATCCGGAAGTCTCTCCATGGAAGATAGGAGGTTCCACACTCTTCTTCTCACCCTTACTCGTGTTCTTGTTCTTACCTTTGGGAGCATTCCATCATATCCTAAACCACTAGTACCAATTTGTTTGGTAGAGTGTTCTAGGACAGCATTAAGGGATTTCTTTCCCGTAAGAAACTTTTGCAAAGAAGCTCTTAACTTAGCATTATCATCACTAAGGTTAATGATAGTAGTAGATAAACTAGCAAGATCATCTCTAGCATACAATAGGTCGACCTATAAACATAGGGCTTTAGTATGAAAAGAATCACGTTTTAAAGCAGTGCTAGCTACCTCATTACTTTGCAAAATAGGTTTAGATGATAGATCATTAACTTGAGCAAGCAACTTAGCATTTTCAGATTTAAGCAAAAGAATTTCCTTTTGATAGCCATGAATTTATTGCTTCCTAGCTTCATCAATGAGATTAAGTTCTACATTTTCAATTTTAAGAACATCTATCTCATCTTGGAATCTTTGGTTATCTTCCTTAAGATCTGCAATAGTCTTAAGATAGACACCATTCTCAACCTCTACTCCATTGTATTGAAGTTCAAGGTCAAGAAATTGCCCTTGCAAAAAATCTATGCTATCAAGGAGCAATTTTTCATTTTAATCAAGAATCTCAGTTTTAGCATAAATATCATCTATTATCTTGCCTAACGTTTTCTTTTTAGATTTGCATTTAGTAAAAGATGACTGACAATCATTAATCATATCCATAAGAGTTTCCTTAGACAACTCATGCAAGTTGACTTCACTTACCTCACTTACCTCACCTACATCTTCACTTGTAGAGGCCATGAGAGTAAGGTGGTATTCTCCATCTTTGGAGCTTGAAGAGCTTGAGGAAGACTCCTCCCAAGCTACATGAGCTGCATCTTTGCTTCTTCTTTCTTTCTTCTCCTTTATCTGGTATTTGCCTTCTCTCTTATACTCCTTGTCCTCCTTGTGGCTGCTCTTATGATGGCTCTTCTTGGCCTTGGGGCAGTCACTCTTCTAGTGGCCTTTTTGGCCACATTCATAGAATCTAGGAGTTGATGAAGAAGGCTTTCCCTTAAAGTGTTTTCCCTTGGAGTAGTTAGCTTCATGCTCATTTGGGCCTTCATCTTCACTTGAGGAAGGAGTAGGGGACTTGAGAGCAAGTTTTTGTTGTCAAATCATCTCTTCAATTTGATCTTTGAAGGTTGTGTCCTTGATCTTCTTAGACTCCTTATTTTCTCTCTTTTCTTCTTCTTCTTACTTATCAAGCCTTGGTTCATGGGCTTGAAGGTTGCCAACTAGCTCCTCGGTTGACAATTCACTAAGCTTGTACACTTTTTCAATTGATGTAACCTTGGGCTCCCATCTCTTTCGAAGAGATCTTAAGATCTTGGAGTTTATAGTGCCTTTGTTCATCACACTACCAAGGGTTGCCAATCCGTTGATGATCACATTGAGCTTTGTGTACATATCTGCCACTCTTTCATTCTTGTCCATCTTGAAGTTATCAAATAGACCACCAAGCATGTAGATCTTGGCTTCCTTCACTTGCTATGTTCCTTCATAGGTGACACATAGCTTGTTTCAAATTTCATGTGCAGTGTCCCAAGAGGAGATCTGGTTGAACTCAGATGGGGTGAGAGCTGCATAGATGATGCTCACTGCTTTGGCATTGAGTTGAGCTTGCTTCATTTGGGCTTCCGTCTATGTGGAGATTTCCCCCTTTGGATCTTCATACTTTAGATGCACCACCTTCCACATATCATAGCTTACTCCTTGAAGATAGAACTACATTCTTCTCTTCCAATAGAGGAAGTTAGTGTTGTCGAAGATTGGAGGTCGCATGGAGAAGCTTCCCTCCAAGTTGAGAGATCCAAGTACCAAATCACCCATCTTCTCCTACTTGTGTAAGTAGCTTGGAGAAGACATACTCTGATACCACTTGTTGGATCAAGGGCTCTAGAGGGGGGTGAATAGAGCTTCACAAATCTCACAAGACAAATTAGACCACCAAATTATATTAAGTGCAGAAACTTAAACATTCATCCAATTTGAGATCCTAACTAACATGCATAGTAAGGGTAAGAGACAAGGAAGAACATACACTTGGATAAAATGGTTTAGAGTGGTTCCACACTTCAAAACTTGAAGTGAGTCAGTCCACTACCTAGAGGTGGTTAGGCTCTAGGACTTTGCAATCTTGGTACTCTTATATTCCATCATAAGATTACAAGACAAAACCACATTCATCCAAGGGCATAGCACCTCAAGCAAGGATCTTCAACCTATAGAAGGATCTTACCTACTTGAACCATGGAGTCTTCCGCCATCAACATGGACTTACCCACTCCTTCTTCAAGTCTTTGGCCTTCAAGGAATTACCTATCCTTCTTGAGCATTCACCTTGCCTATCTCCTTCACTTGGAGATCTGGAACACCATGCTTTCTTCAACCTTGAAGAACAGAAACTCCTTCTCCTTCACTCGGAGAAGATCTTCAGCCTTTTCATCAATAAGGAAAGGGGGTAGGAAGATGGTGGTGGAGAGCTTTACATCAATACAGGGAGTAGCTCTCATACAAGGGAACCTATCTCACTCATACTAACGAATTTGACTTGACGGTAGAGAGAGAAAGGGGCTCAAGGGGTTAGAACACTCTCAACTAAGCTAGGACCAAGCATGTAGTGAATGAGAAACCTTGGAATGAACTCCAAGAGGTCCTATTTATAGTTGAGGGTGCCCCTTTGAGTTGTGGGACACTTAGGGATGAAATATAACCGTTTTTTCTCAAAGAAACGACTCTATTTTCGATCAAAAAACACACCAACGGTCACAATCACTTTTTCTGCAAATTTTGTACAGTGCAATTGGTCGAGTTTCAATAAAGGTAACTCGACCAATAGGGTAAAAGACAAACTGAAATTTCAAACCATCAATCAAGTTTGTCCTGGGGAAACTCGACTGACCGATGAAATTTGGATTTGGTCAGTAACCCGATCAGTCGAGTTCTGTAAAACACAACTCGACTGATGCACTCTTTAGAGAATTGATCCAAGTGGATCGGTCGAGATTGTAACTCGACCGATTGACTACTTGTGATCAATTTTCTAAAGTGCATCAAAAGTGATTAGAACTTGGTTCTAAGTGTCCCAATCAATTTTCTCATCTTAGTTACAAGCCAATACATCAATACAAGTGATTACAAAAATCTTCTAAGGTCGTTTACATGGATTTCCCAAATTACACACTTGTGTAGATTTTGGCTTGAACTGTAGCAAATTAGGGCTTGAGAATTTTGATCCTTTTCATGTACCTAACACCTGAAATCAATCTTGAATACACATATTAGATACATATGAATGGAATGGTTAAGTCATTATCAAAATATGGACAATGTATAACCTCTAGGTCAATAGAAACCCTATTTGTCAGATAGTAGGGTCAACACCATAGTTGTGGTCAACTTCTCCTTCAGTTCTTGGAAGCGAGCTTCACATACGTCGGACCACACGAACTTCTCATCCATCTAAGTAAGCTTGGTGAGTGGCAAAGCAGTCTTTAAGAAATCTTTTATGAAGTGTCGATAGTATCCGGCCAACCCCAAGAAGCTGTGGATCTCAAAGGGGTTCTTTTCTACAGGCCAATCTTAAACGGCAAAAACTTTAGATGGATTCACGTGGACCGTGCCTCAAGATATGATATGTCCAAGGAACATGACACAGTCTATCCAAAACTCACACTTTGAGAATTTCCCATAGAACTTATACTTTCTCATGATATTAAGGACTCTACCCAGGTGGTCACGGTGTTGATCTAGGTCATCGGAGTAAACCAGGATGTCATCTATGAACACAATGACAAAGGAGTCAAGGAAGGGTTGGAACACACTGTTCATGAGATTCATAAAGACACTTGGTGTGTTGGACAATCCGAAAGGCATAACCACAAACTCATAGTGGCCATAACGGGTTTGAAAATCCGTCTTAGGTATGTCCTCACTCCTTACTCTCACCTGGTGGTACCTAGACCTCAAATCGATCTTGGAAAAGACTCGTGTAGATTTGAGCTAGTCAAAAAGGTCATCTATATAGGGTAAAGGATACTTGTTCTTAATGGTAGCCTGATTGATCATCTGGTAGTGAATACGCATCCTGAGCGACCCATCCTTCTTCTTCACAAAAAGGACTGGTTCTCCACATGGTGATGTACTAGGTCTAATGAAACCTTTATCTAGTAGTTCTCATAGTTGTTTCTTCAACTAAAGCAACTCAACAGGGGACATCCTATAGGGTCCCTTAGATATAGGGTTTGTCCTAGGATCTAGCTCTATTGAAAATTCCACCTCTCTCTCAGGGGGAATGCCAAGAAGATCATCTGGAAAAACATCAGCATAGTCCCTGACTACCTCTATTTCCTCAAGGGGTCGCACTTTAGGCTCTAGCTTGGTGACTGTAACATCCTCAAAATCCTAGATGTATTAATGTACCTTAATGTGAAACCCTAGTTTGCAAGTTTAAGCTTTTAACTAACAAAATGGAATTCAATGGAACCTCTTAGTCCAATATATGATGAAACAATCTCATAAACCTAGCTTTGGCTTAAATAGCTCATTTAGTAAATGATAATTCTATCAATGTCACATTTTTATAATGCATGTATTAAATCAGCAACCTACATGAAATTTATGAACAAAAGAGCCACAAAATGCAAATCTAATTGAATAGAGAGATTCTAGACCCTCTATATAGCCTACGGTTCAAATTTGAGGTTATTATGAGTTGTTTTGACTCCTTAATTTGATCTGAGAAGATTGCATATAGTTATTCATCTGATTTTAATAAAAATACCCTTGATATCGAGTCTAACCTAAAGTTTCCGTGATTTTCTTCATGTCACGCGGCCAGCATCCTTGTCCGGGTCAAACTCAGGGTCGTGGACCCATTCACGAGCGGGAAGGTTATCTCCCCCACCTGAGTCCAACGCACTTTGGACTCTACAGTCCATGTTTTATACTGCTTTTGATATATATATCTCTCTCTCCGGTAAGCGTCGTTTCAAAGGGATGCGGTTTTCACCATCTACGAACTCTCCCAAACCACACGACCCCTAACCTGATGCGATTTCATGACCCCAAGTTCCTGGTCATCGGGGACTTCTCCATACCTCCCATGTTCTGGACTCCGAGGTGAACCTGAGTTTGCCCTAGTTGTCACATATATAAGAAACCAGCTCAAAACCATCGCGGATCCCCTAGGAACACCGCACCACCTTTGGTTTGCTCTCCAGTCTGCTGAGACCTCATCCCCGACCTCCGACACTCCCCTCACTATAACGGCGGCCTGAGACGAGACATCGGGGCATCGTGGACCTATTTGGATCATAGAAGAGACTCAGTGAGACCTTGACAAGTTTTCTCCTCCCACGCTTCTTCCCGAGTGAAGGTAATAAAAAAACGCCCCTTTCTCTCCTTGTTTCGCATCTCGCGGATAATGTCAGTCTTTCCATCGCTTTGTTGCTTGGTTTTGGTCTAGGTAGCTCCGTCTTAGAGTTATAAACTCCGCCAAAGCTTTGGTAGTGCCGCACATATACTTTTTTCTCTATTTTCAGTCGCTGCTCCTGGATAGCAATGGCAGAAGTCACCATTGAAGTTCATGACACTGCGACGGCTACCGTTTTGTCTCTTTGAGATTGTCGCAACCTTGGGAACTTGATTCCAGGTTTAGTTGCTCAAGATCAACCCTGGATCTGGTATTTTGGTTCTAGTTTTCTTGATGATTTCACGTTGTTCTGCACAGATCGAAGAAGAACAAAGACCAATGTCGTTTTCCAGTTTTATCCTTCACATGTGTCACGCGCCCTATGGGCAATTTAGGTATTTAGGGTTGTTTCTACAATAACCAGCATGCCTGGCCCGAACTGTGGTCCCTGGGTAGCGGGGCCGCATGTGTTTGGTCCAGCTAAGCTTTGCACCCAGGATTTTGGATAATAGGTTAACGTGGATTTTCCTAGATTTTTTATTGGTCGATGCATGAAAATTCATAACTTTTGATTGGTAGATCATATAGGGACAAGTTATATATGTATTTTGCTCAATTTTCTGAGATCTATCCAATGGTCGGTGTTTTGAGACATGTTTTGGTCTAGTTTTCACGAAGTGTTAGGTTTGAGACAATTAGGGTTTAGGGTGTAATTAAATTAATAATGATGCAAACCATGATTAATTTCAGGAACCTAGGACTCGACTCTAGATTAGGGAGATTAAAATTAGGTTTTTCTCCAATAAGGTAAGTGGTCCATGCACTTTGAACATAAATATTTGATTGATTGTATATATGTATGCATAAGAAATGTTGAATGTATTATTTACTGTTTTAATTGTTAAAAGCCATTGAATTTATACTGAACCGAATGCCATGTTTAATGTCAATATTATTGTATCATTTTCATGTACATTAAGAGTAAATTTAAAGTTAAGTTTTAAGAGCAAAGTAAGAGTTTTCAAGAGAAAGATAATGTTAAAAGATAACTTATATAAGGTCCTCACCAAGAGGCTCCTCGGAGCAAAACTAAGAGGCACTTAGGCGCATAAGAGAAGAGGCACTCTGGTGCAACCCAAGAGGAACTTCAGTTCATAAGAGAAGAGGCACTTCAGTGCAAAGACCTGAGGATCCTTATATAGGTCAAGATAAAAGACATAATTTAAAAGCAATTATCTCTTTTTAAATGTTTAAATGTTTAAAGTTTATTTCCAATTTACATGTTTTATTTAAGATATAATATGTTCAATTCCACTTACCATTTTTGTTTGATGAATGGATGGGGGCGTGATGCCCACAGGAAAGGAGCAATGTTAAGGACAAAGCTAGTTGAGGACCAGTTGAAGAGAGAGCTTTAGGACATCTGAGATCAGACTTGGTGGGGTGCCATCTACCATTCAGTAGATCCTCTAGTCTAGTTTATCTTTCCATGTTTTAGATTTTCTTATCTTACATGTGTTATACTTGAGATCAAGATGAGACAGTTTATGCTTTAGTCTTGCTTAGCCTACATGTAATAGGTTTTGATATCAAATGAGATAGTTATGTCTTTCCTTTTTATGAACAATGTATGAATTTATTTTTGAGTTAATGCAAAGTGTTTCATTTATCTTATCGCTTTTGAGTATCATGTTTTGTAATGTTCCTCTGAGCCAAGTGACCCATGTTATGGACAACATTGGGTTTGCTTCCGTTGTCATGTATGTGCTTGGAGGGGCGTTATAGTGACTATTGCTAGGAAAGCATGACAACCTTTGGAGATCATGTGCTTAGCCTTCAGAGCCTGTAAGTGCTCAGCCTGTTGATCATGTGCTTAGCCTTCAGAGCCTGTAAGTGCTCAGCCTTCAGAGCTGACACATACATGCTGGTGGTCACATCTCTCCTTCCTCGAATGGTAAAGTGAGGGTAACCAGGTTTCCTAATAAGGATCTTCTTTTCCCTGCAGTCAATATGTGCTCTATAGGTATAAAGCCAATCCATACCAATGATCACATCAAAATCATTCATGTTGAGGATGATTAAGTCCATAGGAAGCTCATGACTCAGGTATTTAACTAGCAAGACAAGGGTTTTAAAAAGAGATGTATATATCTGTCCACTCAGGGTTGTGACATCCAAAACATAACTTAAATCCTTGATGTCCAAACAAAGCATAGTTGCCAAATTTCTCGAAATGAACGTATTAGTTGAACCAAAATCAAAAAGAGCTTTTACATCTTGTCCCATGACTTCAAGAATGCCTACATAGTTTTCCCTAATGTATCAGACTACTACATGATTGAACTAAGCAGAAATGAAAAGTCTAAGGGTTATTACCCTCTATAAACCGATTAGCATTAGTTTGGGCCTCTTCATTGTCGATTGTGAAGACTCGGGCTTGCCTCTGCTCTCCAATAGGTGGACCTCCATCTGGTACACTGGCTCTTGTTGGGGATGCTGCTGCCACTGGTTGTGTCGCCACAGGACCTGGACCTTTCAGATCAGGAAGAGGACAGTTGGCGATGAAGTGTCCCTCCTGTTGGAAATGAAAGAACACCTTCTTCTCGAAGTGGCATACTAGGGTGTGATTGTCCACAGGTATGACACTTTTGAAAATGGCTCTCACCGCATGGCTTTACTTTGCCTCCATGCTTGCTTTTGGCATTGTTATGCCCTTGTCCTTTCTTGTGATCATTCTTCAGTCCAGCAGTTCCTTTAGCGTAGCCCAGGTACCCCTTAGATGGGTTGGTTGTAGGCATCACTGTCTTCTCCATGCTCAGGGCAGTGTTGTAGGCCTCGGTGAAGGTCGTCGGCTTACTTTCCATCACATGAGGCTTGATGGTGGGGTGTAGATGCTCCACAAAGTGATCCACCGCCTCTCCTCCATCATCATGTACCTGAAACGCTCCAGTGGGTGAAACTTGCGAGCGTAGTCTGCAATGGAGAGGTTGCCTTGCACGAGGAAGGTGAACTCTTTCTCTTTCTCCTTCTTGGCTGAGGTGGGCATGAACCTGGCTGAGAAGATGGTTCTCAAACCTATCCAGGCCATCAGATCTTCATTTCGGTCTCAGTTTGTGATGTAGTTCTCCCACCATATCTTAGCTCCTCCTTCCAAAAGATGGGTAGCAAACAAGACCTTCTTGTTTAGTTTGAACTTCCAGCATGCGGAACCCATTCTCGACCGCAAGCAGCCAATCATTAGCCCAGTCGACGACTTCCATCTTGTCGTCTCCCCATAATTTCTCTATGTTTAGCTTCATGAAGTCCAAGATGGTGGCTCCGAGTCGGGGACAAACTGGTAGAGGCTCTCCATCTTCACCTATGGCAGTGTCCTTGAGGGTCAAAGCATTGATGGCCTCGGTCCGCTTCTTTTGCTGCTCCATCCAGAGGGCGTCGGGTGTATGGACCACCACAGTTGGCCCAGGGTTTGTGGCAGTGTCAATCTTGGTCTCGTTGACCTACCTAAATCGCACGTCCAAAATGGAGTGGATCCAGAGTAGTCAGACTCTTACGATAATAACCCGACACTCAAGCCCCTGCAACTGTTATATGGGGTCTGACGTAGTAATCGGGGTCAAACCATAGGGACAAGGTCGGTAGGTGTTAAGTATGTAGGGTCTCACACTCGTATACTCCAAACAAACATATGGTTTAAAAAGGTTGTTCCCTAAGGAAGGATGGTGCTCAAACCAAAATAAAAAAAGTTAAAAGAAAGAAAGAAAATAACAATAAGAGAAAACAAGAATGAGAGATGAGAAATAAAGATATGGAAGGGAACATGAATTGGGTTTCACCTACTAAGGTCTCTCACCAACATGCAAAACTTACTCCCCTTTGTATACTTGTATCAAGGTTACAAGCAGTCATAGAAAGTGTTTATTCCCTCCTCTCTCAAGATAAGGATAGATCTAGGATCTAAGGTGGCCTCCCTCTCCAAATAACAACCTTACAACCACAAAGCAAACCATATGACCTTAAGCTTTAGCAATCCAACACTCTCATGCATTCATACTACTCCATAACACTACATAAGGGATATACCACTCTTTTGATGCACCAATGATCAAACATCACAAGATGGTAGCTAAGAATACAAGTGAAGCATTAAGAACAAGTGTATGGAGATAATCTTGATATGAGCCTATATATATTCAAAGGGGACAAGAATATACATGTTGGGAGAGCTTTAGTGGCTACTCCCAACCCAAGTTAAGTGTTTAGCCACACATGTTAATGGGCAGCATAACGGCGTTACAAAATGATAGATACATCATAACCACGAAGAGGGAAGGGGGTACAATGTAACAGAGATGATAGATCCATAAGAGAGAGAGAAGATGGTGATACACCAATATACTCCTTCAGATCTAGATCTGGGGTGAATGGTGCATAAGCTCTCCTTCTTTCAAGGAAGAGGATTCTTCAGTCTTCTCTCTCCTTAGCTTCTGCCTTCGGAGATCCAAGACTGATCGGATGGATGAGAGTGGGTATGGAATTTGGCAGCACTTTGTGGTTCCAAATCGAGGTGATGATGTGACAAGTCAAGGTGGGTGGCCTATTTATAGGTGTTTCCCACTGACTTAACCATCCACACCGCGATCGAGGCTTGTTATTGGTCGAGGCTTGATTGTGGTTGATCGAGGCCTCTCCTCAGTCGAGGTCACCATAGTGGTTGGTCGAGTAAGCACCTCGATCAAGGCATGGCATCACTTTGGTTGTGACTCCACCTCAGTCGAGGCATGGCACCACCTCAGTCGCGATCCCACCTTGGTCGAGGCATGACACCACCTCGGTCGTGGTCCCACTTCGGTCGAGGAGTGGTACCACCTCGGTCGCAGCCCGATCGAGGTTAAGATGTGTGGATTGTAGGCTGCGACCAGAAAAGGGCACAAGGCACCGTGGTCGCGAAGCATCAGTGTAATTATGGGGGCATCGACCATGGTGGGAGGGTTCCTAATGGTTGATGAGCCGCGGTCGAGGTGTTAATTGTGGATGTGGCTTGATGTGACCCTGCAAGGATGGAAAAGGTGTGCGAATGAGATTCTTGGCATAAAGTGCTAAAATAAGTAAAAAAAGTCTATAAAAATATGTTAGGAGAGGTGTAAAATATATGCAAAAAGTGTATAAAATGAGATGTTATCAACTCCCCTAACCTTACAATCAAGCATGTCCTCAGGCTAAGGGTATGCTCAAAATCATAGAGAGAAGAGAAATTTTGTGACAAATTTTGCAAAACTTAACATTACTGAGTTATCTCATTCTTACAGCAAGGTTTCTGTGGTATGTTTGCTCAATCCTAAAATCTCATTCCTCCCCCTTCATAACTGGAGTTGCACAACCTTGAGTTCTTGTCATATCCTTTGGTAGTAAAAGGTCTCTTTGTCTCAATGTATCACCCCTTCCTGCATTACGTTGTTAGCCATACTAGTACAACATCTCCTCGAGGGGTAGCTTTCACACTCTTCCTTTATTTTAAAAAGTCCCTATGTTGGTGTATTCGGGTAGGCTTCAGGATTTAAGTGTTTTCCTTTTCTCCTAAATTTCTCTCACCTACAACTATCGTAAGGATAGTGTTGCCCTTAGGGGCTTCTGACGTTAAGTCAGGTGATTGTATGAGGTTTGTTCAGGATTGTAGGTGGGTAAATTTGGCTTCAAGGTTCCACTTACGGGAACGACATATCTGCATTCATGAGTGCAGCAATACACCAGCCATGTGGGACCTTTGGCATCTTTTGGGCACAACTCTCATTTTTTTTTGCTTTTCATATCTCCTTTCTGGTTTGCGTGAGAGGGTTTTTATACAGTCTTCTGGGCGGCCAAGCCTCTTTTCATCCCAAAGCGGGGATAATTAAACTCAAAAGAGGTAGTTGTTTCCTTCTTGAGGGAGGTGAGGATTTTCTGGCTAGAACTGTCAGGTTAGGGTGGTTGGTCAGGAGTATGGCTCGGTGAAGTTCTCTAGTTTCCAAGGGTTCCATAAGCTTAGGATTGTTACACACACAACATCTTATTGTAAGAATGAGATAAAATTGTATTTTTATGCTTCTTGTTTTACTTTTATATGCATTAGTTGCTCATATATTCCTCTCTAGAAATGATAGCACTACAACCTTTAGCAAGGAAACTGAGAAACTCAAAGGTAACTACACAAAACTGTGACTCATAACAAAATTTTCTTAAAGCATAAATTTTTCGCAAAATCAGTTTGGCAGGAACTAAAATATGTACAAGTATTTTTGAAAATTTTGGGATGATATTGTACCTCTTGCACCCGTTTATGAATCTTCCCCCAAACTTATCATTCACCCTGACTCAGGGTGTCAAAATTAGAGTTAGGTGTATAAATGGGCTTGTTTTATTTCTACTGACTGGTCTTGGTGGCCCACTTTGATTCTAGGAGCATGCTAGCGTACACTCCGCTAGTGAGTGGTATTGATCATACTGCATACCCTCCACCTTTATATTCAATGTGGCTAGGGCCATCATCCAAGCTAGACAGTAGAAGCCGCATTCGTTTGACAAGGGCACCTATTGAGGGATTTTGTGGCAGAATTGTGCCTTCTTCAAGTCTTTGCCTACTTTATGCTTTTACCCTTTGTCGTGACTTTTCAGCGTCTCTACAATCGCCTCAACGCATGTGACTGCCTTATCTTCTGTAGGCATCTTTGCGGTAGTCATATTTGTTTTCTTGTTCACTATGAAGTTTGTGTCTAAGTTGTTGTATAATACTGCAATCCTTCTAATTATATTGACTACTAGCAAAGTCTAATGACTGTCATGAAGTATCAGTAGGAAGATGTAGTCTGGGAGATATGTCACTAGGCGTTGTTGTAGACACTCCTTTTCCCCTAGTTTCTTGTCTCTTAGGATTCCATCCACCAAAAGAAAATATGACATGTACACATTTGGCATGTTGTCATTTAGTAGAGCTTGGTAAGCAGACATGGTGCTGACTGAGAGGTACCCTCCTATTTTCAATGTATCTTGGAGGTCATCTTTCAGCACGTAGATGTCATCCCTTTCAAATATTTCCTTTTTCGGTGCGTCATGTTCGTACAAAGATATCATTATTGCATTTAGGGATTCTAAAGATAGGCTCACACAGCTCCATTTTTCGAAATCCTTGAAGGTTGGCACTATTTCCCCAGCCGGCCCATCTGGTTTATTCTCAAGCAGATCTTCTTCTTCTATCTCGCCTACTTCCAGCTAGCCCGCTAGAGGCTGTTCTTCTTTCTCTTCTGCCACTGGAGGCTGCTCTAGCTCAGGTTCTGGTATTCATTCTGCAATCACACCAGTGTCAGCTGTCCAGCCTTCCTTCCATGTTGCTGCTCTGATTGGTTCTATAGGGTCGATCCACGATGTTTTGAGTTCCTCCCTCCATGTATTTTTTTTCTGGGAGGGGGATTTCTTAGTGAAGCCTCCATAGTACTACATCTGAAGGCATCGCTGGGTCGCTGAAGAAGTGGTGGTCGTAGATAACCTCATTGCGTACATACCATGTAGTCCATGTAGATCTTCCGTGCAGAGATCTTCCAGAGGGATGCCCTTGTTGATGGCTTCCATCATCCTTAGCACTATGAAGGCGCATTCCCCTATTCCAGCCTTTTCTTGGGGGACCTTCTTGCAGATGGAGAATTTCTTTCACATCCCCTTATGTCTGTTGTCTGCTGATTGTATAGCTCTTTGCAGATGTAGTGGCACCTTCAGGATATCCCTTGCTTCCTTGTTCTTGTAGATCAGGGAGGTACTGTCCAGATCAGTTGCGTAGTAGTTGAACACTATTGTCCGTCTTTCGTATAAGTTGACGACAATCAGTTCTCAATGCTTTATAGTCTTTATGGGCAGGACTACAAATCTAGTTTCTTCCTTGCTCACTGCACGTTGTAGCTCTATCACATCAGCAGCTTTGTTGTTGTCTTCATATAGTGGTTCTGCTAGATGTGTGGTGTTGTTGAACACTGGTTGTACTTTATCTGGATGCAAGAATTCTTCAAGTAGGGTGGCACATAACACCTTGAATAGCTTTTTATGTACACATGCTCTTATCTGCAAAATTCCTCTGAAGTGATCCCTGTTAAGCGACCAGCTCTTATTGTGATAAATAATGTAAGCCCCGGGAAGGTTGTCATCCAATATATCTGCAAGGATATGGATATCTCTACATATTATCCTTGATAGTGTAGTCATGTCCATACCCACCATCTTGCAGGGCAGAGGAGGAGCCACACGTAATTCTACTTCATTGAATGGTGTGCTCCGCTTCCTGACCAGCTCATTCCCAAAGAAAGAAGCAAGCCCACCTTCCTCATCTTCTGAGGTACTTTCTTCTACTGCTTATGCTTCTATGGGTGGTGCTTCTGTTATAGGAGGTTGAACCCTTGTTTTAGTCAGTGTTTGGGTTGTTGCCCTGCCTTCGTCTTTCACGGACATCTCTATAGTTATGTCTTTTATTGGATGACTCACTTCTTATGGTTGCTCCAGTTCTGCAGCATTTAGCACGGCTAACATCGCAGCCATTTTTCTATCGTAGAAGGAGTCATCTTGATCATACTGCTCTGGGTCTTTCAAGAAGTCAATGTAGATGTCCATCCTGAATGTCAGGTCGTCCAAAACTTGTTTAGATCTCTGATTTCTCATGACATGAGATCTTTTGTCGCTATGCTCTCTGCTCTGGCAACACGGCCTGCTTTGGATCCTCTGGTGCAGCTTTATCTTCTTCTGGGCTACTATTCAGATTGAAGCCCTTCGACAATGTGTTAGTCTTCTTTATCTCGTTGTCTTGATGTGTGTTTGACTATGGTGGTGCTTCTTTCGCCTGTGGTTCATCCATTAGAGTAATTTTTACATTGGCACTCTCTTCTTTTGATGTTGCTCCTATATCGGTCCCCCCACATCGTCATCATCTTTGTTAGGGCTCAAAGGGCTCGAGGAAGCGTGTGATGTAAAAGGACTCGTTATATGCTTGGTCTTCTTTCTTTGCCGCCAGCCGTCAATTTCTTAGCATTTGGCTTCTAGCTGTTGGTGTTCTTCATCTAAGCATTGACACTTCTTCTTGAGGTCATCCAACATTTTCTCATACCCTTTCCTCATGAGCTCCTTTTATGCTCGTATGGCACCCCTCTCCTTCCTGAGGTCTGCCATCTCCTCGGTGAGAGTCTTTAGTGCCCCCATCAGTGTGTTTTGGGTGCTCATCACCCCTTGCATGAACTGGGAAAGCACTTCTACGTAGTTAGCATACACATGGTGGAGATCATATTTACATTTAATTCAGAAGTTTGATGCATGTATTGCCACATGACATCAAACTTATTACCCAAAACATCACCGAATGTGTGTGAGCAGTGTTGTTGCTGGTCCACAGGCATGGTGGAGGCTCTGGGCTCCTTTGATTGTGGAGCCAACATTGCTGGACTAGGGGTGCTCGCCTCTGGTTGTCTCGACATTTGCAGGATGAGGTATGGGATTACGGGATCGGGTACAGCCTCGAGGTACTCGCGTGCCTAGTTGATTTCTTGTTCGGCCTCAACATGTTGTTCTGTTGTTGTAGCTTCAAGGTGTGCATAATCGGCTTCTTTTATGATTTCAACTTCAGGATGGTACCCCTCACTCATTGCCATCTCGGCTGGGAAGTGTGGTGAGGGTGGGTCTGAGGCAATAGTATTTTATGATGCCTTCTTCTTCTTCTTTCTTATTGCCAGCTTCTTTCTCTCCTTTGGCTTCTTTATCTCTATATCTTGAGATTTAGCTTTATCACCCTTCTCACCAGCAGCAGATGATTGGTCTGCTGTAATGTGGATGCCCCCGAGTACATCTTGTCAATGTCTTCTTGAGAGGGTCGCAGCTTGTAGGCGTCATAGTACGCCATCTCTGGGGGGAGCGTCTTGGAGCAGCTTTGCTTGTTGAAGAGCTTGTTTCCCTTCTGCGCCAAGATCCCCGTGTTGATGAGGGACTTTATATCAATCTTCATATGCCCCTTCGTCTTCTTATACTTCATCAACATGCTTGCATCCATAAAATGATATGTTATCTTCGTGATTTGGCCTCCCATGCAAAACTCCTTTGTCTATTTAGCATCCCCTCCCACTGCTGCTGATAGCCATTCAATAAGAATTCTGTCTATATTCACTAGCTTCTTGTTCAGCATGGACCATTCATGAAGAGGTCCCCTTTCGTTACACCTCCGGTCTCTGACCTTTTGAATATGGTGTTAGAAGTTATTTTTTTGCATCACCCTGATGAAGCACGATGTGATGAGGGTCGCCTTGGAGTTCTTAGAGTTGTGTTCTTGCTCCCTCATCTGCTTTTCCCACATTTTGTGGTTGTTGTACATGATCGTGTCCTTCTCTCTAGGCACAGCAGAGTAGGCATGTGCTTCCTCATTTGTTCTTCTGAAGATAGTGTTCAACATGACCTCTGTGATTGTGTGAGACTTTCCTCCTAATCTCACTTCCAGCTTGAGGTCCCAACCACCCTTCTTGTGTTTCCCGTGACTTACCGGGAACTCCTCTAAGGATGATAGGAATTATGTCGTCAATTGTTTTAGGGAGGGGGCTTCTGAGGTGCATAGGTTGTGCAAATCCGCACCCTCCAGGAAGTTGACTACCCTGTCGTAGACTCCCATCTTCTTAAAGTCTTTGACGTCTAGGTATCTGGTAGGCCTGAACCCTTTTGCTTGCAGTAACCAGTCGAACTATGACTGGTGTGTAGGGTCTCTTGGCATGAATGTCGGCCTCTTCTGGTCTAGGGCCACTTCCTCGATCTCTTATACCTCCTCATGGGTTGTTTCTTTCTCCTGTCCTTTTGTCTTCTCTACAGTTGTCACCTTCCTCTTTTTGTTGCTCTTTGTTTCCTTGGGTTTAGCCTTCCTCTTCTCCAGTTTCCTCAGCTTAGTTTCTAGAGGCTGGTATTCAGAAGTCTTTGTCTAAGATGTGTTTGGGGACTCCTCTGACTCTTCTGGAATCTTGTGGGCTAGGATGTAGTCGTACTTCTTTTTCATCAGTTGTAATTGAAGTCTCTTTGTTGGGGAGAGGTCTGAATAGTCCTTTAGGGCATTTGTTATCTTCTCGGAGATTTCCTCTACCCCCTTCAGTGAGGTTGTCTTCTTCATCGGTGTATCTTCGATTGAGGTTGACATTCTAAAAGTTTCAACATTAATTTTGTTGTTAGCACAATTGAATTATCTTATAATTAATCATCATAAATTTTATTTTATTATCATGTATATGTATATGTATATGTGCATATATATATTTCATTCAATTTTTCATAGTGTTGTGACTGTGACCTTAAACAAGAGGTGTACCGCAACTGCGGCATCACTGAGCATAAGTGTCCAACTGTGAAAATGATAGGCCGCGACCACAGTCGATTACTCCAAAATGAGAGATGATGCAACCGCGGTCAAGGGGCAAACAAGAGGTACCTCGACCACGGCCAAAAGGCACCGTGACCATGGAAAGTGTCACGACCGCGGTCGTCACTCGACCGATTTCTTTACGCTTAAGGAACACCGCAACTGCGGCCAAGGATAGGGTGCCATGATCGCAGCACCAGAGCAACTATTCGATTGGAGATGGTGATTGTGATCCAAAACCTAGTTTGAGAGGCCATTGACCAAGGCCAAGGTGGCGGGATTCCGCAATTGAATTGCACCCCAAAACCCTAACCTAAGTTAAACGGCGCCGTAAGAATCGCGAACGAGGGAAAGATGCTGACGAGCATTGCCAAGCTAAATGCGGTAGAGTTGTGGCAGTTGCAGTGGCATTCTCGAGCCAATTGTTCAGCAAATGCACAAAAAGATGGTGAAGCATATGAAAAATAGTGATTAGAAATCGAAGGTAGTCGATAAAGCATTAGGTGAATACCTTGGTTGAGTTAAATGGAATTAAACAACATCGAAGGTGGAGGCAGGAGGGGCTTGCAGCGGCAGAAGCATGATTTTGTTGGAGGAGGTCGGAATCGGTCTCGTTTAGCATCTCGCACACTCGCGTCGAGGAGCCTTATTCAACAATTTAGGGATTTTAGAGTTTGAGTGAAAGAAAAACCTTGTTTCGAAGGGTTTAAGTATATATACCCTTGGGTGCCACAGCCACAGCGTGAGGATCGCCGCAACCATGGTCATGCTCCTTCTTTACATACGCCATGACCGCAGCCCATTGCTGTAAAGAGCGGGTACCGTGACCATGGTGTAACCCTCCTTGATCAATGATCATGCCGCAACCATGGTCCATACCATGACTGATGTCCTTCAAAACCAAAATAATAGAAACCAAGTAAAGCAAAACTTTTTCTTCCAAACAAACCCTCTTAGGTAGAGAAGGATCAAAACCCATAAAATATTTACACTCCTACTAGAAAAGGGAATATGAAATATAGAAAAACGAGAGGTACGTAGCTCATAGTACTAAAGTATGAGATAAAGAAAAATATGAACAATGAAAACAGTAAAAACGTGGGTTGCCTCCCAAGAAGCGCTTGTTTAAAGTCTTTAGCTCAACTTTTTGTATCATCTTGTCTTCATTCTCCTTCAATAGGTGTAGTTGCTTCCTCATTCATTCCACTTGTTTCTAAGTTGGTTTCCCCCAAACTAAATTTTGTTCTTCTTACAGAGGCTTGGTCTTCATAGTATCTTTTCACTCTTTGTCCATTCACCTTGAAGGTTCTTGTCTTTTCTCCTGCTATCTCCATTAACCCTGATGGGTATATTTTCACTACAGAAAAAGGGTCTGACCACCTTATTCTCAACTTCCCCGAAAATAACCTGATACTGGAGTTGAACAAAAGGACCTTGTCTCCTTCATGCACATCTTTATTTTTCAGGTGGGCATCATGCCAGACCTTTGTTCTCTGCTTATAAATCCTTGCATTTTCATAGGCGTGCAGCCTCAATTCTTCGAGCTCTTAGAGCTGAAGGAATCTTTTCTGACCATCTTTGTCGAGGTCCATGTTCAAAAACTTTATAGCACATAGGGCTTTGTGTTTGAGTTCGACCGGTAGATGACAAAACTTCCCATAAATTAACATGTAGGGTGTCGTACCTATAGATGTCTTATATGTTGTGTGGTACACCCCAAGGGCGTCAGCCAATTTCATGGACCAGTCCTTCCTTGTACGACTAACAGTCTTTTCTAAAATTTATTTGATTTGCCTATTCGATACTTCCACTTGCCCTCGATGTTTGGGGGTGATATGGTGTTGCAACCTTATGTTTCAACCCATACTTCCTTAGCAGAGCTTCAAACTGCTTCTCACCGAAATGCGACCCTCCGTCACTTATGATAGTGTGTGGTACTCTGAAGCGTGGGAAGATAGTTTTCTCAAAAAGCTTAATGACTTCTTTGGATTCGCATGTTTGAGTAGCAACTGCCTCAACCCATTTGGAAACGTAATCAACATCAACAAGAATGTATTGATTTCTTTTCAATTGTGGGAAAGGTACCATGTAGTCAATTCCCCATACATCAAAGATTTCCACTTCCACCCAATCTGACATTGGCATTTCATTTCTTCTGCTTATGTTCCCTCTATGTTGACATTCCTTGCATGTTTTGACAAATGATGCAACATCCTTGAAGAGTGTTGGCTAGTAAAACCCTAATTGTAGAACCTTTACAGTTGTCCTCTCCCCTCCTTGGTGTCCTCCATAAGGTGAGGCGTGGCACTCCTTGAGGATTAGAGGTACATCTTCTTCAGGTATGCATCGATGATATATGTTGTCAGAGCACCTCTTAAATAGTAGCAGGTCATCCCAATAGTAATTCTTCAGCTCAGAGAATAACTACTTTTTCTGATTATACGTCATCTTTGGTGGAAGTTGTCCACATACCAAATAATTATAGATATCCGTGAACCAAGGTAATCTCTACTCTTTTGATTGAGCCATTAAAAGAGCTTCGTCGGCATAGTTGTCATTCACATGAAATTGTTTTTCTTCATCAAAAATTATTCTCGACAGGTGGTCTGCGACCACATTTTCTTTCCCTTTTTTGTCAATGATCTCGTGGTCAAACTCTTGCAATAACAAGGCCCATCGCAAAAGCCTTAGTTTTGTGTCCTTTTCTACATTAGGTACTTTATCACCCCATGATCGGTGTACACTCTTACCTTTGATCCTACTAACTATGATCGGAACTTATCAAAAGCAAATATAATAGCCAACATTTCTTTCTCGGTGGTAGTGTAGTTCACTTGGGCTTCGTCCAAGGTTCTACTCACATAGCAAATTACATGATGTTTCTTTTCTTTCTTCTGTCCGAGGACTACCCCGATGGCGTAATCGCTGGCATCACACATCATCTCAAAAGGCAACTCCCAGTCAAGTGCTTGTAGGATATGTGTTGTCGTTAATGCTCTTATGAGGGTATTAAAAGCATCTAGACATTCAGTGTGGTGAACTCAAACTCAGCATCCTTTATTAGCAAGTTTGATAATGGCTTGGCGATTTTAGAGAAGTCTTTTATGAATCTTCTATAGTATCATGCATGTCCCAAGAAGCTTCGTTCTCCTATGACCAACTTTGGTGGCGGGAGTTTTGATATGGCTTGAATTTTACTTAAATCCATTTCAATTCCTTTCTTTGAGATCTTATGTCCAAGCACGATGCCTTCCTGAACCATGAAGTGGCATTTCTCCCAAATTTAGGATAAGGTGATTCTCTTCACAGTGATGCAGCACCAAAGATAGATTTCTCAGGCAGGCTTCAAAATTCGTCCCATATACATAGAAGTCGTCCATGAAGACTTCTACTATGTCTTCCAGAGAGTCTAAAAACATAGATATCATACATCGCTAAAAATTTGTCGGTGCTTTACATAAGCTGAACAACATTCTTCTAAAGGCATAAGTGCCATAAATGTAGGTAAAAGTGGTCTTTTCTTGATCGTCAGGGTGAATATGTACATGGTAAAATCCTGAATATTTGTCCAGAAAACAAAAGTAGTCATGGTGAGCCATCCGCTCTAGGACATGGTCGATAAATGGCAAAGGGAAGTGATCCTTCTTGATGGTTGTATTTAGCTTGCGATAGTCAATGCACATGTACCAGCATGTCAGTGTCCTCATTGCTACTTCATCTCCGTCTTCCCCTCATATGACTATCATTACACCCTTCTTGGGTACCACATGGATAGGACTAACCCAATTGTTGTCACTTATTGGGTAGATAATCCCAGCATCTCGTAGCTTTATAACTTCTTTCTTCACAACTTCTTTTAGCATTTGGTTTAGCTTTCTATGCAGTTGAGCTAGAGGCTTGTCCATTTCTTCAAGATGAATTTTGTGTATGCACAAAGCCAGGTTAAGGCCTCTGATGTCTTCTACAGAACACCCTATAGCTTTTCTATGCAGCCTTAGCTCACTTAGCAACTTCTCTATCTAGTCGTCTGTTAAGTTGGCATTAACAATCACTAGATTCCTCTCTTCTTTGTCTAGGAATTTGTATTTCAGCCCTTCTGGAAGAGGTTTCAATTCAAAATTTGGTTTTGATGCCTCCTTCTCCTCAGCTATTTGCTCTAACGAAGTGTACTTCACCGTCTCAATTATCTTTTCATCGTCGCTGAATTCTTCTTCGAGTTTGTTCAGGTAATCCAAGATTTCTACAACCTCTTGGCCCTCCGTTGTAGGGTCCTGGCTATTTAAGGCTCACATTAGGGGATCAACGATTGCCTTATCTTCTTGTACCTCTTCACAATATTGATTATAGCTGTCCATGAAGTAGACTGACTCAGGTAGAGAAGGTCCCCTCATGGCATCTTGTACTCAAAAATCCAACTGATCATTCCCCACTCACAGTGTGATGATTCATTCAGCTACATCTATCAAGGCTCTCCTTGTTGTGAGGAAAGGCCTCCTGAATATCATTGGGCATTTAGAATCCTCAACTGTGTTTATCACTACTATATCACATGGTATGAAAAATCATTCGGCCCGTATCGGGACATCTTCAACTATTTCCACCAGTCTTGTGAAGGTATGATCGGTTAACTCGATCCTCATCCCCGTCTTTACCATGTCTGTTAGCCCAAGCCTTTGTGCTAGAGCTCCCAAGTCAGCTAACCCTTTTCTCTTCACATTGTCTTCAACGCAGAAAGGTATGTTGAATGCTTTGGGGTCCTTCTTCTTAGTTGGTAACTCAGCTTGAACAAAAGCAGTTGACATTTTTTCCAATTGGACAGTCTTGATGTGGTCTCTTCTCTTTCTCTTTGTGATCAGGTATTTAAATAACTTTGTATAGGTTGGCATTTCTTCTATCGCATCGAGAAAGGGCACATCCAAGTGTAGCTTCTTTACGGCTTCCATGAACTTTTCATATCTCTTCTTCAAGTGTGCTTTTATCAGTTTGTAGGGGAAAGGAACTCTTAGGGCGTAGGGATTTTTCTTCAAAAGGACGTCTCCTATAGGATCCGAGTTCTTTTCCTCTTCTTCCTTCTTCTTTTTGTGTGGCCCTACTTCTTTTCCACTTACATCTTGTTCTTTCCCATTTTGTTCTTCAGTTGCCTCCTCATTTTTAGATTGTTGATTAATACGGCTTCCTCCTTCTTCGATGTTGTTAGTATTAGCTTTTTCCTTCCCAGATCGGATAGTGGCCATTTTTGTAGTCTCAGTATTTGATGAGATCTTCCTTGAAGGATTTTTCATGAGTTCAGGTAGTTGTGCAAGTTTTTGATCAATCTGCCATTGGTGAGTTTGCATATCCAGCATTTGAGTTTGCATGGAAGTTAACACTCCTAAATTTGTGAGAGCACTTTGAGCGAGTTGATCATTCACTAAATCTTGCCTTTTTGCGAAGTCCAATAGTTGAGTAATCATATCAGCTTGGTTGTTGTCCTTTACTTGGCTTAGCTTGGCCCTGGGCCTTGTCCTTGCCCTTGTTGACTCACATTTTTATTCTGACCTTAATAGTTGTTCTTGTTTGTCTGGTAATTGGTAGTCTTGGTGTATTGAGTAGGCCCTCCTTTATTCTCGAATCCTATAGGAGGTTAAGATGAGCTACCCAATTGATGTGCATTCTCTACAGTTTCCCTATTGCCTTAATTAAACCCATGATGGTCTTGTTGTTTGAAGTTAACATAGGAGACATTCTCAGTTTCTTTTTCACTTTCACTTGCGTCGCTCTCCTGTGGTCAGGTATAAACACAGTTGTTAGTTCCATGTCCTCCTTCTCTACAGGTAACACATTTCATGGCTTTCTCAGTGTGCTTCTTGCCTTTGGCTCCAATGTCTTTCAGCTGTTTGACATCAGTGGTGATTTTTTGAATTTGGGCTGTAACAGTTTCCAAGGCTATGGCTTCAATATATGGCCCTTCAGACCCTGCTTTCTTTGTCGACCCTCTATCATTTCTGTCGTAATCCATGCCTTCTTGTAGTGCATCCATGTTGTCTATTATCTTTATAGTTCTGCTCGGCTTCTTTCCAAGAAAGTCACTGCCGGTAGTTGCGTTTAGTGAACTTGTCTCAGTAGGAGTCAGCCCATTATAGAAGGTGGTCACTAGGAACCCCTTGCGGTAGTTATGGTGTGAAAAATCCCTCTGATACTCTTGAAAGCGTTACCATGCCTCGTGAAGATTTTCTCCCGAATTTTGTGTAAAAGAAGTGATCTTCTGCATGTTGTGGATAGTTCTCTTAGTAGGATAAAATTTAGTAACAAAGGCATTTTGCAAGGGGTCTCTACCCATCTATGGACTGGTGGGGTAGGTTGAGGTACTAGAATAGAGTCTTATCTTCAATGGAGAAGTTGAACCCCTTACAATATATCACTTCTTGAGGAACTCCCCTCATCTTAATGGTGTTGCATATATTTTTGAAGGCAACGAGGTGATGGTACGGATTTTCACTTCTCGAATTCCTGCGGAAAGGTTTGTTCTGGATCATTGACATTGTAGTTGGTTTTAATTCAAAGTTTGTTGCATTGAAGTACGGAATGACAATTGGGCATCTAGATTCATTGGCTCTAGTTGTTTCCAACTCTCTAAGGGGTCGTTTGGATGGGAAATTTAGGATTACTTGTGCAATTGTGAAGATCGGCGATCTATATTGCAGTAGTTAGTAATCGCATGAGTTATAAGTATTGTGTTTGGACAGCTGTTTGACCAGGAGAGATGTCAACGTTACAGACAATATGAAATTCTATGTGTTCTACAACCATGGTCAGAACCATTGTTCCTATTTCTTGCAAAACATGGATGTGGATATTGTGATGCACGAAGGTGTGCCATGGCCCTGTCTTGATCATTCTAGTGGATATCCTGATGAACGATGGTCCTTCGTTCATCCCCAGTGTTGCTGTTATGTTGTCGGGGTAGAGCCCTTCACCGCCGCCAATGTTCTCCTGTGCTTGTTCTTATGATATTGTCCTTGAGCATGCTCCTCTTAACTCCGATTTCCTGGCAGTACCTCTAAACTTTTGCCTCCTTGGGTTGCTACAGCCGCCACGCCCCCGGCTCCCCTTCAATTTGCTTCTTTTGCTCAAGTAGTGAATCTCATCCGGAAATGCTTCTTCCCGTCCCCAGCGGTCCGGCGGAAGGGACACCACCAATGACGCCACTGTCGCCTCGCCTAGAATAGCAGGATCATCGTCGCCTAGAATAACAGGATCACTGATGCCACCGTCAGTCTGGCGGCGTTTGAGGTGTAGAACAGAACGCAGTCATGGGTGGAAGACCCATGCGTCCGTAGCTGGTGTTGCTACTGCTTCCACCATGCTTTTGATCTGAGTTTAGGGTTTATCTGGCCTAACAATGCAGAGCTTGAGAGGGGAACAAGTCGGAGAGGTCTGAGGAGGAAGAAGCAAAGGCGGTGTAAGAGGGAAGTGTCTGTGAGGAGAGAGAACTTGGGGGAGATGACTGGGATCTAGCGACTGGGCTGCGTGGAATTTCTGAATGACGTCAATATTGGCATGATTCTAAAGGCCGCGATTTTGACTTGAGTAAAAATGCTACAGTCTGAATACGGTTTTCATCAATTACTATGATTAACATCCAAATGGCACCATTGTCAAAGTGGTATTCTAAAGACCGCCGCTAAATACAATATTGTCTTTAATTACACCATCCAAATAGCTCATAAGAGTTTTTCCTTCTTCATCATCTTCACTTTCATTGTTCCGATCATCACGATCACGTTCATTTTCACAATGATTGGGATGGTGCCTTCTACGGTGATGGTAGCGTCATTCTTCGTCACGTTGATCTTCTTCGCAACATTCTTCTTCCCAACATTCTTCGTCACGTTGATGACCATCAGAGTGACGACCATCTCTATCTTCATTTGTCTCATGTGGTGGGGGGTCATGTTGAATTCTTGCATTCTGTTCGTCCCCAGTGAGAGTACCGTCCACACGAGGTGGCATGGTGACTCAAGGTTAAGGTGAAAAATCGAATGGATCTGCTTCCCTCAGAGTTCCCTGAATAGATTGTACAGTCGAGTTAGAAAACTAGACGTGTTAAAATGAACTATTCTGCGTAATCGCAGGGTAGAAGATTTAAGGTTTCTGTGCAATCAATCTTATTACTAAGCTTGAGGAACAGGAGTATAGTGAGTGGACTCAAGTTCTTAATAGTGTCATTTTGTCTTGTCCCGGTAACGGTGCCAAAAATTTGACTGACCTAAATCACACGTCCAAAATGGAGCGGATCTAGAGTAGTTAAACTCTTAAGATAATAACCCGACACTCAAGCCCCCACAACTGTTATACGGGGTCTGACATAGTAAACAACCACAAAGCAAACCATATGACCTTAAGCTTTAGCAATCCAACATTCTCATGCATTCATACTACTCCATAACACTACATAAGGGAGATACTACTCTTTCGAGGTACCAACGATCAAACATCACAAGATGGTAGCTAATCATACAAGTGAATCATTAAGAACAAGCATATGGAGATAATCTTGATATGAGCATATATATATTCAAAGGGGAATACGAATATACATGTTGGGAGAGCCTTAGTGGCTACTCCCAACCCGAGTTAAGTGTTTATCCACACATGTTAACAGGCAGCATAAGGACATTACAAAATGATAGATACATCATAACCATGAAGAGGGAAGGGGGTACAATGTAACAGAGATGATAGATCCAAAAGAGAGAGAGAAGATGGTGATACACCAATACACTCCTTCCGATCTAGATCTGGGGTGGACGGTGCAGAGTCTCTCCTTCTTTCAAGGAAGAGGAGCCTTCAGTATTCTCTCTCCTCAGCTTCTGCCTTTGGAGATCCAAGACCGATCGGATGGATGAGAGTGGGTATGGAATTCGGTAGCACTTTGTGGTCCTTGATGATCTGATGATGTGACAAGTCGAGCTGGGTGGCCTGTTTATAGGTGTTGCTCACTAACTTAACCATCCACACCATGGTCGAGGCTTGGTATCAGTCGAGGCTTGATTGTGGTAGATCAAGGCCTCTCCTCGGTCGAGGTCACCATAATGGTCGATCGAGTAAGCACCTCGGTCGAGGCATGGCACCACCTCAGTTGCGACTTCACCTCAATTGAGGCATGGCACCACCTCGATCGCGGTCCCACCTCATTCGAGGCATGACACCACCTCGGTCACGGTCCCACCTCGTTCGAGGTGTGGCACCACCTCCGTTGCGACTCGATCGAGGTTAATATGCGTGGATTGTAGGCTGCAACCAAAAAGGGTGTGAGACACCGTTGTCGTGAAGTATTAGTGTGATTATGGGGGCATCGACCATGGTGGGAGGGTTCCTAATGGTCGACGAGCTGCAGTCAAGGTTCTAAATGTAGTCATGGCTTGATGTGACCCTACAAGGATGGAAAAGGTGTGCGAATGAGATTCTTGGCATAAAGTGCTAAAATAAGTAAAAAAGTCTATAAAAGATATGTTAGGAGAGGTGTAAAATATATGCAAAAAGTGTATAAAATGAGATTTTATCACTCGTCTTCTCCTGGTGATCCCCTTTCCCGTTGTCATGCTCGTCCATGTGGTCGAAAGGAATGGGCTTAGGATTCAAGCCTTCCTCTGAGGCTCCCTCAGATCTCTTCCTCTTCCTTGAGGACTCATTACCATGGTCTCTCCTCTTCTCAGAAGATCCCCTCCTGATAACATCCCATTTTATACACTTTTTGCATATGTTTTATGCCTCTCCTAACATACCTTTTATAGATTTTTTCTATTTATTTTAGTACTTTGTGCCAAAAATCTTATTTGCACACCTCTTCCACCTTTGCAGGGTCATATTAAGACACAGTCGTGGTCCGCACCTCGACCGTGACTCATCGACCACTAGAGGGCCCTCCCACCACGATCGATGTCCCCATAATCATAATGGTGCTTCGTGACTGCGGTGCCTCGCGCCCCTTTGATCATGGCCTACGATTCACACACCTCGACCACAATCAAGCCTTAACCGAGGTTCAGACCTCGACCGCGGATTCACGACCCAGCCTTGATCAACCTCAGTGGCAACCTCTATAGAGGTACTACCTCGACCGACCATAGTGGAAGCCTCGACCACGACTCAGATGGTTAAGTCGGTGGGCGACACCTATAAATAGGCCATCCACCTCAACTTGTTACATCATCAAATCATCAAGGACCACGAAGTGCTGCCAAATTCCATAGCCACTCACATCCATCAAATCAGTCTTGGATCTCCAAAGGAGGAAGCTAGAGGAGAGAGAAGACCAATGACCCTCTTCCTCGAAAGAAGGAGAAACCTCTACATCATCCATTCTGGGTCTAGATCTGAATGAGTATATTGGTGTATCACCATCTTCTCTCTCCATTTAGATCTATCATCTATGTTACATTGTACTCCTTCCCTCTTCGTGGTTGTTATGTATCTATCATTTTGTAATGTCGTTATACTGCCCGTTAACATGTGTGGCTAAACACTTAACTCGGGTTGAGAGTAGCCACTAAGGCTCTCCCAGCATGTACATTCTTGCTTCCCTTTGAATATACATATGCTCTTATCAAGATTATCTCCATACGCTTGTTCTTAATGCTTTACCTGTATGCTTAGCTACCATCTTGTGATGTTTGATCATCGGTACCTCAAAAGAGTAGTATCTTCTTTATCTAGTATTGTGGAGTAGTATGAATGCATGAGAATGTTGGATTGATAAAGCTTAAGGTCATATGGTTTGTTTGGTGGTTGTAAGGTGGTTATCTCGAGAGGGAGGCCACCTTAGATCTTAGATCTATCCTTATCTCGAGAGGGGGGGGATAGACATTTTTATGACTACTTGTAATCTTGATTGGAGTATACAAAGGGGAGCGAGTTTGCATATTGGTGAGAGACCTTAGTAGGTAAAACTCGATTCGAATTTCCTTCCATATCTTTGTTTCTTACAGTATGTACCCATTTTTCTCTTGCTATTATTTTCTTTCCTTTAACTTTCTTTGTTTTAGTTTGAGCACCATCGTTCCTTAGGGAACAACCTTTTAAAATCTTCTATTTCTCCAAAGTATATGAGTGTGAGACCCTACGTACTTAACACCTACCGACCTTATCCTTGTGGTTCGACCCCGATTACTATGCCAGACCCCGTATAATAGTTGTGGGGGCTTGAGTGTCAGGTTATAATTTTAAGAGTCCAACTACTCTGGATCTGCTCCATTTTGGATGCGCGATTTAGGTCGGTCACCTCCTCTTGTGGGGAGGCCTACCCCCAGAATGGTTCTCGGTGGCCTCAAAGAGAATAGCTACAGTCTTGATATGGGCCATACTGATTCATACAAGTTAAAAATCATTTAACCACATATTTATAATTTGGAAAGATATATATAAGCTTTAAACTTATATTCGTGTCATCTTAGTTACATGTATTTTTCTATTTGGTGGAGGATTCACTAATCCTTAACACCCTAAAATCCTAGCATAGGAGGGATGGAGAGAGAGAAAAACCCTAAGCACTTAAAATTTCTCCAGAGAAAAGAGATAGAGCAGGGATGAAATCAGATGAGAAGACCTAGAGGTATCTTACTTTGAGCCAAATCCTCCGATTTTGGCCAAGTAGTCACATAGAATCTGGGAGTCCTTATAGACCGACTAGTAGGGTGGAGGAAAATCTTGCCAGTCCCTAGATTGTGATCCTTTTCTAGATACCTCCATCAATGGAAAATCCTCTCATAACTCCCTTGGGTTCTAATGAGTTTGTAAAATGTAATAATTATTATAGATTAAATGGAAAACCATGATCTGATACCAATTGTAACGACCCCACCCCTCAGTAACCCCCAATTAAGGGAGACCAAGAAGCTAGAGCCGCTATCCCAAAATAGGATCAATGGTTTTGCTAATAATAAAAAATAATTAATAAATTCTACTAAAGACTAAGCTTAAAGTAGGATAAAATTTTACTTTTCTCATACCTTTCAAAAATAGGAATTGGAACTTTACCCAATGTAGAGTTCTATCCAACTAAATCCTCCTTTCTTTAATTTGCTTTATTCTCCAAATGTCACTTTATTGTTTGTCCTTTTTCAAGTATTCCTAAAATGCTAACAAATGAAACGTCGGTCAGTATAAAGAATATACTGGTATGTGGTGGCAACAAAACATTTGCACATATATTCTAACAACCTAATTACATCAAATAGTTGTTAACAATGCAAGATTACATTTTCAATATAACTTCCCAACCAATTTTACTCATCCTCTGGGTTACCCTCTCTTAGGGTTTAGTCCTTGTAAGGGACTTTAGGCTACCTTCTCCATCCTAAGCTTGGTACTATGGGTCACCTCTCTGGGTGTCCTGTAGTCTTCCCTCTGGGGCTTGACCACCTATGACCTTCCCTCCAGGGCTTGGTCCTCTCAAATCTTACATCTAGAGATGGTATGTAGGTTCAGGCAAGTCATATATATCTTTATTTTGTGATAGTCATATTCACTTTATAGATTACAAAAAATAAAGTCGTCAAAGCAGTTATTTTCACGCAATCGATGAAACATCATAAAACACCGGGAAACTAAAGTGAGTAATCATAAATAACCACATACCTGATCTTGATCAAAAGAATGCAAAATCAACAAGATATCCAAGCAAGCACCTACCCTTAACTCCTGAAACATATAGAATACTTAGTGTCACTATCACATGTTAAACAACTCCCTAATGACATCAGGACACTTTCTAAGGCTTCTAAGTCTCATTAGGACTCATTAGGGTTTCTTAGATTACTTTATCCAACTTTACCCTTTTCAAGTTAACAAACCCTAAAAATAGGTTTCTCATTCACAAAAACCCTAATTATTCCAATTATCCCCATGAAGGGTTCTTTATCATCAAATCAGGCTTAGGATCATTATATCTCTATTGCATGCTTATATTTTCAGATTAAAACCATGAAACCCCATTTTCCCCCCAAAATTAGGGTTTCAAGACCCATTAATGCATAATCATGTGTATAAAACCCTAAAACAAGTATGTTATGCATAAAACTTATCTATTTGGATCCCAATCTTCTTTTTTGTTAACAACATCTTATTAACTTCTCAAAATAACCAAAATGATACACTAAATCTGATTTTCATCTCAACTTAGGGTTTTATCATAACTTAATACATCAAAAGTGACAAATTTATACACTTTACGAATAACAAGCAGATCCAGGTTTCAATTATACTTTTATTGAAATCAACATATTTTTCTGATCAACTTTCATGTATAATTTTCCCTCATACAATATTCATATAATTACTTATGATTTTTAGCAATAAAACCTTTCTTGGCCAATCAGGGATTGACATGCATATAACTCGACTCCCTTGAGTCATGCTAGCGAGGCTAGGCATGAGCCAATCGGCTCGCTCTGCATCGGCACACGGGCCCACGAGGCAACACACTCTTGCAAATAAAAAAAATTGTGAAAGGACGAAAAACCCTTACCTCCAACTCTCGCGCTCAAGGGCCAAACATGTCTTTTACTAGGCAGGCTTTTTCTACCTCTTTCTTCTCCTCTAACAGTCAACTCATAGGTTGACTTCATGTGGTGTTTCCCCTAGGTACAAGGTGAGATCACCTATAGCTTCGTCTTGTCTTCGCTATCTCGAAGTGCTCCTCAATTGCTTCGTGGCTCGTTTCAGTCGTCGGGACGACTCTGCTCTTCTCTGGCGAGAAGCAACTTCAGGTTGAAGGTGAAGATTATGATCCTTCTCGTAATTGAACCCATGCATGCACTTGCCCTCTTCGTCTGATCTCAACAAGATGATCAAGGCTTTCACAGAGGGTGTGTAGCCCCCTATATATAGGGTAGGGTCACCTGATTTCTCCCCAACTTGGGGAATCCCACACACACCATACCAGGTCCCGAAACCCAGTATGGTTGGGATCCTTAGGACTTCTTGGATCTAATAGACCTATCTACAGGTCCTCGCATGCCCAGGGTCACAAGTATTTTGAAGAACTAGATCTTGAGGAGTCCTTCTCGGGCTGGGATCTAGACAATGACCCAGCACCATTAGATTAAGAGATCAACGATTCAGATTGTGAGATCTAGGGTCCAGATTGCCTGCATCAAAGATAATCAAATCCTTATTCTTAAATAAATTGTGACATTTAATGTATTCTAATTATTATCCTTTCACTTTAGGAAACTTACAAAATCCATAAATCTCTCCACATTTATCCTTTTTCATCCAAATTTTAAGGGAAACCTTGTATTAACTTTATCTATAGGCGTACCAAGTTTGAGTCCCAAACATAGAAAGGATAAAGGACTTTTCTTCATATGCAATTTAACACTTATTCAGGCATAGTTTATTCATATTTTCTCTCTCTTACACTTTTATTTCTTTATTTGGATTCCTTTTATCAAAAGCAACCATGTGGATTTGAAATACAATCCATCATGATCAAACACTCAACCTTATAGAGAATTCCACCTAACTCTTGACATTATCTTAAATTCTTTTATTATTAGATTTATTTCCATATCTATTATCTTTTAAACATATTGGGCTTTGTTACTCAATAAGGCCCATGATAACATTCATGCAAAAAGGATTATTATCAAATAAATTCATTCAAGGTACTTAAATCATACAATTTTCATATTCATACATTGGATTAGAGAAATTACATTTTAATCCAAACATATGAAAATTGAGGATATAAAAAATTGGGTGTCTTTTAGCATCAATCAAGTTACAATGTACAAACCCTAAACAAATTGTACAAACATAAGGGTATGATACAACTCCAAAAGATATAAAACATATGAGGTATAAACTTGTCACATCATCACTTGATACCATTTCTATACAAGGCCATTGACATTATCACATCACTAGGGAATAGTATTCCCTAACCACATCACTGGAGAATATTACCTCAAACTAAGCACAACATAAGACCCACATTGTATAGTTCCTAAACAACTTCATTGTATAATCTCATCATGCCTTAAAAAGGCTCATAGTCGTCATCATGTATAATATAAGAAATATCATAGCATTCACAAACTATGATGTATACCCCACCTGTAAAGTTAGGGTTACACAAGTAGGAGATAGAAAGGAAACTTCATTGCATACTATACCCTTCAAACAAGGTAATCATTACATCATGTGTTCATAATCAAGGTTAGGGTTTACTTATATGTATCCAATTAGGGTTTCTAGATCAACAATTATCAAAACATCTTAATCACCATATTTCCCCATATTCTTGGAACATATTACATTGTCATACACTACCACTATTAGGTCAAGCATACCAACCAAACACATTTCATAACACCTCATCGGTCAAAGAGAACTCAAGGCCACTCACCTTATGTGACCGAATGGTACACAAACCATCAAGGTCAAAGACAAATGCAAAGCTCTGTGACAGTAGAGATGACATCACATGTCTTCGACCAAAGAGAAACTATTGCCATGGTCCAAGACCATCAACCCATGCGTCCAAAGATAAGAACTAGACACTTCATTGACCAAATATGAACCCTGGGTTGAACGGAACCAGGTCGAAGAAAAATCAAGTCGAAGGAAAATTAGGTCAAAGACCATATCAGCGACCGAAGAGCATCACACCCACACTCATTGATCGAAGATTAAGGGTAAACCAAGTAACCAAACCAAGGAAAACCATCTTAACGACCATCAAACTTCATCAATCCTTCAACTACTTAGAAAATACCATGAAGAATAGCTTATAGGGAAAACTACTATCAAATCATGATCAAAACAGATGGAAAACTAACAAGAAACTAAAACCTCAAGAGAGAGATACATCAAGGCAATCACAACATAAAACCCTAGAAATACGATCACCAAAACATAGGGGTAACCAAACCATTATCATGATGTGAGAATCCACAATCAAAACCATTACTTACATCTGAAAATCTCCATTGTAACAAAGGAAAATAGAACCTTAAGTAAGATGAGATACCAACATAAATCATGTGTATGTGAAACTAGCACTTCCACATTCCATAAAATATCGAGTATATTAATTAGGGTTAGGTAAATGAGAAAATTCATGCAATATTATTATAGGAACTCAAACCCTAAATAAGATATCATCATCAACAACATATGATCATGTTTTAGTAATAAGTTTTGCATGTAGAATTAAAGTGAAAAAATAGTAGGGAAAAGAGTTATATAACATGCTTGTTGTTAGCTATGTGTGCAAGTTTTAATAATTATAAACTCAAACACTACACTGCAAGTATACATGTGCCTTTAGTATTATCTGTGTCATCCAAGGAGCAAGGATTTGTTAGGCAGAAGAGTATTAATTTTCAACAATCTAGATCTTTTTAACAAGAGAGGTTTTGTTTAGTTAATTAAGCAATCAAAAGGAAACAAATTAGAACAAAAATCACTTGCATTAAGGATCAAATTGGATTGGGGATTCTTGAGAATAAATTTTCATATCCATATCATAACATGAATAACAACGATGATACTGACAAAAAAAAACAACGATGATCAACAATGCTAGAAATAACACAAAGAAGGTTTGTATCCTACACCCACCTCCCGATAGTGTAGAACTATCCTAACTTTATATACCACTTCCGTGGATATACTAATTTTGGACTACAAACCTTTTCTCCACTACACATCCCAGCCAATCCGGTGGTCAAGGTAGTGCAGCTATAGCACATCTCCTTACTCTTATGCATATCTTCTCAGATTATACAAAGAACACAAATAAAACATACAAAATGGCCAACAAAGCATGTAAGAAGAATTAAACGCTAATGAGACTTAGAACAACAAAACAAATAGCATTATATATGAAATTTGCATTCAGTAATGTTATGACATGGGAGTTACTCCCCCATGTGCAAGAACAAGAGATCTACTCATCCATGGATGTAGAAAGTAGATACAATAAGTAGAAAGTAGTGCTAGACATCACAATAGAACGAAATAAACTTGGATGTTTGTGGAAGAAGGAAGATAAACTTGGAACTCCAGTCAAGGAGTCACAAATTTGTCCTTCCTACTAGGAACTATCCATAATGCTTCACTTCAGAGTGGACAGAAGAGAACGATGGAGATCCTTGTTACCATTGTTGGAGAAGAAGGAAGAAGAAGAAGTTTCCCTCCCGAGAAACTAACCTTTCTCCCTTAGAATGCCTCCAACTCCTCCTGGCTCTCCCTTACTTGAGTCCCGCTCTAAAAGGTATGAAATTGTCTATCATAACTGTCCCAAGAAGGCTTGGGATCGTATATATAAGCGTGAGACAGTTAAATTCATATTTGAGTAAAATCTACAGGTCACACAGTGTGTTGGATGGCCAACACAATGTGTTTGACGTGATAACTGAAGTCTGGATTGAGTTCTGGAAAGTTACACAGTGTGTCTTTAACTAAGACACAGCGTGTTGCTACAAATCTGGGAGTTTTGGGTTCAATTTCTGGATTGGGACATGACGTGTCTTTATTAAGACACAAGGTGTCTTTTTATTATAACATCCCTGACCTGGGTTATGCCTTAACCCTAGATGTTTTTTTAATAAAGTTAATTATATGCTTGCTCTTATTTTTTGAAAAGTAATTAAGGTTCAAGAGGAACTAATGTTTCAATTTTAGTCCTTTTCAAATAATGTTGAAACATTATTTTGCTTATTTTGGACTAAAGTGCAAATTTCCCAAGTTGAGGGGTTAAATTGCAAATGTTACATGATAAGATGTTCCTCGTGAGTTTAAGCATCATGAGAATGAAGATGATGCATAGTTATGGCTTGTGGTAGCCTGAGTACCAAGAAAGAGCTGATAAAGCAATGTTTGTGCATTAAAACCTAGTTTTGGTGTAACATGAAATTTACCCAAAACCTAGGGTTCAATATGCAAATTACCACTTCAAAATAGTCCCTAATGTTTCTTGTAATCATGTAGAGCAAATAAAATGAGAGGGGTGCCTCATTTGAATCACTTTGTAGGAGAGAGAATCTTGATATTAAAATAATCAAGATTTAAGCATAATTGGAACTTTACTTCAATTTAATGCAAAAATAAATATATTAATTGAAGTTCTCTTCAACCAAAATTATGTGGGTTGAAATCCATATATGTGTACGTCCTTGTGCCTTGAAAAGGCACGAAAATATCCAAAGGAAGTGGATAACTCACTCACATTATTATAAGAAAAAGAAATATCCACTCACTTATGGATATTAATATAATATGATTTAAGGTGCTTAATTTGCTTTTCTTTAAATCATGGATAATTGAGAGGAATAAGAGGCAAAGGGGATAGCCTCATAACCAAGGAAGGTAAGGGGGGAAATTTGCAAGGAAATGGAGGAGATAATCCCTACTTTCTCTCTATTAAATGAATTTTTAATAAAGTGCATATATGCTCCTCTATCCATAGCTTGGATGGGGTAATTCCAAAGTAACCTTCACTTATTGCTTGCAAAAATGACCAAGGGAGCTTGGAGAAACATGAGGACGACCCCCAACCTGTTCGTAAGCTTCTTGACCTTCGTTTACCTTGATTCCATGGTGGAAATCGAAAACCAAAGCATGATTTCTTCTTATCTCGATCCCATCTTCAATTCTAACCATTCCTTTTCACTCAAAGCTTGAGGACGAGCCTTGGGATAGTGAAAGGAGTTGAATCCACCATTGTTCACGTGATCTTGAAGCTTTGAAGATCATTTGGAGGTGGGTTTTATAACTTGAACCCTTATTCATTGTTATTGAATTCAATTCCTCAATCCATTATGTTCAATTGTTCTTCTTGCAATTCCTTTGATTAATTGATGAAACTACCATGGAAATGGCAGTAGAATTCGAGGGGTTGAAGCTTGACGATGATGACACCATCTCAAGCACACATATCAATTAATAACATAGGCAAACAGTTTCATAAATATTGGTCCAAACAGTTTCACCAAACCGTTTGGAGGTTTGGATCCCAAACTGTTTGGATGGGTTGACCATTTGGATGGGTTGACTGTTTGAGGTCAGGACCCTAGTATATGTTGGATGATGATCTAATGGATCCAATTGATTAATTCAATATATGGACAATCCTCCAATTAGAAACCCTAATCGGGTTAAGTGCTGAAATTTCAATTGATTAATTTAATTTTTGGGTTGACTTAACCCAAACGGTCTCAAGACCATTTGGAGGTCAAACAAGACCGTTTGGAGGTCTAGGGTTGAGTATGGTTGAGTATTTGGAGATTCAAAGATATTAAATTGAAATGCAATCGATAGCTAATGTGATGATCAATCCAATGATCTAAACCCTAATTGAATTTCACAAATTTCAATGATGGTTGGAGTCAAACAGTCTCAAGACCATTTGGAGGTCATCCAAACAACCTCAAGACCATTTGAGGTCAGGTCATGTCATAGTTTTATGATGATCCAATGATTTCAATTGGACTAGTTGCACAATGTCAACCATTGATGGTTCCTTGATTTCCAAACCCTAATTGATGGTTTCTTGATTAGAAACCCTAGTTTAATTGGGTTCAAAACCCTAATTGAAGGTCCAATTGAAGGGTGGTTCAATGGTCCAATTGAAGAATAAATCAGTGGTTCAATTGATATATGGTTTAATGATTGAAATCATGAATTGATAAAGTGATGGAAGACCTTTTTGGTCCATTCGGTTTTGAGAGAGTTTGGACCAAACGGTCTCAAACCGTTTGGAGACCCAAGTGGTTCCAAGTATAATTGTCCATACGATTTCATTATTGTTTTGCTTAAATGGTTTCAAACCATTTGGAGCATCAATGGTCAAGAACGTTTGGATGTTTCAATGTGATTAAGTCAATTGGAAACCTAAGATGATGAAAGATAAAATGACCCTATGGTTGTTACTGATCTATCTCAAAGATAATCACTAGGGTTGTACTTAAGAAACTAAGTGATTGATAATCCTTAGATGAATTAATCCTTAAAGCTTAAGTAAGCAATAAATCAGTACACTATGCCAATCATAGATGTATGTACTTGATTGAAGGGTTGATGTAAACCTAATCAAGTTGAAAGGATGATAGAAAGGAATTCATACATGAGTATTAATCATGAGGTGATTAGGGTATGATCCTTAGTAAAGAGATCATGAAACCCTAACCAAGAAGGTTAATGAACCCTAACTCTAATTCAGGGTAACATAATGTAAAACCCCAATTATGGAAATGAAGAGTGAAACCCTAATTGGGATGAATAGTAAATCCTAATTATGGATAGTTGAATAAGAAACCCTAATTTGAGGGTAAAGTGCATGAAACCCTAAACTAGGGTAATGTGATGCAAAACCCTGATGTATTGATATGATGTAGAACTCAAATCCAGGGTGATGCTATGTAATGCTATATGAAACCTTAATCTTGGACAATATTATGATAAATTATAACCCTAATGAAGGGAGATGGTATGTGAAATCCTAACCCTAATGAAGGGAGATGGTATGTGAAATCCTAATCCTAATGAAGGGAGATGGCATGAGAAATCCTAACCCTAATGAAGTATGATAGTATGTGAAACCCTAAACCCTAATAAAAGGGTGATGGTATGGGAGACCTAATCCTAATAATGGAATAGTGATTATTATACTGATAAGGGATATACCTAAAGTGATTGATTATAGGTAACCTTATAGCAAGCAATGCCTTAACCTGAAATGAGTCCATATCATTAAAGATAGTTGGACCATTCTTGTGTGTGACCTATGCACTTCATGGTAAGAGTGATAGGTTAATGGATGAAAGTATTAAGATGGGAAATACCTTAATACAAGATAAGTTGATAACTCAAGAAAGTTGGAAGTGATGAGGAAAGTGATACATCAAGATATGATAGATATCACTTTTAGCATTCTAGGGTTGATATACCTTGATGCACCTCAAATCCAATATACCTGGACAAGAAACACATGAAGTGTGTTATGTGAATTATTACAATGAAATGTAATAAGTTTGATATACTTTGATAAGTATAGGCTAATATACCTTGAGAATGGGGTTAAGCCAAACTAATGAGTGTGATGTAATCATACCATGATCAGGATGAGAAATGAACTCATGCCTTGTACTGATAATCATTTAATGATAAATGTTAAGAGTAATAAACATGATTGAATGCTTAAGATGTGTAATGGCCTTGTGAGCCATATGTTTAGATGTTGCCTAGTGAGAGGTGACAAGATGCTTTATGGTCCTTATGAGCCATGAGAACAATTGTCGCATAGTGAGAGGTATCAAGATGATTATAAAAGTCTCTTGTAAGGGATGATAATGTTCATAATAAACCAATGAATGGAAACTTAGTAACATAATAATAATAACAAAAGGATACAATTATAATAATGGAACCTGGATCATACATGTGTGGAGAAAAGAGGAATACAAGTAATACATAAAGAATGTGTTGAGCATGATTGGCATGGCCAAAGTTTAATGCTAGTAAAAGAATGAGGTGCCCCGTGTTGTGTAAACAGACATAGGATGTAATCAGGGTTGGTTAGAGTCCAATGCCTGACGGTGTAATCAGAATTGGTTAAAGTCCAATATCTGGCAGAGGTGTAATGCTTGTAATCAGGATTGGTTAAAGTCCAATACCTGGCAGAGGTGCAATGCCTGTAATCAGGGTTGGTTAAAGTCTAATGTCTGGCGGTGTAATCAGGGTTGGTTAAAGTCCAATGCCTGGCGGTGTAATCAGGGTTGGTTAAAGTCCAATGTCTGGCGGTGTAATCAGGGTTGGTTAAAGTCCAATGCCTGGCGGTGTAATCAGGGTTGGTTAAAGTCCAATGCATGGCGGTGTAATTAGGATTGGTTAGAGTCCAATGCATGGTTGTGTAATCAGGATTGGTTAGAGTCTAATGCCTGGCTTTGAAATCAGGATTGGTAGTGTCCAATGCCTGGCAGTGTAATCAGGTTTGGAAGAGTCCAATACATGGCAGAGGCTTAATGCATGTGATGATGACACATGATTGATAATAACCCAATGCATGTATTAATGATATATGAGTAAATGGTAGATATAATTACATATCTGTTTAACAGATTGGCTAAGGCCAACTGATTGAAACAAGAATGTCTCATGGGTGACATATCAAAATGATGAGTGTTACAAGAGAAGCTTGACATGATGGTATAATTTGATAGATAAATGATATACATGTTCTTCCTATTCCTTATTAAGAGAATAGTTGATCTATTGTTCTATCATAAATAGTTACAATGCTTTAAGATGAGAATGTTTTAAACTGCTTATCCTCTGCCTAGTTTTATATCATTAAACTGCAATAACAATGTTTCTGGCGAAGAGTTATATCTCTCGCTGGGACAATTTACAATTGTCTCACCCCCGTGGTATCCAACTTTTTTTTAGGTGGACAAGCACGGAGGAGGCTGAGAATATCTTGCAGAGGAAGAACATCAACAGCAACAGTGACAGCAGTGACAACTCAGGTTGAGTGTACTGTCTGTCGTGTCTTATAGATAGAAGTCCTATGTGTCGTCTCTATACTCTCAAGTCCTCGGAGTTAATAGTTAGTGCTTTTAATGAATCATTTTGAGATTTTTGGCTTGATGCCTCGAGTTTCTTATGTTGTTTGTGTTTAGCTTTTAATAAGGCAGTTGATATTATAACCCTCGAGAAGAGATAGTACAAGATATGTACTTATGAACCATGATGTAAATGTAATACATTAGTTCTTGTTGAAAGAGATTTCCTATGAATGGATCTCTTTGAAAAAGGTTTTAAGTTTTAGTGATTTTTCAGTAATCCATTGTTAGTAATTGCTTCCGCTTAGTTAATGACGTATGTTTTGAATGCTTCGCCACAATTTAGTGGTATCAGAGATCTAGGTTCATTGAGTCTATAGAGACATAAGACTAAAGTATCGAGTCTGTTCTAAGTGTGCCCAGTGTATCTTATAGTGCCTTCTGCTTATGCAGAAGAAGATATATAACTCCAAGATGTCTGGAGAACACGAGGAACACGTTGCTGAAAGCAATGTTGCTGCACCAATGGGAGGTGCAAGGGATCAGGCAAGGGAAGAACCAGTGCCTGAAAATCCCCATGTTGATGAAGTCATGAGAGGAAACCTAGATGTTCATAATCTTTTTGGGCAACTCATGACCACACTAAAGTATATGGCAGACTGGATGCCAGCACCAGCACCTAGGGCACCAGTTTCCAATGAGGGATATGGGTCTGGCAAGACCTTTGAATGACTATGTCGTGTAGGAGCTATAGAATATGCTGGGACATCTGACCCAGCAGATGCTGATCTCTGGCTCACTGAGTTAGAAAAGGCCTTTAAGATCCTTAGTATCCCAGATGCTGACAAAGTTAAACATGTTGTATACCTTTTGAAGGGTAGTGTTGGACATTGGTGGGCTATAGAAGAAATAAAAAGGAATGATGAAGAGGTTGGATGGGAGGAATTTCATCGAGAATTCGTCAATAAGTATTTTCCAAGGACTTATTTAGATGAAAAGATCTCACAGTTTGAGAAGATTTGATAGGGAGCCATGTCAATAAGTGAATATGAGGTTAAGTTCATGGAACTTTTACAATTTTTTTCCTCAGATGGCTGCTACTGAGGAGGAAAAGATTCGACGTTTTGATAAAGGATTGAATGTTGAGATGTCTATTCCGGCATCTGCCCTAGAAAGTAGAGAGAGGCTTGCCACATTTATGGAGTCAATTCGAAGGATAGAAGGGTCTATGACAAAGAAACATGAGACATACCTTAAAAGGAAGTCTAAACAGTCACAAGAATAAGGAATTGGTGGTACTAAACAATCAAAGATTTCAGTAGTACTGACTCAACCACAATGTAGTGCACCCAAGCAGCAGTCACCTAAAAGGCTCCGAGCCTGCTATAGATGTGGATAGAGAGGACATCCGAGGTGGCAATGTCCAAATAGAAAGTGATAAGGTGAACCAACATACAAGACACTAGATAACTTGTAAAAGGTAGACTTGTCAAGATAGAACTTTCTATTTTGAATTATCTTTTGTTCCCTACAATAAGAAAGGTAGTTGTTATTTAGTTCATCTGTATAATCCTTTGAGGATATGTGGAAGAGATAAGTAGGATGAAAACTTGTGTTCAGTTTAAAATTCTTTTATATGTTTTGAAATTTCTTTTTCTTCATTAAGAAAGGGAAGAGATGAAAAAGGAACTCAGATAAAATATGAGATATTAAGTATATCAAATTTAAAGAGATGAAAACATAAAATAAAATAAATGCATACTACCTAATTTTAGTTCTTGAATACCCTGTCCAGGTATTCATTTATTGAAGGCAAGGTAAGTATGACATACTTAGATTATTATCTTTCTGATTACTCTGATCAAGTAATCATTCTGAAACAATCCAAAAAAGCCTAATCAAGGAGGAGATGTGGCATGGATATTTCTACCACATTCTAATTAATATACGAAGGAATTTGATTTAATTCTAAATAAACTTATAAACAAAAATGAAGATGAGGATATGATGTGTTGTTAACACATGTGTTAGATACCAAGGTAAGGGATTCTGGTATCTAAGAAATATCAGGCTACTTTATGATAGTTACCCGGAATGTTTAACTGTGGAATTAGTCCAGTTACCTAATATAGTATGGACATCATATGTTAGGGGTTTATGCTTTGCATAAACATAACATTGATGAGAGTGATCTATTTGAAGGACTAATTGCAAAAGTATTACAATAAAAGTTTATCAAATTAAATTAACAAATAACCTCTATCTAAATAAGAAAAGTGTTACCTGACACAGAATTAACTCCACAGTCAATAATAAAGGGACAGTGGAGTATGTGTCCTATGTGTTTGATTTTATGAGAATATTGTATGAAAGAACTTTGTATTGGTCAAAGTTATATGGTGTCTCCATAACAATGAGATGTTATGTAGAGACTTCATGATATAATGAATGAATAATATTTGTCTCCTTTTATCTGGGATTTCAGGGACGGAATCCTTGTTAGGGGTTTATGATTTGTAACATCCCTGACCTGGGTTATGCCTTAACCCTAGATGTTTTGTTTAATAAAGTTAATTATATGCTTGCTCTTATTTCTTGAAAAGTAATTAAGGTTCAAGAGGAACTTATGTTTCAATTTTAGTCCTTTTCGAATAATGTTGAAACATTGTTTTGCTTATTTTGGACTGAAGTGCAAATTTTCCAAGTTGAGGGGTTAAATTGCAAATGTTACATGATAATATGTTCCTCGTGAGTTGAAGCATCATGAGAATGAAGATGATGCAGAGGTATGGCTTGTGGTAGCCTGAGTACCAAGAAAGAGCTGATAAAGCAATGCTTGTGCATTATAACCTAGTTTTGGTGTAATGTGCAATTTACCCAAAACCTAGGGTTCAATATGAAAATTACCACTTCAAAATAGCCCCTAATGTTTCTTGTCATCATTTAGAGCAAATAAAATGAGAGGGGCGCCTCATTTGAATCACTTTGGAGGATAGAGAATCTTGATATTAAAATAATCAAGATTTAAGCATAATTGGAACTTTACTTCAATTTAATGCAAAAATAAATATATTAATTGAAGTGCTCTTCAACCAAAATTATGTGGGTTGAAATCCATATATGTGGAATTCCTTGTTCATTGCAAAGGCACGAAAATATCCAAAGGAAGTGGATAACTCACTCACATTATTATAAGAAAAAGAAATATACACTCACTTATGGATATTAATATAATATGATTTAAGGTGCTTAATTTGCTTTTCTTTAAATCATGGATAATTGAGAGGAATAAGAGGCAAAGGGGATAGCCTCGTAACCAAGGAAGGGAAGGAGGCAAAGTGGCAAGGAAATGGAGAAGATAATCCCTACTTTCTCTCTCTTAAATGAATTTTTAATAAAGTGCATATATGCTCCTTTATCCATAGCTCGGATGGGTAATTCCGAAGTCACCTTCACTTCTTGCTTGCAAAAACGACCAAGGGATATTGGAGCAACAGGAGGACGACCCCCAACCTGTTGGTAAGCTTCTTGACCTTCGTTTACCTTGATTCCATGGTGGAAATTGAAAACCAATGCATGATTTCTTCTTATCTCGATCCCATCTTCAATTCTAACCATTCCTTTTCACTCAAAGCTTGAGGATGAGCCTTGGGATAGTGAAAGGAGTTTCATCCACCATTGTTTACGTGAGCTTAAAGCTTTGAAGCTCATTTGGAGGCGGGTTTTATAACTTGAACCCTTATTCATTGTTATTGAATTCAATTCCTCAATCCATTATGTTCAATTGTTCTTCTTGCAATTCCTTTGATTAATTGATGAAACTACCATGGTAATGGCAGTAGAATTCGAGGGGTTGAAGCTTGATTATGATGACATCATCTCAAGCACACATCTCAATTAATAACATAGGCAAACAGTTTCATAAATATTGGTCCAAACGGTTTGCAAACCGTTTGGAGGTTTGGATCCCAAACCGTTTGGATGGGTTGACTGTTTAGATGGGTTGACCATTTGAGATCAGGACCCTAGTATATTTTGTATGATCATCTAATGGATATAATTGATTAATTCAATATATGGACAATCCTCCAATTAGAAACCCTAATTGGGTTAAGTGCTGAAATTTCAATTGATTAATTTAATTTTTGGGTTGACTTAACCCAAACGGTCTCAAGACCGTTTGGAGATCACCCAAATGGTCTCAAGACCATTTGGAGGTCAATGAAGACCGTTTGGAGGTCTAGGGTTGAGTATTTGGAGATCCAGAGATATCAAATTGAAATGCAATCGATAGCTAATGTGATGATCAACCCAATGATCTAAACCCTAATTGAATTTCACAAATTTCAATGATGGTTGGAGTCAAACGGTCTCAAGACCGTTTGGAGGTCATCCAAATGACCTCAAGACCGTTTGAGGTCAGGTCATGTCATGGTTTGATGATGATCCAATGATTTCAATTGGACTAGTTCCACAATGTCAACCATTGATGGTTCCTCAATTTCCAAACCCTAATTGATGGTTTCTTGATTATAAACCCTAGTTCAATTGGGTTCAAAACCCTAATTGAAGGTCCAATTGAAGGGTTATTCAATGGTCCAATTGAAGAATAAATCAGTGGTTCAATTGATAGATGGTTTAATGATTGAAATCCTGAATTGATAAAGTGATGGAAGACCTTTTTGGTCCATTCAGTTTTGAGAGAGTTTAGACCAAACAGTCTTAAGACCGTTTGAGTCCAAATGGTCTCAAGACCGTTTGAGTCCAAACGGTCTCAAGACCATTTGGGATCAAACGGTCTCAAGACCGTTTGAGACCAAACAGTCTCAAACCGTTTGGAGACCCAAGTGGTTCCAAGTATAATTGTCCATACGGTTTCATTATTGTTTTGCTTAAACGGTTTCAAACCGTTTGGAGCATCAATGGTCAAGAATATTTGGATGTTTCAATGTGATTAAGTCAATTGGAAACCTAAGGTGATGAAAAATAAAATGACCCTATGGTTGTTACTAATCTAACTCAAAGATAATCACTAGGGTTGTACCTTTAAGAAACTAAGTGATTGATAATCCTTAGATGAATTAATCCTTGAAGCTTAAGTAAGCAATAAATCAGTACACTATGTCAATCATAGATGTATGTACTTGATTGAAGGGTTGATGTAAACCTGATCAAGTTGAAAGGATGATAGAAAGGAATTCATACATGAGTATTAACCATGAGGTGATTAGGGTATGATCCTTAGTAAAGAGATCATGCAACCCTAAATAAGAAGGTTAATGAACCCTAACTCTAATTCAGGGTAACATAATGTAAAACCCCAATTATGGGAATGAAGAGTGAAACCCTAATTGGGATGAATAGTAAATCCTAATTATGGATAGTTGAATAAGAAACCCTAATTTGAGGGTAAAGTGCATGAAACCCTAAACTATGGTAATGTAATGCAAAACCCTGATGTATTGATATGATGTAGAACTCAAATCCATGGTGATGCTATGTAATGCTATATGAAACCTTAATCTTGGATAATATTATGATAAATTATAACCCTAATGAAGGGAGATGGTATGTGAAATCCTAATCCTAATGAAGGGAGATGGTATGAGAAATCCTAATCCTAATGAAGTATGATAGTATGTGAAACCCTAAACCCTAATAAAAGGGTGATGGTATGGGAGACCTAATCCTAATAATGGAATAGTGATTACTATATTGATAAGGGATATACCTAAAGTGATTGATTATAAGTAACCTTATAGCAAGCAATGCCTTAACCTGAAATGAGTCCATATCATTAAAGATAGTTGGACCATTCTTGTATGTGACCTATGCACTTCATGGTAAGAGTGATAGGTTAATGGATGAAAGTATTATAACCCTCGAGAAGAGATAGTACAAGATATGTACTTATGAACCAGGATGTAAATGTAATACATTGGTTCTTGTTGAAAGAGTTTTCCTATGAATGGATCTCTTTGAAAAATGTTTTAATTTTTAGTGATTTTTCAGTAATCCGTTGTTAGTAATTGCTTCTGCTTAGTTAATGACGTATGTTTTGAACGCTTCGCCACATTTATGGACACGGGGTGTCTTTGACAGTTTCAACAACATTGATTTTATGAATGTTTACATGATTGGGAAATGTCTTGATGGATGATATGGTGTTTTTTTCTCCCCATTTTGATGCAAAAATGCGGTACCTACAATCCAAATTGTAGAGCAAGTAAAGATAACAACAAAGTGGAAAAATTTAGATATTGGGTGAAAACGTTTTAGAAATGTAACTAAAAGTGGTCCAAAATATGATATAAAATACCCACATCACCTGCCTATGATGAAATAACCTCCAAGCAAAGAGCTCCAAAGAAGAGAGAAAACCTAGCTTTGAACACCTCCAAGACCAAGCTAGTGATCACCTTAAAAGAGAAGAAAACCCTAGGTTAAAGGTCAAGGAAGAGAGATCCAAAACCCTAGGTTGAGAAAGAAAGGAAGAAGGAGAAGACCATGGATTTGACCTCTATGGAGAGAAGTTTCTCAAAAGACCACCATGGAGAACCATGGGTTCAGCCAAGAGAGGAGAAAGAGGTAGGGTTTTACAAGGAAATAAAATCAAGAGGATGGATCACTTACCAAGGGTCAAAGATCACCAACAAATCAACAAGAGAAGATGCTCCAACTCAAAATCACCACATGCAAGATGATAGGCCACCAAAGCTCCAAGGATGAGCTCCTCTTCACCACCATTCTCTAAGGGATAAACTATAAAGATGAGAGAGGGAGAGAGAATGCAAAAGGATCATATGCATGGGAAAAGAAGTGTACGTGTACTCAAGGGTAGAGAGAGGTGAAAGGGATTAGGTGTCATGCACATAGGTGCCACTTGGAGAAGAAACTTGGTTAGCATAACCAATGTATTGGTAATAGTAATTATGAAATATTTTTAGTTGTTCAAATGAAATGTCTGTTATCCAACAAACTTTGGTTATTAGATAATTGGAACTCTAGTTTTTTGGTCCAAAGAAAATTATTCAATACGAAAACGGAAGTTGATTAGGTTTTTTAGTAAAATGTTGGATAGTTGTGTAGAAAAAGCTAATTAGATGTACATATGAAGGCTAGTTAGTTGGTCAATTAAATATTAATGAGTCAACCTAAAAAAAGATGACAATCTACAAGATGGTATATTTTCATTATACACACATCTATTTATATCCAAAGTTAGTTTGAAAAAGGAATTTTACATAAACCTCAACCTCTCAAAAACCCCTCTCTTAATTGATGGTGATAAACCCTTATAAGCTTGGATACTCCCTTCATCCTAAAATACCTAATATATAATGGTTGTGGTTAGTCGTGAAATTATTTTTCGATTATCCCACATCTTGGTGTTTTATAATTAGTCGTAGGTTCTATCATCACACCATGCTTATCACAATTATGTTGGATGAGTACCACCATAACCTCCCACTGCCAATTGCATTTCAACTCTAGCCACCCAAGAAGTATAATTTTTGGCAACCTCCAGATACAACATTTTCAGAAACATCACATATCTTTTCATCAACAAACACCAAATTTATATTGGCAAGGGATTCTTGAGGAAGAGTTACCTCTTATGAGTAAAGTTGAAAAAAAATAGAAATAACATATTTATTCAATATCAGATGCATAAAATATCAACCATGCATCCAGTAAACCATGTAAGCCACTAAGGTTTTGAAAAAATAAGAAGGATCAGTGACCTCACTTGGTCCCAGAGGACCATCATTCGAAGGGAAACATGGTCACAAAGGCTCATGGTCAAAGAGAAACCAACGAACAAACACATGAAACCCTAGGATTCCTCTTCGACCAAAGAGAAGGAAAAGCTCTTTGATCGAAGGGACATCACCACTTGTAATGACCGCATTTGTGCTTAATTGGTAAACTGGGGTTTACCTAAATGATTACATGCTTGATTAGATTGAACATCGTATAGACTTGACTAATGATAGTATCTCAATTGTGATGTTTCAAACCTAAGAAGAAACTCTAATTATGATTTTATTTTGAAGAATTAGGGCTTGAGAAATGTAAATGCTAATCGGCAAAAGTTAGGGTTTTGATAGTACATGAATATGGAATTTGATCAGGATAGCAGTGTGGTAAATGATTTTTCATATTTTCTAAAAATTTTGTATATAATTGAATTTTGGATATGATATGTACAACTCAATCATGCATATTTGGAGAAAAATTTCAGAATATTTGGGTGTTCTTTGAATGTGGTTCTCGATCAAACTATACTTCGACTGAAATGCTGACATAGTGTTGTTTAGCAGTGAAGTGTTTGATTTTTAATTATTTATTGGTAATTCCAAATGATCTAAAATTTATACTTGAGTTATGAAATTACTTTTCAGACATCATTCTAAATTTTCATAATTTTGTAGGATGTCTGCCTCTTAAATAAATGAATTACAATAACTTTTTTATAACAGAAAATAGAAAAAATACAGTGAGGGGTTAATGTGTAAATTACCCAAGCACCTAAATTGCTCTATATGAGCAAGATAGCACCCATTTATCTCTCATATTTCGTGATCCATTCCAGAGAAATGAAATCCTAGAGAGAGAGGGAGAGTTAGGGTTTGAGAGAAGAAAGTGGTGGAATTGCTGATCTAGGGTTTCTCTATCCGAGATATGATGAAATCAAGTAAGTTTAGCTTCTTTGCATAGCCTTTCATGGTGACTATTCTCTCACATGTCAAGATTCCATCCCTCCTCTGATTTTATTTGAAATGGTATCAAATCTTTCCCTTTTCTCACTCTTTCTTCATAATCCCCCATTTTTAGGGTTTCCGAGTTGAAAGGAAGAAGAATCTAGTGATTTGCTAGGATTTTGATATGAATTCGAGTTTTTCAGAGATGAGCTGCATTTTAAGGTGTTTTCACACATTAGGGTGAGTGGGTACTTCCTTTAAATAGTAGATTGCACAAAAATGAGTTAAACGATCAATAATCTTTACTTATTTTATATGCGACTACAAACCCTAAACTACCCTTTTGACCTAGCTTTTGCAAGATGATATGAAATAGATTATTTCTATGTTGTAATGGATTCCTGTTGATAAATCATACTAGAAATGCATACAAATTATCTAAATGAGAATTCCTAAAGTAATTGTAGAGTTTATATGAAAACAATGAAATCTAGGGTTTTCGTCTATGACTAAATTTGTTGTATAATTGAATAAAGAAGTTTGTCTAGTTGAATCTCCTTGGTTACAAATGATTGTTTTATCTAAATGTGTAGTGCATATATGTCAAATAAGATCTTGTATTTCATTTGATGATATCAATGTTTGCTTGTGATATCAGTAAAGAGGGTGAAACCCTAAATGAATGGAAAGTTGGAAGTTTGTGAATAGATTCATGAGTTCAACTGATGTGATTCTTTTATTGTTATAGATTCATTTATTTAAGATTATTCTTGATGCATGCTGTTTTAATGAATATCTTGGAAACCCTAGTTAGATTCATACCAGGGTTTCATATGCATGCCTGATTGAAATGAGTTATGTGTAATTCGAGTTTCTAGTTGAATATCATTTTATATGCATACACATTTTGATTTGTGATGCAAAATCTTTAGCTGAGTTAATTGACATGAAATGCATAAGTTGTTATAGTAATTTAAGAAAATAAAAAAGGAAATCCCTAGATAGGGACGTCGTTGATGCCATGCATGAATACGAGAAATGTTGAATGTAAATGTTTATATCATTAGACATGATATCTGTTTGAAGATATGAGAATTCTTCTATGTGCATGAGAAATGAGAAAACCTGAGAGAAGGGTAATCAGTATGTTAAGCATATAAGAAATGAGAAACCCTAAGATAAGGGTAACCAATATGTTATGCATTCAACTAAGTATTATCAATGAATTTAGTGTAATAGCTCAAGTAATCAGTAAAATTACAATAGTAATAGTAGATGCCCTGAACACTGTAGAATCCTCCCTAGAGGTCTATACCAGGATGGGTGAAATAGGATATGGACTATCAGATATAGGAAGAAGTAGCTCAGAACTGAGTATCTAACATCAACTGATTGGATATCGGTGGTACTTCAGTTGAGTAGCATAGTACCCAACAATAACTATAGATCTTGGTGGTACTATTTCAGTAGTAGGGGTATCCAATAATGATTGAAGATACAGTGGTACCCACCAATTGAAGTATACAACCCTTGTGAGCCTACTTCGTCTGGCAGTTACTCTATTTTGCGTGTCAACCCTAGTGGAACCTCATTACGTAGAGTTGAGGCTTTTTAGACTAGAGGCACCCCTCCTGAATACCTAGGATAAGGGGCCACAGTTTACAGATGTTGTTTAGCTGCCGTTAGGCCAGACGTGGCAACCTCGCTGCAGACCGAGGTAGTTAGTAGTAGTCTTAAGGTCTTGGGTTTACCTTAAGACTTGTACAGTAAGTCACGCAGTAGTGGCTTTTGCTTGGATGGTACAATCCAAGTGAGTTTATGGGCAAAGTAAAAAGAAAAGTTAATTGAGTTCAATTGAGTTCAGATAAAGAGTACAATAGTCAGATTAGTCAGTTATGTTTAGTTGGCCAACATAGTAGTATTCAGTTCAGTAGTCAGGTCAAGTCAAAGTTAATGAAAGATTACAAAGAGCTATTGTATATTACTACTAATGCATTATAAGATGAATGAGAGGTTAACTAAGTGTGTGCAGTTATTTAATTATTTTTGTATGTTTATGGTTTATTAGTTTTCTTTATGATCAATAAAGTATGTTCATATATTGATTCACTCTTGTAGATGTCTAGAGTATTCTACCATATTTATGTTTGTAAATGATTAGTCTCTTTGAATCTTACTGCTGTTGTAATTGATATCAGTTGCAAAACAATATATCTGTAATTATATTAGTGCTTTAGACTATTTCTTTGAAGTACTCATTCACTAAGCGAGTAGGTTCACCCCTCTACTAAAAATGTTTAGGGATCACTCGTGGACTGAAGATGTCATTGCATCAACATAGATCTGCCACATGAGTTAAGTATGAGATTAGTTAAGTTCAGTCAGTCCCTATCACTCTAGGTCCTTATATAGAGTTGAGAGAGAAATCTAAATGATGATTTGTATCTTTGTTTCCTTAATGATAGTATATATCTCGTTATCATGTTGTATGTACATGGAAGTGTGAGGAACAAAATGAATGTCTGGATGTGTATCATTAATGTTGAGATCATATTTGAGTAATCAAGGTTTAATTCCTTTGTAAAGTTTGTTTGTGTGATTAAATGTGAGAAAACAAAGAGTTTGAAATAAAGAAAAAAAGTTGGGAGTGAACTTTGTATTAAGTATAATCCTCAAACTTATGCCCTAATCTCATGATTAGTGGTAATTGTGGGATGTGGATGTAACACCACCACCAAAACCTCTTCGACTGCAGAGGTTTAGGACAAGAAGACACAAAGGCGGTTGAAGAAAACCAAGAACTCAAATAGTCAACATATGATCAAACACCATACTAGGGCATCCAAGAAAACCCTAGAAACAACACTCAAGATGTCACCACTTCTCTCCTCATCAAACCAAGGCATAACAAGGTGCCCACCAACATCATACTCCCTCTCATGATGCCAAAACATGTGTGGCACATTAAACATGTGACAAATGGCAAGATAAACCCCAACATGGGTAAATTGCATTTTGGTCTAAAACAAGCATGCATGTAGAAAAACCATCTCAAACATCATCCAAATAGGACCAAAATGAAAACATAACCATGTGATAGGTTATTAAAGCTCATCACATGATAGATTAAGGTTGAAGCATCTAATCAAGTTAGACAAGCAAGATAAAGCACTAAGTTAGGTCAGGGGTCTTACAATCATATTCAAGTCTTCAACACATCCATGAGATGTCTTTGTAATGACACAAAGTCATAATTAAGTATTATATGTCATTCTTTTTGATACAATTCTCATTTCTTATATCATTGTATTTTAAAATAAACATTAAAATGATCACTTCATTATATTTTTAGAGATAGTACTCATTTTCTAAGTAACACACTAACTGAAAAATGAGTGTTGTCGTTCTTTTGATGTAGTACAAATTTTTCTTGTTTACTCCAAAAATGAGTTTTCTCTCCAAAAAATTACATGCAAGACTCGTATTTTGAGTTAGACAAAAAAGGTATCTGATGTAGTGGCACCCGAGTGGTAAAGTTGATGTTGTATGACCGAGAGGTCATGAATTCGAAACCCCATGGCAACAAGATGAATGAATTGCCATTTTTTAAAGGAGTACTATCCCCATAATATAATAAAATATCATTTTAACATATTTTTAGAATACAATGACATGAGTACTATACCGAAAAGAATGAAATGCATATTCATTTTTGAGTTTGTATGTTATTTAGAAAATTAATACTATCTCCAATATGCAATACTTATTTTTATATTCTGTATTATTTTTCTCAAAAGTAGGACAACATTGGTCTTGTTGGAGTGTATTTTCTATAAATAGTTCTAATTGAAAGTTATAAGCAAAACAAGTTTCTCTTTTTTTCTCTTTCATATGTCTCCTATCAAAATTTATTGCTTGCTATTGTGGCATAGAAAGATGAGTCCCCATTGGCTCTGATCATTTAGGAGGTTGAGAGTGGAATCCCATTGGTTCCAATTATTTGGGGGGGGGGGGCGTGAGTGGAACTTAGGTATAGAAACATGTATGAGTGGAGTGATGGTGATCATTTTTCCTTCATAATAAATAGTGATACCACACCCTCTCCCGTTACCCTAGCCACACCCGTTTCCTAGGATCACACGATTGCTAAGAATGGGGATGGGGTGTCATGTGCAAGAAACAGAAAGAGAAAAGAGGAGGGAGAAAAAGGTCCATAAAAGAAAAAAGAGGAGAGAGAAATTTGTTCTGCTTGTAACTTTCAATCTGTAATGTATTGTCTAACATAATAAAAATCATTAGGATCCACATAAAAAGTACAACCAAAAGACTATATCAACATTTTGAGAAAATATTATCAAATATGAAAATAATATTTCATATTGCGGATAGAGCTCATTTTCTGAGTGACATAGTAACTTAGGAATGATTCTGCATGTCATTTTTTGGGTACATTAATCATCTTGATGTCATTATATTTTAAAATATGTATTAAAGTGAGTTTTATTATATTTCTAGGGATACCACTCATTTTTTGAGTAATACACTAACTCAATAAATAAGTATTATATGTCGTTCTTTTGGAGATGACTAGTAGGAAGACACGTGCTAAGCACGTGTAACATAATTGAATTAATCAGTAAAATAACATATTGAATAAATCTATTTAAAGAAAATATTTCAATTGATTTTGTGAGACATAATGGAATTACTTGTGCTCTATAAAATTATATAATTTAAATTTAACACACCATAAAAGAAGAACTCAATTAATTGCCTGAGTGACTCCCTTCAACTTGTATATGTGGTTATCAAAATTGTCTTTGTTCCAAAATTTGTGTAATTAATATACTCACAACTCACTTAAAGAGAATAATCCGATTCTTTTTTTTAAGGATAAGTCAGGAGGTGATTTTATTCATCTCGTCCTCCTCTTACGAGTGATTCAAAAGTGAATAATCCGATTCTTGTGATTACTGGGGTTACTTATGTTCTAGAAAATTAATATATAGTACCCACACTAATAGAGAAGAACTTGATAAATTGTTCAGAAGATTTTTTCTGATTGTATGTGTCATTATTAAAATTGTCTATGCTATGTAGCTAATACTCACGACTCGCTGAAAGAGAATAACTTGATTGATGGGGTTACTAACATTTCTTATGCTCTAAAAGTTATAGATATTTTACTCATAATAATTTAAATATAACACACTAAAAGAAAAGAACACAATTAAATATCTGGTTGACTCCCTCCAATGTATATGTGTGATTACTAAAATTGCATATGCTCCACAAAATATATAACTAATACTCACAGCTCACCAAAAAAGAATAACTCAATTCATTTGATTATTGGAATCATTTATACTCTAGAAAATAATGTATATAACACTAATAACAACTTAAAATATTATACACTAAAAGAGAAGAACTCGATTAGCTACCCGACTGACTCCCTCCAACATGTATCTGTGATTATCAAAACTGTCTCCACTATAAAAAATTATGTAACTAATACTTACAACTCACTAAAATAGAATAACTTGATATATTTGATTATCAATATTATTAATGCTCTAGAAAATTATATACATAACTCAATATAACATAAATATAATATACTAAAGAGAAGAACTCGATTGACTGTCCGACCGACTACCTCTATCATGTACATGTGATAATCAAAATTTACTTTGCTCTAAGAAATTATGTAACTAATACTCACAACTCAGCAAAATATGACAATTTGATTATTTACCAACTGACTCACTCTAGCATGTAGTTTGTCGTGACTAAAGTTACACATACTCTCATTTTTAGCATGTCTATTGACAACTAATATATAACCAATTGTTTCTTCCCTCCCTACAACCAACAATGCTATATAAAATATGTATATGTACCGCTAAAATATGCAAATAGAACTCACACACATACTAATGAAGTATGTAATAATGCAAATACATGGACTAAGCATACAACTCCTAGAACTTGAATAATGATGAATTAAAAAAATAGTCAATCGGCCTGGTCGCTAGCACAATGGCTGGAAGACCTTGTTTCGTTATAGGCACACGGTAATTATACATTTCACATTAAGAGAGAACAGATTAATTAACATCAAGTTAACTACCTACGATGTGTAACGGCACATGCACTTTATATTGATAAGCACAAAAACAAATTGTTAGAATGCACAAAATGATTAGACCCATGAACACACAATCTGGTTGCTAAAACGCAGCTATAAACTGGAACGATGACCACACAGACAAAAAGTATGGCACTTATATTATAACTCCTCCCTCTTTGTTCATCGCATAACTAATTTTGAAACCCAGTTTGTCTGTCATGTCGAGATGTCATCAGCCAGAAATCAACCTACCACCTCTTGTTTATTGAGAGAGATAAACACGTGTCATAGATTACGATTTTTTCGATGGGCACAAGATGAATATCACACTACCATACACAATAATTTATATACATATCACCAAGAGAGAGTAACTCGATTGACAGGAGCGGACTCTCTTCAATATGTAAGGATACATATAGTCTAAGATACATATAGTTTGGACTAATAATCATACAAACATACTTCTAGAATACAAAAACTAATAGATTGACAAACACAAACTGGATTGATGCTTAAACAGACCCAAAACCTGGAGGCTCCTATTTGACATGACAAAACAAAAAGCAACCAAAAAAGTAATGAACGAAAGATAACACACACTTAAAGAGTTCTACGATGTGCAAGTGATCGTCCACTCTAAACAAAAGGAGTTGTTTTATTATTTACATGCTTACCCATATGAGTTATTCCCATACTAATCCAATTGTACACTGATACTTAAATATCGACGCTTCAAAACAAAGCAGTCGAGCACGCAGGAGTGAAAGCAGCGACCACACTATTGAGTTATTCCCATGCTTATCCAATTGTACACTGATACACATACACACAACAGACCATTTTTGTAAAATTTATCCAATTGACGGGTTGGATACTTAAATACTTATGCTTCAAAACACACAACAAACCATGTGTAGAATGAAATGATTAGTACACAAATAAATTACTAGAACACACAAACGGACTGGATGTATAAGAACACAATCAAACTATCGTAACATACATACATGGTCTTGATGAACAAACAAAGTCAGTTCTATATCATATCTGTCGTCCTCTTCCTTTGACATAGAAATAAAAAGTTACCCAACTGAGAAAGTAGCATATATAGATAAGGATGCAAAAACCTATCAGTACAATAAACAATATTCTTATAGCAGCCTGTCAGTGCACAACTTTCGAAGAATGAACAACGGCCCTTTCCCCAAACAACAGTGTTGGTAGCAACAATAGTTTCTTATTGATATAGTAATTAGTTGAAAAAAATAGCTATAAAATATTTAAAAAGCAGAAAGTAACATCTGGTACGAAACAACTGGAAGAACACCTGAATATTTACCGATTTATAGGAAGCATAGCACATGTGCTGGCGTTGGTGGTAATCTTAAGTTTTCACGTGGCAGTCTTTCGGTTATAAAAGGATAAGTAAGTACAAGTTAGCAACATCTACGAACAGATTGACATCAAAATGAACCATCTAGACAAACATTAAAAAATCAATTGTAAGCAGCTTAATATTCGAACCGAAACAGGTAACAGCTGAAAAAGAAAAAAAAGGCAACTGCAAGCAGCTCGAAAGCAGCCACCACACTGCCTCTTATTTAGAGGGTTATAGATACTCATTTTGTGAGTGAATAAGAAAAATGAATACTATACCAAAAGAATGATATGCAATACTCATTTTTCGATTAGTGTGTTAATCATAAAATAAGTCTATCATAAAAAAGTTAGTGTAAAACTAATTCTAATACTTATTTTAAAATATAAGGACATAAAAAATGATTACTATACCAAAAGAATGACATGAAATACTCATTTAAGTTAGTATAATACTTAAAAAATATCTGCCATCATCAATATACAATACCCATTTTATATTTCACATTTTTTTTAAAGTATGTCAATACTAATCTTTTTGGAATGTATTTTATAAAGAAGCTAACGAATTTGATTTCATAAAACAATTCATTATAGATTGAACGTATAATCAAAAAACAAAGTTCTCTCTCTTCTTATCTATTTCTTCTACTTTTTCCTCCTAGTTCTCTCTTGTCTTACTTTCTGTGTCAATATAGTTGTGTCATCCCAATACAGAAGTATGAATCCAAATATAAATGAGATTACACTTATCATTTTCCATGCTACAGACCAAACAAGAGCTTTTCAATTTCTGACAACTGAGTTTCTTTTTGACAACAGAGTTTCTGTCGGATGCTTTTATCTCTTAGAAGACCTAGCCAAAATAAGTAGGGAGCTTGCATTCATTAAGAGGTAGTGTGGATATCTGAGATTGTAGAGAAAATGGCGTTGCCACGTTCTGATTAGGGTTGGCAAAACAAGATCCGACCAGAATGATTCGATATGAAGTTGAAACTTTAAGTGGGTTAGGTCTAAGGTTTTTTGATTTGATCAGAATTCGACCCGAACTTGAAAAACCCCAAATCAATTTAGGGTCTGGTATGAGTTTGGACTTTAGAATCGAATTGACTTGATCGACTCAAAATTCATAATTATATATTCAAAGTAAATTATAAATACTAGAGTTTAAGACACCCAATGACTTATTATATTATTGATCCAACACTCATGAAGTTTATTTTGACAACTCTACATAGTTTCATATTGGTTTCTATGATTTATTATGTTAATCATTTTATGAATTTATGCTTAAAACTCAAACTACAATAAGCTTTTTATGTGTTTCTCAGTGACATTGTAAGTTTGTTTACATTGAAGTTTTTTGATTAAACTAGGTAATCATCAATGATTAGACGAATCATAGATTTTTTTATTAAATTGTTCTCTCATTATTTGGTTTAATCATAGATTTTTAATTAAATTGTTCTCACATTATTTGGTTTTTTTGGTTAGACCAAATAGACCCGAATATATTTACGTGTTGGATTAAAATTAAAGATTTCGACTCCAAAATCTATCTTTTGCAAAATTTAGGATCTAGAGAAAAAATATCAACCCGAATGACACAAAATAAAACCCGACTAACGCGAACCGGATTCTCACCCCTAGTTCTGGTGGCGTAATTGCGGCCCATCGAAGCGGGCTGTTCATTCGGCCGTTGTTGGGCCACTGGATGCAAAGCCGACAGAGAGTGCGAGGCCACATGAGCCAAGGCCACTGTATTCCCGCCCGCTTCGCTCCACTGGACCACTGCCTTGGGGCGGCTGGGCCGTGGTCGCGCCCCGCTTCACGTCGCCGTCACCGCCGCCTAGACCCTCCTGTCCGCTCCACTGTACGCCACCGCACCGATCCATGTCTACTGCCGCGCCGTCGTCCGTCTCGCTCAAGGAGTACCTCAAGAGGTACGAATCAGGGGCCGACGACAAAGATAAGAAAAAGAAGAAGAAGAAGAAGTCCAAGGATACCGCCGGCGCCACCGCGAAGCCTTCTACTGCATCCGGGGTTCTCATTGTCGACGAGGACCCCGTGTGGCAGAGGCCCGTCAAGCTCGAAGAGGACGAAAGTAGCGATGCTGCAGGTGCTTATAGACTGCTTTTCCCGAGCCTAGCCCTAAATAGAATGAACTCTATCACCTGAATTTCGGGCCGCCAATTAGTTTAGAACAGTGAGCGGGGAATTTGTATTTTGTTGTCTTAACTCGATTGCTGGTGTTCGTGTGCAGGCGAGGACGAGCCCGTCGTGGATGAGGACATAGAGGTCAAACGCCTAAGGAGGCTCGAGCTGCTAAGGGCGAAGAAGCCATATTTATCTGTCTCCGAAGACGGAAGCGGGTGGGTCAGCGTAGATGCGCCCCCTAGCCGCAGCACCCGCAACGATACCCCTTCGCCAGCTCGTGGAACTCGGGCTCCGGTTTCAGGAGACGAGGACCTGTCCCCGCCGCGCCAGCGCGGACGGAGGAGGCACTATACGCCGTCGCCCGAATCGGAAGGGAGGGGGAGGGGGCGGGTACCTAATGAGACGGAGGAGGAAGAAAAGACGAGAGGGAGCTTATCTTACAGAGACCGCTCACCGACGCCTCCTAGAGGGCGGCGGACAAAAGATGGGGGTGACCTTTCCCCACGACGAAGGGCTCGGCATGATTCACCGGATCCCGAAGCACCTCCACATGAGGAGGACATGTCGCCACCGAGGAGGAACAGGAAAGCCACGACGGCATCCACCGAGGACATGTCTCGACCACGGAGAAACCGGGCAGTGTCGCCGGACATGTCTCCGCCCAGGAGAGACCGGGCAGTGTCAACGCAGGACATGTCTCCGCCTAGGAGAAACCACCGGGCAGTATCAGAGCAGGACATGTCTCCACCTAGGAGAAACAAGGCCTCCGTGAAGAACTCGTCTCCGCCGAGGAGTAAGAGGGCCATGTCCATGGAAGACGTGTCTCCACCACGATCTAGAAGGCGCCACTTAAAGGAAGATCTTTCTCCTCCAAGGCGCAGAGGCAGGGGAACTGTTTCCCCCGACAGGAATGGCGATTCTCCATCTGATGCTGACCTCTTCCCGCCTAGGAAAAACAGAAGAGTTTCGCCTGATCAGCATTCCCGGTTGCACCGTTCCTCACGGAGGAGTCCCTCTGAGGAAGATCTTTCTCCTCCTAGGCGTAGAGGCGATACCAATGTGTCTCCTGACAGGGGTCGCCGTTTTTCACCTGACGCTGACCTCTCCCCGCCAAGGAAAACCAGGAGGGTTTCGCCAGAGCAACAATCCCGTCAGCACCGTTCATCCATCAGGAAAGCGGATGAAGCTGTTGATACTGATATCTCCCCGCCGAGGAGAAGACCCCGAGAGGAAGCACCAAATAAGCAGCGGCCCACTTCTGATGATCTCTCTCCTCCAAGGAAGGCGGTTGACAGAGCGGAAGGTGAAAGACGAGGTGGTCTATACACAGGTGGTCAGATTAAGGAAGAAATTGATCGGAAGAAGGCAGAAGCAATGTCAAAGTATTGCAAAATTCAGTCTTTATAATTTCTTCCTCATTTTACCACCAAAAAACCCACATGAACTAATGCAGTTGTCCGTTTATTTTTTCTTTCATCCTTTTCCCAGGTATGCCAGAATGGATCCAGATAAAAGTGGCAAGGGGGCAGAGCCTGTGTTTCGCGACAAAGGTTAGAAATTATGATGGTTTGTAAATTTGCTCTGTTCTAGTTGCATCGAGTTTAAACTGCATTCCTCTATGCAGTGCTGCAGACAGCCTAGCTAGAAACATTGATTCTTTGTATTTTGATTAATTCAGCCACTGGAAAACGCATCTCAAAAGAGGAGAAGTTGAAACTTGAAGAAATGGCGAAAGAGAGAAAGAAACCAAAGGTGCTTGCTGAACTTGAGTTTGTTGGTGTCTGTATGTTGTGGGCATGCTACTTCTTTTTTTTGAATAATCGTAATTTTCGACATCTTCCTAGTTATTTATGCCCTTGACCCTTGTATCACTTTATCCTTTAGTAGGAGAAAATCTGACATTTGCACATCTCTTATAAATTTTTTTCCGGGCATTTCACGAGATTAAGTTGCTATTATTGCGGCGAGCCAGTTGAAACCAACTAGAAATATGATAGTCACACATCTATATGACAGCCATCATTGAAAAATCAAAATTAAGCTGATTTATTTTTGCCCCAGATTCTACCTTTTATTATTTAGATTCAGGAAACCCAGTATAGTAATATCAGGAAACCCAGTATAGTAATATCAGTCGGAACAAAACGTTGGTACACGCGTGACAAAACATTGGAATTTCTCTCTTTCCAGATGCCGAAAGGCTTGCAGCTAAATGATTTGGATAATAGCCTTCGCTACTTATTTGCCTATTTATTGCCAGAGAGGTAAGAGCTCCACGCTTGTTGTAGGCTTCTCCTAGACAAAACTTGAAGCTTTGTTGTCTCCCAATAGTCTCCCAAAGACTTTGGATGATTCCTCAGCTACAAAATTGGAGGCCAGCCGTGCATGAGTGAGGGGGCGTAATTTGCAATATATAGTACGAAAGCCATAAGCAGTATGAGTTATCAGTAGCAGTTCGTTCATTGTATTGAATATTCACAAAGAAACACCTCGTTTTTGGTGAGATATGTGCTTTCTAGATACTTCTTCACCAGTATACTTCCAGGCGTCCCATGTAATAGCTGTTTCGACAAGGCCGACCTAGAAATCACTGTTCTATCTCCATCTTTTTAGTCTTTGGTGTCAAGGTGGCATCTCGTATCTTTGCTTTCAAGCATGGGCATTGGATGAATCACCCTGAAACTTTTTACGGATGACTAAGATCATCTTATTCTAATGTATTCTTATTATATCTCGCACATATATGATATGGCAATAGAAATCTATGGTCTCTTAACAGGGAGATAGGTCCTTGTCCCAATATTTTGGAGAAGTCACCTGTCTTATTAATGATCTGTATGGCCTATTATCTTTCACCAGTGATGTCCAGAAGATGCAAAAGCAATGACTATGTTCAAGTTCTTTACTGGACTTTCGCGAGAGTATGTGGGAGTTTGTAGTTAAATCCTGCTTACTGTAATGCTTTTGTTCCTTGCAGAGGCATATTCTAGAGTATCTCAGTCCTTCTTGGAGTAGTACGCTATTTCACTTGGCTCATCCTCCAGTGACAAGTCTGACTTTGTCCCTCATTCTAGTCTTGCATGCGATCTCAGAACATGGGAGAGTACTTAATAGAGGTGGTGGCATAGGTGGTGGGTGTTGTACACTACATCAACACCCTGGATGCTCTCATTGTGTCCAAAAGGGTCTATTAAGAAGACTTGTTATGAGCTGCAAAAGTTTCCTACTAAGTTTGCAAAAATAATACCTACTGGATTTGATCCTTAGGAGGAGTCTATATCAAATTTCTATGACTAACAAGGAGTATAGTTAGCTATGTGACTTTATGCTTCTTAGAATGCAACATCATTTCTTGTTTCTCTCACTTAGCGGATTGGGCACTAATATGTGTATCTTAGACTTCTAAAGCCTCCCCATCTTAGATTATTAATTCAGGTCCAAGTGATGGCATAACATGCTTAGTTGTCAAGGTACCCTAAGCGCTGGGCAGGGGCCTAAAACTAGCCACCCAAGCCCATTGCAATGGGCGTCTAAGGGTTTTGAAGCCAAAATTAAGCCATTTAAAGGCCACATTAGCGTGCATTAGGTATAAATTTGGTCAAAATGGATCATCTTGAGTCAATTTCGGATGGAAATAGGTCTTATTTAGGCCAAATCAAGTCTAGTTCGAGCAAATTAAGTCTTATTTGGGGAACACATCTCTGATTTGGAAATTAAGTCTGGTTTGTCCAAATTAGGTCTCATTTAGGTCAACATAGGACAAGTTAGGGGAAGTTAGGTTTGATTGGATCATGTTAGTTTAAATGGGTCTGATTTCGGCAAAATTAGGGCAAACTAGGTCAAAATAGAGCCAATTAATTATAGCTTAGGTCAAGTTAGGTGTGAATTCTATAAAGTTATGACCGATTCAACCTAGATATAACCAATATAGCTATGCATAGTAATGTATATATTTCTTAGCTAAATATATATGTACATCTAACTATATGCAAGTAAAAAAAAGGAAAATATCAAAACATCTAGACGCCTCTTGGGTGGGGGAAAACTGCCTTGCCGCCTGGACAATTATGATAACATGGTTATTCGAGCATTCTACCACCTACAATGCAAGTTCTTACTTGCCCAAAGTTCACCCTTGTATATGGTTCTGATAATCCTGTAGAAGGCGTTGGGATTTTCTCCTCTTAAGTCCACTCTTTCCTTTTTGAGTTTTCAAGCTTTTGTCACTCTCTTACTTGAGACTTGTGTTATACAAGACTCAAAGACAAATAGGATGATTGGAGAAGGGTGCAAGCTTGATGATTTCTACTACTTGGGCAAGTTGTTTACGATGTGTGTAGATGCATCGCCTCTACATGTTCACAATCGGCTTGATCACATGCCCCTTGATAATCTTAAAATACTGGTTCCAATTCTATTAAATCTGGAGAACTTAGTGAGACACATGTGAGTTGGTAAAACACTAGTGATAAGTGTTTAGGTCTAGAGAGAACAATAGAGTAGAGTTTGTTTTCGTGGGACATTCCAAGGTTCAAAAGGGGTACTGGTTCTACTGTCCTTTGCATTATGTGAAAAGGTGTTGGGTCAGAACGATGCCCGGCTGTGACAGGTTCCCCTTTATTATATAGAAAAGGAATATTTACACACTAGACCCAACAGATAAAGAGAATAAGAAAGAAGCACAAAAATAAGAAGTTATTTCTAACACTCCCCCTCAAGCTGGGGTATACAACATCATGCATACCCAACTTGGAATTCATATAATTAAAAACTGATGGTATGAGTGGCTTGGTGAAGATGTCTGCCACTTGTTGTCTAGTGCAAATGTGAGGAGTCTGAATCTTCTTGGAGAGCACTAAATCACGAACAAAAAGGCAGTCCACTTCAATGTGCTTAGTACGCTGTACGCTCATGAAATACATGATTCACCACGTGAATCAAACAAATGAACAAACACAGTGCAACCAAAGACACAAAGGGGAACAAGAAAAGGTTGCTCATCTGGTCGTAACACAGAAAGAGGGGTGGCCCCTTGTAAGACAGAAGACGACTGATGATTAATAAAAAAAGCAGTGAGAAGGGCATTAGACCAATATTTCTTTGGCACAGACATCTGAAACAGAAGAGTGCGTGTTACATCAAGAAGATGGCGGTTTTTGCGTTCCGCAACCCCATTCTGTTGAGGTGTGTGAGTGCATGTCGTTTGATGTACGATGCCAAGAGAGTTACAAAAATTGAAGACAACCATCTGAACATATTCTAAGGCGTTGTCCGTACAAAGAATCTTGATATGGACATCAAACTGAACTTTTATTAATTGATAAAAAGTTTGAATGACAAACACTACTTCATCTCGTGACTTAAGTACACCCAGGTCATGCGAGAGAAGTCATCGATGAAGGAAAGATAATAACGATAGCCATTATAACTTGGTTCTTTAACAGGATCCCAAACATCACTGTGGATTATATCAAAAGGACACTTTGAGCGTTTAACAACACAACTTGGAAATGAAATACGATGATGCTTGCCTAGTTGACACGGCTAACACTCTAAGGTGTTAACGGACGCTAGGCTTGGAACAAGCTTTTGAAGACTCTGCAAAGACGGATGCCCACAACGACAATGCCATTGTAAGAGAGAGCAGTTGAAGGCGGTAGATGGGATCTGATGACCTGGGCGACCACCTTCGAAGAAGTAGAGATCACTTTTCTTAGATCCCCCACCAATCTTCTTCCAACTCCTGGGGTCTTGTAACACAAAAAACGAGTCTCCAAAGATTACTAAGCATTTCAAGGAGTCGACCAACTTAGCAACATACATTAAATTGAAAGGAAAGTATGGTAATGTACAGACTATAGAGTCAAATCGGAGGATGCTTGTACAGTTCCACAAGTCTATACTCGCCTGATAGATCCATCAACAAGGGTTACCGAAGAATGAGGGATATAAGAGTCAGAAGACATGAGCATGGATCGTATGCCCGTCATATACTGAGAGGCCCCGTAATCCACCACCCATGGTTACCTGTATCTGAAACCGTGTTGGCGGAAGCGGAAGAGCCAGGGGAAGCTTGTTTAGTACCCTGAAGGAGACGATCATATTCTTCCTTTGAGATGGTAATGTTTGGTTTAGAAGCGCCAGATGAAGGGGTAGCCGTATAATTTGCAACACCAATCGGGGGTCGACCATGCTTAGAATAACATTTGTCTTTTGTATGTCCCAGTTTCCTACAGAAGGAACATTTAGGATGAGGACCTCGTCCACGTCCCGTGCCATGTTCAACTCCTCTGACTGCAACAACAATAGATGCATGATTCTCAGAAGGTTGTCCCACGGTAGTAGATAAGGATTTGAAGGAGGATTGTTGGATCCTCACAAAAGCTTCTTCAAGACTTGGCAATTTATCATTGGCAAGAATGACACTTCTAGCAGGAGCATATACTGGATTTAATCCAAATAGGAATCTTGCTGTCACCAAGTCATCCCTATCTTTCATTTGGTCATCAGTTTTCAACGGTTGATAGAAGCCGAGTTCTTGAGAGAGGGTCAGTATTGCGTCGAAATAACCCTCCAGATAACGACTGTTTTGCCTCTCTGCAAAAGGACGATCATATACTGTATATAGACAGAGAGCATTCTTCTCATGGGAGAAGTGTTTCTTCGCAGCCTCCCATACTTGTTTTGCTGTGGGAAAAAACATGAACCTAGATGCAATCTGTGGTTCCATGCTATTCCACAACCAGAAATTTATCAATAGAATAGTCTTTGCTAGTTTCATCGGGAGGTTCTTTCTCAATAAAGTCCACCTTCTCTCGAGACTTGAGAACCGTATAGATAGTTCTGTGAGTTGAGCTTCACAGAAGTAATATGAGATTGATCATTGTATACAATTGTAGCTGGCATAGCAATCCCCCATGATTGATCAGAAGAGAGATGCCAGAACAATGCAGACGACCTGCAAGACATCGCGTGGCACACTAACACGACATGTGGGGTCACTGACTGAAAAATCACAAAAGTCGTAAACTACGCCGTGTAAGGGAATGACACACCATGTCTATCGGAGGCTGAAAAATCACAGAAGTCCTACACTACGCCGTGTAAGAGAGTGACACACCGTGTTTGTCTGAGGCGTAAGATCTAATCGATGTTGACACACCGTGTGTCTGACTGACACGTCGTGTGAGACGGCAGGATGAGCAAACTGACTTGATTTCGCGTTGTCAATCTGAGGGAATTCTCCGGGAAGACGCACCGAGGAATTGTTGAAATGAAAGATACCCGAGAAGACGCTCCAAGAGGATGACGGGAATTAGCGTCGTCACCTTTGTTAATCAGATGATGCGAAACTGACGCATCAACAACCCCAAAGACCTTTAGGCACATATGGGGATTACGTGGAGAGGAGAGAGACAGAGAAGGAAGACCTTCCTCCTCTTCTTCTAGATAGAACGAGTGATCCTCCCCTTCTCCTTCAAGCGTCCGCGATGATGCGAGTGAGAGAAAGGAGGATCAACCAGCGGCGGCAGTAGTGCCTCCTGGCGGCGCAGGAGAGAAAGGAGAGGAAGGAAGGAGGGGGGGGTGATGGAGCTTCCACTTACGTGGAATTGCGTGCACCAACTAAAAATCCTAAAGATAGTAAGTCTTTAGGTTTAGCCTTGCGTATACTAGATAGAGAACTCCACCCACGTATGCTATGATACGTGGAAGTCTTATCGTAGTATAGTTAAGGGTCGAATCCTCAGGACAACGGTCTTGTTGCAAGCAACAAGATGGAAAACGTTAAAGTTTCACTTAATCTCTTACTAGTAGGCACTTAGATCGAAAGTTTGGTATTGTTATTTTAAACTAAGAATATGTAAAGTAAAGAAAGCAAGTAAATCTAAGGAGTTAACTATGATAAAAGTCACTAGGGTGTGATCGGTTTTTCACCACCACTACACATGGATCAACACATGCAAAGCAAAACATAACCTGCAAAAAGAGTCTAGTCAGTTAGTATCTTTGTAGACTTAGCTTCCTTTCGGAGAGCTAACTACGAGAAGTGCGGGAATGTTGCAACGCCAGCCATTCCCGAACAAATGGTCACTTACTTTGCATCATTCCCCTCGCAAAGTGTGTTCCTCGACTTACCAAGGTTGCACTTTCATACGTCAACTGATTCAATTTCATAGTATGAAAGTGCAACAAATGATAGTGAGTTTACTCCACTTCTTGAGATACACTTCTAGATACCGAAATAGATGCATGGTGGATACGTGCACCAAGAACCAACATACAAACGAGTTTCAAATCTAATAGTACAAACGTAGACAATTCATACTAAAAGATAAAAGATAACACAAGTTGGAGATCAAGCAACATGCATTCATTAAACGTTTGATGTCGAACTGAAAAGATAAGAACTCTATATTACAAATTATGGATTACATTTACATGATATGAAAACATGGGTAGCGGGGCTACTCCCCGCACCCTAGTGAAGGAGACTACTCGCTCATGACTAGGACAAAGAAGGAGGCAAGAAGAGAGAGAGAGTGCATCATCCCCATAAAGGAGAGAGGAAAGTCAACCCCTTGGAGAGAGAGAGAAACAATCCACCAGCTTCACAGGTTGTGCGATGACGAGATCTCCCTCTTCCCACCTTCTTTGGCGGAGAGAGAGAAAGCAGCTTCGAGATGGAGTATGGGTCTCAGACCGGCAGCCCCAGGGTGGAGGGTGGAAGTCGCAAGAGCTCTGGAGTGATTGAGGCAGCCTTTGGACGTCTAAAAAAAACTCCCCTCTGGTGGAGGACCCTTGAGGTCTTATTTATAGGCCTTAAGTGAGGTCCAAACGGTCTTGAACCCGTTTGGGCCCTGAACCCGTTTGCCCTTGCCTCCATGCGGTCTTCCGGATCGTTTGGTTTTATGCGGTCTCGAGACCGTTTGACCTTATGCGGTCTTGAGACCGTTTGACCTTATGCGGTCTTGAGACCGTTTAGCCTTCATGCGGTCTCGGGACCGTTTGGCCTTCATGCGGTCTCGGGACCGTTTGGCCTTCATACGGTCTCGGGACCGTTTGGCCTTCATGCGGTCTCGGGACCGTTTGGCCTTCATGCGGTCTCGGGACCGTTTGGCCTTCATGCGGTCTCGGGACCGTTTGGCCTTCATGCGGTCTCGGGACCGTTTGGCCTCAAACGGTCCTGGGACCGTTTGGGGCTTTTGTAATTTTTTTTGTGTTTTTCTGCAAGGATAAAGAAGAGAAAAGTTAATCTATTGATGTGTCAGCAATAAGGTAAAAAGTTAACGATTCTATCTAATTTATGTAAGAAAGAGTATGGAAAACTAAGGAAAACTAATAAGATAACATCACAAAATGGGAGGTTATCAGGGGGCGACGACTAGGGTTTCTAGCCGAGGGTTTGCTCTGATACCATGTGAAAAAGTATTGGGCCAGAACAATACCAGGCCGTGACGGGTTCCCCTTTATTATATAGAAAAGGAATATTTACATACTAGACCCAACAAATAAAGAGAATAAGAAAGAAGCACAGAAATAATAAGTTATTTCTAACACATTAATTTCTTGTATTTGTTGATAGTCACCTTCGTTGGGGGTACATCATTCTTTCATGATAGTTTCTTAGTGTTATAAGCCAATATTGAAGACTTCTTGCCACTTCCAGTCTTTGTAGAGACATCTCTGCCTCTCATCCCTTAGTCTGTAATTAGTCCTCCTGATTCTCCTATCACACATGGTTACACACGCCGTAGGGGATCTTTGGCTATAGATACTACAATTGATCTTGTGGCTCCATCTCCTTCGAAAGTTGCCTCTCCGTTTGATGGCCTAATAGGCACATATACTGATGACTTGCCTATTGGCTTGTGTAAAAAGAAGTGGTTCTTCTGTGAACTTGAGTTGAACTATCCTTTTTTATATGTTGCATCTAGTATGCACTTCATATAGAGTGAAGTTTTTCTTATATTCTGTCTAATAAAAGTTTTTGAAATTAACTTACTAGGTTTTAAAAAGCAAAAAATCGGAAGTGAATGACCGACCTTTGTTGATTGCTTAAGCGTGATCGACCATTTGAGCAGTGGCTTTTTGAAAAAGCAAACACACGATGAATATATAGTTTTTAATGTATAACATAGATAAGTCAAGATGAATTGTCCAATTATAAGTAGTAAGTATTACTAAACCAATCATAGATAAAGATTTCATGGAATACATAGTACTTGGACACTAATAGTAAATCTTGTTTCAACAACTTGGCTGAGATATTAGCACCTAGTAAATAAACATGAGCAGTAGGTGGCAATACTTAGATACTAGTGCATAGTACTCACCACTCAATAATACAGTTTCAGCAGTTTGGCTGAGATAATGACCGGTAGGTAGTAGTATTTAGATAGTATTATTTGTACACATATTGTTGACAAGGTATCAACGTAATGTAAATAGATATACAATTAAACAGTAATAAAGAGTAATGCATCACACTACAGAAATTTAAAATATATTGATGTTATACCGTATATCCTAAAGGACAATAAACTACTAGACTCAATGCATAGAAACAACATAATAATATATAACGACATAAATTTTGTTAGTTTACAGATAGCTGTGCAAAGTTCTAGTACAAGCGTACAGATTACCAGATTATTAGATTAATATATGAACAATACTATTAGTGGTAATACACAACATTTTATATATATATTTATATCATTATCGTCTCTAAGTCTTAGTTCCAACTATATTGGGGTCGACTACATGGATCCTTCGTTTCCATTCAGCTCTATCATGGGTCATATTCTGGTCGAGATGTAGAGATGAAAACCTCTCTTTATAAGCTCTTCCCATGTTAATTTAGGCCTTCCTCTTCTTCTATTAATTGTGCTTGACTCAATGGCATTGCTTTGTACAAGAGCATTAGTCGGGCCTCCATAACTTGTCCTCAATGCTGACCACCCCCACTTTATTCTTGATATAGTCATTTATCAAGCGATCTTTTCTTGTCTTCCCACACATCCATCTCAACATGCGCATTTCTGCCACGTTCATCTTGTTGAGACCTTGTTTCTTCACCACCCAACATTCACTCCCATAGAGCATGGCTAAAAACTTGCTTTTTAATCTGAGAAGGATCTTCCAATCACATAATACTCCAGTTGCACTCATCCATTTTAACCATCCTGCAGTGATCCCGTGACAAACGTCATTTTGGACATCCCCATCTATTTGAATAATAGAACCTAAATATCTACTCCGTCCAACTTGGCTCCACCATTCACAGTGCGAGAGTGGCTGAAATCGCAATGCATATACTCAGTTTTGCTCCTACTAATCATCAATCCATTTGATTCCAATGCCTTTCCTCAAAGTTCAACTTTATCATTCAATCCATCTTGAGTTTTGTCAATCAATAAAATATCATCAACAAATAACATACAACCAAGGACTATCATCCTGAACATGCTTTGCCAACTCATCCATAACAAGAACAAACATATATGGGCCGAGTGTGGATCCTTGGTGTACCCCAACTGTGATAGGAAATGTTGGTGTCTCTCCTCCAGGAGTTTTCACACTAGCAGGCTATCGTACATGTCTAGAAGAGCTACATACCTACACACACACACACATATATATATATATGGTAATATCATAATAACAACTTGACAATATGAAGTTCAAATCTAGCTTTACAGAGTGTATAAACAGTGGTAACTAAGTCAAGAATAAATACTAATTACTAGACTTTTTTTACACCTATTACAATACAAACAACTGGAGCATCACATCTCACAACAGTAGTCCTTCCATTTTTCTTTATGTTCAGCATGTGAATGGGCCACTCCAACAATACTTGCTGCGAAGCGCCCTGAAGCGGCAAAAAGTGGGCAAAAGCGGCTGCTTCACTCCAAAACGCTTCAGAGCCCACTTCTGGTGAAATTACAAAGGGACACGTGCTTCAACACTTAAGTGTCCGCTTCACCCGCTTTTTTATTCACAATAGTAACTTATATATGAAAATTTGATAATTCACTCTCCTTTCGTTCTACTTTTAAGAATTGCCATGTCGATATCTAAGGCGTTGTCCATGCTTCATATTACATAACCATTTATTGGTGAAATTCATTGCAAGCATTTCCAGACAGCCATGTCAAATGCCTTCTTTACCTAATAGATAATCCATCGAACGAACATCTAATTATCATTCGGTGCCATATATCATCATTTATTAAAGCATTCTCGTGGTACAAATGACTCATCAAAAGAGGTTCACCACGGAAAACGTCTTTTCTACTATAAAGAATATTTCTACTTAGTATAATCAAAATAAGATTATATATTCTGTTGGAAACATTTGTTTCATTTGAGTGCAGTTCTCTGTTAGTTATGTAAGGTTTGAAGTGGTCTATTCGTAATTGGCATTTCTAGTTTTTGCCGGCCAAACCAAGTGAAGATCTGTTCTGGTTGGGATATTAATCCACTTCAGAGGTCTCACCCATTCTCTTAAGTATCAGTATCGGTATCACAATCACTTAATGGATTTCTATCTTTACTTTGGACAGGATACAACACTGCTTGCTGCCCAAACATTAAAGATGGTTTGAGACCGATGACATGAAACTTCATGCAGAAGAATTTGTCTATGAGCAGGGGCTTCTGGTCCATATGTGAATGTCCGATTCAATTGAACAATCACACTTTTAACTTGAGATAATATAATAATCAATCTTCAAGTTTTTGTTATTCTATGTACCACATTCCACCTGTAGCTTGAGATCTGCCCATCTCTTTCTGCTTAATGAATTTCCCGCAGATGTATGGCAGGAGTATATCATCACTTGTAGTCTTTTTTGTTTCTTGGATATAGGCAACATCTTTTTTCTCATTTTAAATTAGATCCTTGGTAGATCTTCTTAGAAAGTAAAAGACGGCTATAAGTTGTATTGAATATAAGAAACCCTGCTCCTATATATAGGAGGACAGGGAAGCGTACACACATAAGACTAACCCTAATGGGCCACGACACTTGGGCCCATATAACAAACTAATAATAAAAACAATACCTAAATAACTCTCAACACTCCCCCTCAAGCTGAAGTTGGGAGAATCCCAAATCAGCTTGCAAATAGAGAGTCAGACTAGAAAAATAAAGAAACAAAACAAAAGGATAAACCAAGCCCATACAAGAAATTTCCCCCCCTCAATTTTACAATTAAAGCACCCAAACACTCAGACACTCATACACTCTTAGAAAGTAAAAGATGGCTATGAGTTGTATTGAATAGAAGAAACCCTGCTCCTATATATAGGAGGACAATGAAGCATACAAACATAAGACTAACCCTAATGGGCCAAGACACTTGGGCCCATATAACAAACTAATAATAAAAACAATACCTAAATAACTCTCAACACTCCCCCTCAAGCTGAAGTTGGGAGAATCCCAAATCAACTTGCAAACAGAGAGTCAAGACTAGAAAAACAAAGAAACAAAACAAAAGGATAAACCAAGCCCATACAAGAAATTTCTCCCCCTCAATTTCACAATTAAAGCACTCAAACACTCAAACACTCATACACTCGCCCTCAAGTAGATACTCCAAGCAAGCAGGCAAGCAGGTCACAGAAGCTTCTCGATCATCTGGAGTAGAAATAAGTAGTGACATAATCATCTGGAGCAAAAGATAAAATAGCTGATAGGCACCGAGGTCTTCATCAAAGTCGTTGTCGTAGTAGCCAGAGAGTGTTGGGTCACAGCAATAGAGTAGCAGAGCCTAGAGAGTGTTGGGTCACAGTGGCAGAGTAGCAGAGCCCAGAGAGTGCTGGATCATAGTAGCAGAAAGTCGACGTGTAAGCAAGGCACGAACAAGCAAAGAGTCAACGTGTAAAACATGGACATGCCAGAGAGTGCTGACGCACAGCAGCAAAAGTCGACGACGTAGGCAGATAGAAGACCGGTAGACAGAGTAGCAAGCAAATAAATAACTCCAGTAGACGAAGCTCCATGTAAAGTCAACAACAAATGTCTTTGTCATCTTCCCTCTTTACACAATATCCATCACAATAGCAGACGTCAAAATCCAGAGAGTGCTAGTCTACAGTAGAAAGTCAACGTGCAAATAAAGCACGGATAACAGAAAGTCAACGTACAAATAAAGCACGGACAGCAGAAAGTGCAAGAGCACAAAGCAGCAAACAAAATGTGCTAATCATAGCACAAGTAGTAAGAATGACGTCCCAGTATGTAACTTCATAGCAGCAATTGAGGTAGATGATGAATAAGCAATAATAGCAGCAGAAGAATCCATATATCAACAGTAAATGTGGCATGAAGTCCGATAGAACAACATAATAAAATTCTTCTTCTCTCTTTCATCTCTCCTCCATCTCATCTCTTCCCTCTACTCTTCATCCTCTATTCTCCCGCTCACGCCAAGCACGGAAGGAGTCAAAGAGTGGTTGGTGTGGAGAGTCAAAAACCATGGTAGAGTCAAGGTTTCGTGTAGGTAAATATGTGGAGGAGGTAACCGACAACATGAGTCAAGGTAGAAAATGACCCGAATAGGCAGATCCGGATAGAAAAATAAATGGATCCTTGACCGACCCGAAAAGGGGATTTGTTTGGCATGTTAGGGCAACAATTAGGCAAAATTGGATCCGATTAGCACAAAATATGTAGTGTATATAGGGGGCAGTAAAAATATTGAGGGGATATGATTTAACATAGGGCTACTTGGTAGCAGTGAGTAGTGGTGGGCATCCGCAGATGGGTAGGGTGGATAGCTGCAGTAGGGTGTCAGTAGAAGTAGGGGGCGCAAGGTCCGCGACGCAGGGACATGTGCAACGAGCAGTTGCAGGTGAGCAATGGCAAGGACATGTAGCAACGTTGGGGCAACAATGGCTGGCGGAAAGTGGAGCGGCGACAGGCGTAGGGTGGTGGCAGCAGCAGAGGCGGGTGACTGGCAGTAGACATAGGGTGCGCGGCAGTGGCGCATGGAGAAGCAGGGCGGCGGGGCAACACACATTATGCGGGTCAGTAGGTAGCGGTGGAAGGCATAGTGCTAGGAGTCAGCGGCAGGCAGGCAGCGACGACGTAGGGGATAGGGCTGGCGGGGCGCACGTCAGCAGGGTGCAACAATAGCGGGTGATTGGCGGCAGATAGGCAGCGGGAGCCGACGGCGGCAGTCAGAGAGGCATAGAGGCAAAAGGCAAAAAGCAGGGAACTAGGGAAGGAATTCCCTGCGGGCAGCCAAGCGCCGCCAAGGGCGGCGGCCACCCGCAAGGGGGGGCGTTCCTTTCTCTCTCTCTCTCACGTACGACGGCGGCTCAAGATCGCTGCTCTGATACCATCTTAGAAAGTAAAAGACGGCTGTAAGTTGTATTGAATAGAAGAAACCCTGCTCCTACATATAGGAGGACATGGAAGCGTACAGACATAAGACTAACCCTAATGGGCCAAGACACTTGGGCCCATATAACAAGCTAATAATAAAAGCAATACCTAAATAACTCTCAACAGATCTAGTTATCTCTTCTACATTTATCTTCTTGTAGGTTTATATTTTGACTTTCTTGTTCCATCTAATCACCTGTTCTGGTGAGGGACTACATCTTTTAATAAATATGCATACAACACATTCATCTCAAATGTTACCTACGTATGTGGTCACATAATTATGCGTGTGGACGGTGGTGATATATTTGCTATCTTATGCATATGAGGTGCATAACTAGGCAGACTGACATATGACGTGGCCACATAGTTGAACTTTCGAACAGAGAGATTAGTTTATATTATAACTGTGTCACGACTGTTATAATTTAAGGCCTGTGTGGTTAAGTGTAGTAGGATGGCAAGCTATGGATTTGCAATTTATTTTTATACAGCAATATGAAAGGTTGCAGCCCAATTACACCCTACCAAACTAGCCTGTACTATGTTATTGGAATTGCAAAGTTCGTTGAAATGTGTACATCTCCTTTTTTATTAACTTGTTGAGGGCAATGTGGCTATATTTTTTTGAGTAACATTTGTTATTTTGTTGTTGCGATTTTAATAGGAAATCAAGTTGGAATGGGGTAAAGGGTTGGCTCAGAAACGTGAAGCAGAAGCCAAAGCAATGGAATTGGAGTTGGAGAAGGAAAAACCTTTTGCAAGGACAATGTTAGTGTTTGTTGTTTGCTTCAGTTTTCATGCGTTTGTCTCCTCTTTTAATTTTCAGATTGTGCAGCTGGTCAATGTTTATGATGTTTCTTTGGAAAGTCCTCGTTTCTAAATTGACCTCGTTTTGCTTTCAGAAATAGTTTAGGACTCTATGTAGCATTCCTGAATTGAGGGTAAACTTATTGGTTTTCTCTTTAATTAGACAATACAATTAGAATGCACTGTATGATGATTAGTAGGCCAACAAAGACGATGTCCGTCTAGAGCTCTTTTCTTAAATTTGTCAAAAATCATTAGTTACAACATATATGTCACGCTTTTATGTCCATGCTATAACAGTGTGAACTACTTTCACATGGCCTACACACATTAACAATATGAACTACGACTACATGGCCTATACCCCATATGAAAATGACATAATTAACTATATGGAATCGCTCTTCATCAAGAAATGTGCTATAAAATGCGTACTTATTGTGTAGGGATGATCCAGAACTGGACAAACATTTGAAGGAGAGGATTAGATGGGGTGACCCAATGGCACACTTGGTCAAGGTATGCCCATCTAACTTGAGAGTTAGTTATGAATCTGTGTTCATCTAACAGTTTGCACATGTTAACAGCGCAAGGACCCTGCTATTGAGTTGAAAGATTTTGGCGATGATGAGAAGATGAAAGAATCAGGTTTTATTATTCCTCAAACGATTCCCAGTCACAGCTGGATAAAAAGAGGAATTGATCCACCTGCTAACCGTTATGGTATCAAGCCTGGTCGTCACTGGGATGGGGTTAACCGCAGTACTGGTATGTCTACAAAGCTTGCTTTCCAGTCTTGTAATTATTCGTTTCTTTTGTTTATTTCAATGTATTGCGATTGGAACTTCTGGTTGAGTAGCATCATTTCTCTTCAATTGTTTGATAATTTGATTGTTGATGCAATGTATAGCTTGGTGTGAGCTGTGAATTATAGGAAAACACCTTAGATCACTTATTATTTCTATAATTCCTGGGAGATGCTTAAATGTAATGTTGAATCTATTATAAAAGGGCATCCTTAGAGCATATCTAGGTAGTTTATAAATGTGAATTGAATTTTGGGTAGGCTTGGCTTGGTGCAACTCGTTCTTTGAGCTAACGTATCTCATCTTCCTCCCTATGGCCTGTCCACGTGATATCATAACCTGGAATTCCTTGGGATATGATCTGAATTTTGTTCTTTTGTAATCACTTCTTCCATTATTTATGATCTTTTTCTCACCTTTGCTATTGATTGTGGTTTAAGTGGTTCAATGAGTAAGGCCTAGTTTGGCTGAACTCATTTTAAATACCGGAAGTTGATGTATTAATTTACATCCCGTACCGTATTACGTGGAATTGACGACTGCAGTAGCGTACGTGGCATAACAGAAATTACGAGCTTCAGCAATCATGCCGACATTTTGAGCAGTTGCAAGTGCCAGCATCCCTCCCGGATTTAATCAGGTTTCATTCTTTCTCCGCATGTAACGGCATCCCGAACACAGCTGTATGTCCCTGCCGCTGTTAAAACCAGCACTGACTACCGGGAGTCACAAAGTTGGCGGCCAAACTAGGCCTTCATTGTGCTTAGGTTCACTGTATTTGCAGTTTTTCTTATGATATAAGTACACTTAAGTGAGTATCTGTTTACCCACATAAGTGTACCCATGTATCCTTGAACTCCTATATATAGGAGAACCAATACCTCATTATAAACAAATAAGATTGTTGGTATTCTACATGGTATCAGAGCAGTGCCCTAACCTTAATCCCTTCCCAACCATTCTACACCCACCCTTCCTCTTCCCCTTCTCTCTCTCCCCTTCCCCTCCCCCTTCACTAGTAGTGACGAAATTGGCATCTCGGGGCTGAAGCAATCTTTGGACCTACTTCAAGAGGCCGGGATGACAGATGCTAAACCTATCTCTACTTAAATGGATTATCACGCAGAGGCTCTACACGAGGGGGAGCTCTTCCTGATCGTTGAAAAAGTATCGTCGAGTAGTTGGCAAACTGATTTATCTAACAATCACTTGACTTGACATCACCTATGCTGTCAGAGTCTTCAATCAACATATGAGTGCATTGCTTCAAGTTCATTGGCTCAACATCCAACACATCCTATGCTATCTCAAGAGTGCTATGATAAAAGGATTGTTCTACAAATGTCCTAAAGGAAAGATAATTAGTGTCTCTGGATAGTAGATGCATGTTGGGCATGAGATGCCCAAGATCGGTAGTCCACCTCTAGTTTTTGCATTATGTTAGACAATCATCTAGTGTCTGGAGAAGTGAAATAAAATTGTCGTTGCTCGCTCCAGCAATGAAGTCGAATATCGAACTACGACCTATGCATAGTGTGACTCTAAAAGTCGACAACGAGATTGCTTATTATTGGATGATTAAAAAGAATACATTGGGCTCTCTTTTATAAGACAAGAGAGTGTACAGGATTTAGAGATAACCAATATGGGATAAAGAGTAAAAGAGAAAAGACGATAAGCAAAATACACTAAGTAAAGAAAAGCAGTAAAGTGTATATACTAATACTCCCCCTTAAGCTGGAGCGTAGATCTCAATCATGCCCAACTTGGATGTCATAGTAGCAAATATCATCTTTGGAAGAATCTTTGTGAAGATGTCAGCCACCTGATCAGAAGTAGGGATGTAGGGAGTGGATATCTGGCCAGATAAGACAGCTTCGCGAACAAAATGGCAGTCCACCTCAATGTGTTTAGTTTGCTCATGAAAAGTGGGATTACTGGCAATAAACGTAGCAACTTTGTTATCACAATACATCGGAATAGGAGAGGAGTCAGAAACACCAAAATCCTTCAGCAGGCTCCGAATCCAGAATAGCTCACAAGAAGTATGCGCCATTGCGCGATATTCAACTTCAACACTTGAGCAAGCAACCACAATCTGTTTCTTGCTTCGCCAAGTAACAAGGTTTCCTCCCACAAATGTACAATAGCCAGAAGTGGAGTGTCTGTCAAGCTTGCTCCCAGCATAGTCAGGATCAGAATAACCAAGGAGTTTACAGTGACCATGTTTCTTAAATAGCAGGCCTTTCCCAGGAGAGTTCTTCAAATATTTAAGAATGTGGCAAACAACGTCCCAATGATATTGCCGGGGTTTATCCAGATATCTACTAACAAGCCCGACAACAGAAGTAATATCAACTCGTGTAACAGTCAGATAAATAAGCTTACCAACCATGCGTCGATACTGATGATGGTCAAGATAGGCAGGAGAGTTCTCATCATCCCAGTCAGTATTTGGATCCAGAGGTGTGCTAGCAGACTTAGCTCCTAGAAGTCCAGTTTTAGAAAGCAAATCCAAAACATATTTGCATTGAGACAGACAAAGACCAGAAGAGGACCGAGAAACTTCAATGCCAAGAAAATACCGCAGAGAGCCAAGGTCTTTGGTAACAAAGTGTTTCTCTAGATAGCACTTGGTAGCCTGAATGCCTACAGGATCACTCCCTGAGAGAATGATGTCATCAACATATACAATAAGGATAACAATGCCAGCGGTAGTATTTTTGACAAAAACAGAGTGATCTGATTGGGAGCGTTTAAAAGAAAATTTCTAAAGAATAGTACTCTGTTTATCAAACCAAGCACGTGGACTCTGTTTCAAACCATAAATGGCCTTTCTCAACCTGCAGACCTTAGAGGACTCCCCCGAAAGCACAAATCCCGGGGGTTGTTCCATGTAGACCTCCTCATGTAGGTTTCCATACAGAAAAACATTCTTTACATCAAGTTGGCAGGCTTAGCTCCTAGAAGTCCAGTTTCAGAAAGCAGATCCAGAACATATTTGCATTGAGACAGACAAAGACCAGAAGAGGACCGAGAAACTTCAATGCCAAGAAAATACCACAGAGAGCCAAGGTCTTTGGTAACAAAGTGTTTCTCTAGATAGCACTTGGTAGCCTGAATGCCTGCAGGATCACTCCTTGAGAGAATGATGTCATCAACATATACAATAAGGATAACAATGCCAGCGGTAGTATTTTTGACAAAAACAGAGTGATCTGACTGGGAGCGTTTAAAAGAAAATTTCTGAAGAATAGTACTCAGTTTATCAAACCAAGCACGTGGACTCTGTTTCAAACCATAAATGGCCTTTCTCAACCTGCAGACCTTAGAGGACTCCCCCGAAAGCACAAATCCCGGGGGCTGTTCCATGTAGACCTCCTCATGTAGGTTTCCATATAGAAAAACATTCTTTACATCAAGTTGATACAAGGGCCAATCAGAATTAATAGCAACATAAATAAGAATCCGTATAGAGTTTAGCCGAGCCACAGGAGAAAAAGTCTCAAAGTAATTGACCCCGTAAGTTTGTGTATAGCCTTTCGCAATAAGTCTCGCCTTCAGCCGTTCAACCGTGCCATCCGGTTAATATTTGACAGTAAATACCCAGCGATAGGCAACTGGAGAACAATCTACAGGAGGATCAACCAGCTGCCAGGTGTTGCGTTCAGTAAGAGCCTGCATTTCAGCTTCCATAGCTTGTCGCCAAGCAGGATGTTTAAGAGCCTGAGAAACATTTTTAGGAATAGATATAGCAGAAAGAGTAGCAGTAAAATTTGCAAAATTAGTCCCCAGATTATCAGTAGTACAGAAATTTCCAATAGGATGTTTAGTGCAAGTTCTAGTTCCTTTCCTCAAGTTGATAGGAACATCAAGATCAGAGAATACATGCGGTGGTGTTTGATCTGGCACGGAGGATGAAGACGTTGGAGGGGCCATAGAGGGAGTTGTTGTCTTGTGTCTTCTTTGATATACTTTTAGAGGCGGCTTTTCAGTAGGAGAAGCAGTATTGGCAGTATCAGTAATATCAGCAGTATCATCCATGATAGGTAAAGGTGTCCAGTAATAAGTCCGAAGAAAGAGCCGACCCGACAGACGAGTAAAAGGGCATATGCTCAAAGAAAACAACATCAGTAGATACAAACCATTTCTTTGACACAAGATCATAGCAGCGGTACCCTTTCTGAGTGCGCGAGTACCCTAGGAAGACACACTTAGTCGCTCTGGGATCAAGTTTGGTTAGACTGGGACGAAGGTTTTTGACAAAGCAAGTGCTCCCAAAGATATGCGGAGGCACAGAAAAAAGGGGCGCATCCGGAAATAGAATCTGATATGGAACTTGATTTCCAAGCACAGAAGAGGGCATTCGGTTAATTAGTAACAAGTAGTAGAGATAGCCTCAGACCAAAAATGCAGGGGAACATGATAATGAAACAGTAAAGTGCGGGCAACTTCAAGAAGGTGGCGATTTTTGCGTTCAACGACTCTGTTATGTTGTGGCGTGTAAACACAGGAAGTTTGGTGTATGATACCCTGTTTTCGACAAAGGAGGCTGACTGATGCTTGCACAAATTCTAAGGCATTATCAGTTCAAAATTTTTTAATGGGTTTAGCAAATTGGGTTCGAATCTCAGCAAAGAAAGCAGTGATATTGTCTGTCTTTGAGCAAAAACAACCAGGTAGTTCTAGAAAAATCATCAATAAAACTCAGAAAGTATCGAAATTCAGAAGTACTCGGCACAGAACAGGGTCCCCAAACATCAGCGTGAATAATGTCAAATGGCTGTTTAGAGCTAATACATGATTTTTTGGAAAAAGATGCTCAGGTGTGTTTGCCCAGTTGGCAAGTCTCACAATGAAAAATAGAATCTAATACATCAGGTAATAACTGTTTCAGCTTCGCTGCAGAAGGATGTCCTAAGCGATAGTGCCACTGGATGCCCGTCACAGAAGATGTCAAGTATGCTGCGGTCTTCGAAACGTCCAGGTAGTATAGCCTGTCTGGTCCCTCATGGCCCGAACCAATCGTCGTCCTCGTGCACAGATCCTGAAAAATAACACCATCCGGATCAAACGTAATCGAGCAACGAAGGCTCTTCACAGTTCTATTGACAGATAGCAGGTTAATAGGAAACTTAGGAACATAAAGAGTAGACTGCAGAGGCAGGCAACCAGTGGTACATATATCACCGATTCCAGTAAAATGTGTCTTAGAGCCATCAGCCAGTGTAATAAGAGGTATAATAGAAGTATTTTGCAGTTTAGAAAATAAAGCAGGATTGCCAGAAATATGAGATGTCGCACCAGAATCAATCACCCACGAATTTTTACCAGACTGTGTCAGGAGGGCGGTGCTACCATCAATAGAGGCATCAACAGAAGAAGCAAGACGAGTTTGGAGAAGTTTCTCGAATTCGGACCGTATCCAATCAATAGAAGGCGGAGCAGAGGTAGTAGCAGTCTCAGGCTGATCCGTCGTGACTTGGTTTGCCCAGGCAGGCTTGCCATGCTTGATCCAACAACGATCTTCATTGTGGTTTGTTCGCTTGCAGAAGGTGCAGAAATGAGGTTCAGTAGATTCAGCGCCAGAGCCACGTCCAGGTGCAGTAGAGCATCCACGTCCGCGGCCTTGGCCACGACCGCGGCCTCGGAAGGAGTCGCCAACACGAATAGCGAGGGCTGCTCCATCGGAAGTGTCAGGAAGATGCTGCGAAACAGATGGCAGTTGTTGAACCCTTTTCAAAACATCTCGCAGGGTGGGTAGAGGATCACTGGATAGGATCTGATCAACAACTCCAGCAAAGGAAGAAGGTAGACCAGCGAGGAACTGAACAAGCATAAGTTCATTCCGTTGACGCTGAACTTCAGTGATGTCGGCAGAAAGAGGATGATACACCTGGAATTCATCCCAGGGAGCACATCAGCTATTGTAGTATTCCTCAATAGAGTCCATGGTAGTAAATTCCTGTTTGGCCAGTTGCTTGAAGATTTCAAAAACCTTCTTGGGATTTTGCGGATGAGAGTAGACGTGGGAAAGTTGATCCCACATCTCCTTTGCAGTCTGGAGGTGAAGAAGAGACTGGCTGATCTTTGGCTCGACGCTGTTGACCATCCATGTCATAACACCGTAGTCCTCCTTGGACCAGAGATCGTAGTCCTGCTTGATCTTTTCATCATCCTCAGCAGCGGGAACCGCCGGTCCCTTGGTAGATATTTGAGAGTAGCGCCCTTGTGCTTTAACATAGAGCTCAAAGGAAGTCGCCCAGAGGTGATAGTTGGAGTTATCCAACTTCACAGTGGTAACACACAAAGTCCGTGGAAGATCAGGAGTTGCCATCGGAAGATGGAGACAAATGCAGAAGCACATGCGCAGAGGGCAGCAGAAGTCAGCAGCAGCAATAGAAGTCAACAAAAGTCCAATGCATGGACTAGTAGTAGAGGGCAGAAGATTTACACATGGATCTTAGAAAAACCCACGTAGGGGTAGCAGATAGAGAAAAAAACCTACGCCAACATGGAGGATTAATCACTCCACCATGAGGCGCAGGCAGATAGAGAAGGAGAAGCCTTTTACGCCGTCAACGTGCCATAACTGGAAAACGCCGGGACTGTCCGGAGAGTTTCGGAAAACGAAACGGAGCACAAAAGAGAGACCTGTGGTAGATTAGGCCACAAGGATGGGAGTAGCTAGGAGATAGGAGGTTGGTGGAGAGATTGGAGCGGCGGCGGTACTGTAGCGATGGCGGAAAAAAAAAGAGGTGGGGTGGCGGCGGCTAGGGTTGGTGGAGAAGATGGCGGCTAGGGTTGGGGTGAGAGAGGGATTAGGTTTAAGATGGATCGGCTCGCTCTGATACCATCTAAAAGTCGGCAATGAGATTGCTTATTATTGGATGATTAAAAAGAATACATTGGGCTCTCTTTTATAAGACGAGAGTGTACAAGATTTAGAGATAACTAATATGGGATAAAGAGTAAAAGAGAAAAGACGATAAGCAAAATACACTTAAGTAAAGAAAAGCAGTAAAGTGTATATACTAATAGTGACCTACAATGGGTAAGGCCCATTATGATCGAGTTTGGAGTTCCTGTTCAATGAGCTATCGCCCATGCATATTGCTCCTCTACATTGTGACAACTAGGCTGCTATCCATATAGCCAATAATCTACTGTTCCATGAGCGTACAAAACACATTGAGGTGGATTGCGATTTTGTATGAACCTGGTAAAAGTCACAGATTGTGACTCCTCATAGTGATGAAACTGTTGATATCTTGAGCGAACCAATTCCTCCAGCTCTCTTTTAGTATATGGATGTAAGCTGGGACTACACAATTTCTAGTCTCCAGCTTGAGAGGGAGTGTTAGTATAAGCTGTTCGATGGGTAATTGTGCTTATGCCCGTTGTCTTTACAGTTTTTGTCATAATATAAATACACTTAAGTGGGGATCTGTTTACCCACTTAAGTGTACCCATGTATCCCTGAACTCCTATCTATAGGAGACACAATACCGATTATAATTAATCAGATTGTTGGTATTCTATCTGCAATTTGTTTACCATCTTATGAGACATTGTTTATCTTAGCGGTGTTTAGCTGTTGCTAGTTGCTCGCCTAATTAGTTCTTTACCATTGTTTTACTATGTAGTTGATTTGTTGATTATCTGTATATATTTTCTGCATAAATGTCGAAGTTTTTTGGGGCAACTCATGATGTATAAAAATTATGGCCGATGTATGTGGTATATAGTCCATTATTTATTAGTTCATTACATTGTTAGACCTAGAATATGCATCTAGGTCACTATGTTCATGCTGTAGAAACTTACAAGATAAACCTTTGCATGTTCTATTAATAAACAATGTCTTGTCGACTTGTTTGCTACATAAAAACAACCATACTCCTCTCCTTGTCCCTCTTTGTCCCACCACAATGGATTAAACTACTACAATTTTTCCTTCCCCTCTCTTCCCTTCTCTTTTTTTCCACTCTATTGGTTTCCCATGGAAATAGGGGAAAACAACATTGCTATTACCCTACTTGTTAAGGCACGGGCCTAGGCGACAACATGCTTAAGGGGGTGCGCCTTGTCTATACGCCATCTTAGGTCATTTTTGCCTGTCTTGGGGCATATATAGGGAATTTTTCTTTTGTATTTATCCTCACGTTAGAATTTATGCGTACATTTTGTGCCAGTTATCATTTATATTTGGGTTACTTATAATAATGCACACTTTCTTATTCATCTGATCACACGCCTTTAGTTCAAAAGTTATTTTGGGCCTATGATATCAAGAATGTCCGTCGATTCTCAAGTTATTCACTGATCTTTTATTTCTTAGTTCTTACATTGTCGGTAATTATTTTCATCTTGTTTTTGACATGATTGTTAATTAGAAATTATTAAGTTGGCATGTTCTAATACCATAGAACATATGTATATGAGGGAATTAACCAGGAATACGTTTCGATTCTCAAGTTATTCACTGATTTTTTATTTCTTAGTTCTTACATTGCTGGTAATTATTTTCATCTTGTTTTTGACATGATTGTTAATTAGAAATTATTAAGTTGGCATGTTTTAATACCATAGAACATATGTATATGAGGGAATTAACCAGGATTACGTTTATACACTTAGATAGGTAGTTGTAAAATATATGTAAGGGAATTTTTTTTATGATAAAATAAAACATACCTCTTCCTATTCCATAGCCCAACACCTTGCTGCCTTAAGCATCTTTGCATTCTATGTCCACGACAAGGAATGTGGTTTCCATGAAATTTCACCAAAAAAGTTCAATTTCGATGGGATCTGGTACCAAAACGTGCGACTGTGTCGATTTCGAGGATTTCGATGAATTTCGCTAAAATTTGATGATTTTGATGAATTTCACCAAATTTTGATGTATTTTGGCAAATTTCGATAATTGCAATCCTTGTTGTTATTGTTGTTTTTTGAAGAGGAGCAAAGGGGGGTTGGGGTTATTTCACCATTCATTACTCATACATAATATCTACTTATAGTATATCATAATTGCATTGCATTTCCCTAATATTTGCTATTCAAATTATTAAAATACTTCTGCAATGCATTTTTTTTAGTTTCTGGAACGTGGACGACATGTATCCTAGCGGTGGTTGATCAGACAATGAGGGTGCTAGGAAGCCAACCACACCAACAAATAACGATTTAGCTTGGAAACATTGCACTAGTGTTCTTGGGACCAATGAAATGTTTGAGTATTGAGTCAATATCAACAACAAACTATCAACCCAAGTAAAATGTGTGGGGATGAGCTACATATCCAATATTTGATATTATAACACAAATAAGTACATGCAAGTATATAGCTCATACTTACAAAATTGCATAACTTAATTCCTACATTTTCTCTTCGAAACCCTTCATCGAAATCCTCAAGAAACATGACAGTTCCCTTACCTCCCACATGAAGGACCACCCCCAACCTACCCCCACAAATTTTTATTGCGTATACAATGCATTTAGGTGTAGAGATCATGTCTGTAAAATTTCATAAATTAATTCGTTCATTTTGGCGTCGAAACGGGCACGGGTGCGTCTATCGAAATTTTCGTCGAAATTTCAAAAAATTTCAGTTTCCATGCTGTCGAAACGACATCGAAATCGGATACCTCGTTCCTTGGTCCACGGTTGCTATCAGTGTTTAACAATCGTCCTAGGCGGCCGCTTAAGCGCCACAAGGTGATGACCGATTAAAATGTATTATAAATGGCGCTTGAGCGGATTTGGATTAAGCGGCCGCTTTCTCCCTGCTTTGGCCGCTTTTTTCCCGCTTTTCCCCCTTTTTCCCGCTTTTTCCCATGTTAGACATTTTATACTTCGTAACATTAATGTCAGTAATGTGATTTGATATTTATGAGTATATACTTATACATTTATACTAAATGAATTTGAATATATAGTTAGCTGCTGATTTAGTATAGCTAAAGACATTTTATACTCAGTAACATCAATGTCAGTACTGTGATTTGATATTTTTGAGTATATACTTATACATTTATACTAAATGAATATGAATATATAGTTAGCTGATGATTTAGTATAGCAAGTTAGCTATTTTATATTGACAGTCCGACATTGATCAGGCGATTTTCTGTGGATAGCTGAATTTATTAACTCTTTATTGTTGTTACTTAGTATTAATTTAAGAGGAATATATAGGTTTAATTATGTAAAACATTCACAAATCATAATATTATGTATGTGTATGTGTATAAATTGTAAATATATTTGAAAAATTAAGCATTCGCTTTTAAAAAAGCGCCCGCTTAATTGCCCGCTTGTCGATTAATCAGCTACAAGGTCTTGTCCGCTTGCTTCTCGTATCACGCTTGTTAAAAGCTTGGTTGCTATTGATCCAACATGGCGATATGACATTGAATGGGGTCATAGAGATAACCTCAAAACTATTGATGCAAATAAAGCATTAGTGGTGCTACCACCGTCGAGGTGACGATGCACATGCATCCCACAACATTATAGCTCATAGCAGTAAGACCTGCTATGTTTGATCCTCATGATCATCCTTATCGTTGTTCAGATGGTTGGGTGGGAGCACGTCCTCATACTTCTTGTCGTCTTCTTTTTAATATTGGACGTCACACTAATTCATCATCAGATGGGGCGTTGATTGGAACATTCCCCATAATATGGATGGAAAAGTATTATACTTTATTGGGTATGGATGCAACCTCTGACAAAGACACCATTACAATAGGCATTTTGCAACTCTTTGAAGTAGATGTAGGCTTATGTTTCCAAGTGGTGAACTCTCTCGAAGTAGCTCGATGCTTTTTCTCGTGCTTGAGTTGGGTCACAACATGGACAGTGCAATCTTTATTATAGATGCGTGATGCGATGAGCGTTCTATTGATAGATGTGGAGAGGTCACGACGATACAGGGCAGACGACAGTCGTAGTGTAGTTCATGCTACCCTTAAACTTGTACACCAATTGAAATTTTTAGGTGTATTACTCGTCCCAACTACTGTTTGTGATTGACTAGGATGAAGGACTCCATGTCTGCCTTCATATTGATCCGGACTACAAATATTATTCCATCATGCTGGCACGTTTCTATGCAATTTTGCCTTACAAACAAGAAGTGCGTCGCTCCTTGGATAATTGTTGCTAGTTTAAGAAGGCGTTAATCATCTAAAACATGCCAAGGTTGCCTGTGTCGTTAAGGTTTGGACGTTGATCTTTAGTGATCCGGACTACAAATACTAGTGTAGATCTACTCAAATATGCAATAATATTTCGTATTGGATATGTGAGGGGGTGGGGCTCCTCATGTATGAGTGAAGGAAGCTGAACAATTTCGATGGGCATTTGGATGGAGATTTTGAGGTCAATTAAATGGCGAAATGAATGAATTAAGTCATCGTAGTTTGCAAGCACAATATATAGACTTAAAGGCACAAATTTATGGAAACATAGCATGATCTAGGTTGGTAGGACCTCTCAATAGGATGACAGGATGTAGTACATAAACAATGTTGCAGTGGTATGTGAGTATTGAGGGAGTATGAGACAACTATGGTTTATGCATCTAGTTGAACCATGATAGTTGTCATCCTCCTTGTTAATTATACCTATCAACATATTGGCTCTAGTTTATTTTGTTTTATACTAGCATAGATGCGTCTCACTGTTAATTTCCATATGCTTACAAGTGATAAAATCCATACTAATGGATTAACTCAAGCTTTGTTCTTGGTTGTGTGCTTTTGTGGCGAGAGCTTATAGGAGGCAACCATGTAGTTAGAGGTGTGATTGATAATGACATATATACGAAATATCTCGATAGTCATGCTAATTTTGCGCACTATAACATAAATCATGTGACCTCAAAAATAAAAGTTAGCTGGTCATCATAGTCATAGATATCACTCCCACACACATTTTTAAATATTTCCTTTGTAGTTCTTTATAGAAGTGAGAGAAATAGGAGAGAGAGGTAGAATTAGGCTAGGAAGAGAAGAAACATAACTTAGATTGCCCCTAACAAGCCCAAGGAATCACATAGTAAAATCTGCAGACATCGTACCCCAAATCTCAAAATAATAGATGCATTTCTCGAAATTTTGTCAAAATGGGGACGAAATGGGCCTTTTTTATTAAAATTAACCCAATTTCGTCAAAATTCGAAATAATTGTCGAAATTTAATTTTTTTTGGCGAAATTCCTCATGTACAGACATGAGGCCATTTCTATGTCCGATCATTGGCGGCATCGAAATAATTAGCGAAATTTTGCCAATTTCGACGAAATTTGTAACATTGGGTCCTAACATGTTACCCATATGTTAGAAAAGCGCAGGAGGTAGTGGCTTTGTAAGAATATCATGAATTTTATCCCCTCTCAACACTTGTGGGCTGTAATGAGATCTCACATAAACTGGCAATCCGGTATGATATGTTTGTGCTTTCATGGAATAGTGGATTGTTTGCAACATGTATGTCTGCCTTCCAAGAATCATGGACACTTAACACAAAATAAGACACGACGATTTCTGAAATTGTAGGACACAAAAACGGTGTTGGACATGGCAATATATATATATATATATATATATATATATATATATATATATATATACAGAAGAATGATCCGGTGAGAGCCCTAAGATGGTGAGAGCATGAGAGCCCTTTGAATAAATCCCAACGATGATCCATTTTTTCTAATCCAACCATATGGATTGAAAATATATCATTGTATTTACCTACCCAAAAAGTTCCATATTCATCGGACTTACGAATTGCCCATGGTAATAGAATAATTTTTAACGTTCCATATTGAATTCTGGGCTGACCGTTGGATGCTATATATATAAATTGCATATATGGATGAGCAAACAATGTTCGATCATGATAATATTTTGAAGCTAATGGCAATGTTGCTTTTCACATCCATACGGTTGGATTTGCGAAAAATATTCTAAATTTGTAGTTATTTAAAGGGCTCTCATGCTCTCACGGTAGGAGGGCTCTCATAGGATCGGCCCTCTATGACACATATATATATATGCACACACACACACACACACATATATATATATATATTTGCATTTATACACGTCTATGTATATAGTTTATTTGTAATACACAAGATCCTTTATTAGAAACAAGCACAAACAAAGATCACCGTGATACCCACATTATATTCACATGTGTTCGAATCCACGATGTTATCATTTTCATATCTAGCATACACAATGATATATGTTATAATATCCACAAATGATAGACTATAGAAAAATCATTATAAATTAATTATAGATAGATTTGCAATAAAAAATTTACAATAACAATTTAATAGTTACAAAAATAATGGAGGAGTGAAGTATATGGAACAGGAGAGGAAGCTACAGTGATGGAGGGGAGATGTGTATTTGTAACATCCCCGGATTCTGCCGTCTCAAGACTTAGAAGGCCCGAGAGGACAAATCCGAAAACGTTAGACAAGTATATCAAAGTGCGTTGCGGAAGCAATTTGCGCATACATGAACATACAACTATAAGCATGTATATTTACAACATGATTTGTTACAACTTACATTTGCATATTGAAAAGAGAAATTTTACAAGTCTGAACATGTATGCTAACTAGGATCTACACAATAGGTACAACATGTACAACTGCTCACTCACATCTTTTATCCCATGCTAGCTCTGAACCTAAAACATACGTGAAACAACGAATCAACATAAAGTTGGTACGTGGTTGAAAGATACTATACTATGCTGGCATATTGAAAATACTTTGAAGAAGAAGAAAGAAAATAAAAACATTATTTAAGGCGGAAAATCTGGTAAAGTCAAGTTATTAATCATATTTCAGTGGACATGTATTACTATGGTGGACTTAGCACAAACATATATTATTGGGCCCTATCCACGCGTACCTTGTACCATTAGGGATCTCCCCGCGTACCTTGTACCATTATGGAGGTGCTAGTCAACATTAATACTTTCCCTCTCTAATAGGGAGATTAATGAACCATCAATAACTACATTCCATTTTCTTTCCTTAGTGTTCTTAGTGTTCAAGGTGGAAATGACAATACATATAGATGTACATCCAACTAGATATTCAAATACATGCAAGCAATTACTCATAATTATCATCCAGCAAAAACTAGTCTTATACTTATATCCACGTACATGTGTTCAAAGATTCTTATTTATATTCTGGACCATCTACATCTCTGGTCATCACCTGGATAATAACAATTAATCATCATTAATACAATGTTCACCATTATTGATGATATTTAGGTCTAAATTAGGGTTTTGGCCAAACCTAGGCTTCATTTGATCTTAGGATGGTATCCGATATTTTTCTACTGATCATTAGGTCAATTTAGATGCTTGGTCCAATTTTCATAATTTTCTAACGCTTGATCTATTTTCTAGAATTAAAATGAGGTTTAAAGCATTTAATAAGTCATTAATGAGGAAAGGCCTAACATTTTGGCATAATAATTATATCGGAGTTCATTTTTCAGTTCCACATGATATCAAGATTCATGATTATTTATCTCAAATTTAATATCCATTATATGCTGATTATACAAATTAAATGAACCCTAAAAGAAGCATTTTCATATACGCTATAAACAGACATCTAATATTCTTCAAAATCCTAATCTAGGTGTCCAACAAAAAAGATGATGTTTTTTCGAGTCTGTGGGTATTTTTAAGGCATTTTTAGTACAAGGGGTCTATTTATAACGTATTTTCTAAGAAAAAGTCATTTTCTGGAAATTAGAAGCATTTTACCTTATGTAGAGGGTCCCACTTCCTGAGGTGGCGGTGTTGGATTGGCCCAGATTGGCTGGCCCACCTCCACTGAGCACCCTTAGCTGGTCTGCTCGTGGTCAGGCTGGTCGGTTCAGATTGGGTCTGACCCAAGCTGCCCCCTTCGCGTGACCTAGCATCACGACTCGAGGACCTCCGTCCCCGTTTCACTGAGCGCCTCAGTTCGTCGAGCACTCCGGCGAATCATTGACTTCGAGGGAGGCGTCCTTGTGGTGGTCTGAAGCCGATGCCGTCCATCTCCATCTTCTCGGTGATACCTTGCTTCACATCTGTACTGGAGCCGTGCTCGACACCCTCCAGCCTATGTTTTCTCTGCCCAGGCCGTGGCCGTGAGGCTGGCCTCTGATGAACCATCCCATCCGCGCTGAGGGATGTCAACACGCTCCACCATGCCCTTGATCTTGTTTCTATACCGACGCTGTCACAGGACTGGGTTTGCCACGAAGAGCAACCCTTCTGGTTGGACGTAGCCGCGACACCGCTGTGACGGCGAGTAGGGATGGACGAGACCTTCTTGTGGCGAAACGTGCATTCACGACGGTGTAGGGGTACTAGAGTACCCTGCAAAACCCTCTTAATACTGAACACACCTTCTTCTTTGTGGGACGGTCTGTCTCGTCTTGGCTGCAGCGCCGCTGTGGCCTGGTTTCACGGCAAGGAACCGTGTAAGCTGCTAACACTCAACTCGGACACATGGCGTTTCGTCTTTGTTGAAGATCCAGGAGATCCCGTCGGCGCTTTGGCTCCGTGTGCATAGCTGAGGAACCCTAGTTCTGGTGATTTCTTGGAGGAGGTCGAGCTGGTAGCCACTGGTCTAGGTGTCCATGTTTAGGATCCCCTAGGAAGCGTCTTACCCTACCGATCAGCCAAGAGGCTAGGAATACTCGAAACATCTGACTGTGTGAGACAAGTAGGGAGAGGGAGTTCTGTTCTCCTTCTCCCTACGCTCGAGGATATCTCACAATGGAGGTTTTGAGATCCGAAAATGTCGACAATCACAACAATCTAGCTTAGCCTTAACGAGCCAAGTGTTACCACGAGAGCCACCTCACCAGGGGTTAGGCTATAAACTTCGGCCATCCTTCAAGATTAATAATTCCATAACTTGTTAATGACCAATTCAAAGTGGGCAAAAGGTCACCCAGTCTTCAAGGGTATATCAATACTAATAAAGTACTTGACTTCTAGTAAACCTCAATTATCCATAAACAAGCCATTGTACTCCATGTGTGCCCTTACTCGGATATTTGGTACCAAAAATACTCAATTGACTATTAGAGGCTATTCATTCACAACTGAACTCAATTAAGTATCAAGATCCTCTATTGTATCTCAACACCTAATTCGGGTGAAGGAATCAATATTTGGTTACCAATTCCTCAATTTGGTAATTCTCATCTAAATAGAATGCTTGGTCCTCCAATAATATATTAGTTATCAAAATCCTAAAATCGGGGTTATCACAGTATTGGTGGTGAAGCAAGAGGAAGCAAGAGGAAACTATAGTGATGGACGGAATCGATATATCAAAATGTGATAAATTGTTACTTGGGTTCTATTATTCAAATTGATGTGGATGTCCAAAATGACGTTTTTCACAGGATCACTGCAGGATGGTTGAAATGGAGGATTGCAACTAGAGTGTTATGCGATCGGAAGATCCCTCTCAGATTAAAAAGCAAGTTTTGTAGAACAGTTATACGGCCAGCCATGCTCTATGTGAGTGAATATTGCGTGGTGAAGAAACAAGGCCTCAACAAGATGAACGTGGCTGAAATGCGTATTCTGAGATGGATGTGTGGGAAGACATGAAAAGAAAGAAAAGATCGCTTGATAAATGATTATTAGGAATAAAGTGGGGGTGACGAGCATTGAGGACAAGTTGCGCGAGGGCCAGCTCAGATGGTTGGACATGTGCAACGCAGACCGACTAATGTGCCTATACGAAGTAATGCTATTGAGTCAAGCACAATTAATAGAAGAAGAGGAAAGTCTAAATTAACATGGCAAGAGTTTATAAAGAAATTTTGAATCTCTACATCTCGACCAAAATATGGAAACGAAGGATCCATGTAGCCGATCGAACAAGTTGGGACTGAGACTTAGATGATGATGATGTTTATCAAAAGAACTATGCATATATGAAAACAGATTAATACTACGCTTGTGATAACAACTATTGTGGCTCATTTTTCTGCAAAGTATATTATGTATTGAGGCACTTTTGACTCTAGCCACCATGAATGCCCCTTCCCCCGACACACATTTTCTAGGGCAAAGAGATATGGTATGAAAGGCGGTGAACAAAGCATTTAGGCGAGGGTGAATTGGTGGGTTGGCAATATCCCTTCTTGTTACTAGAGGCATCAACATACTCTTAAGGCAAGCAGGAATGTGGATCCAAAGATATGGATGAAATGTACTGGTGGTAAATTGATGTGATTGATACCGAGAGGTCTTAACTGTGTTGATATCATGCCATGGAGTCAGATGTGGTGAAGGTAAGTAGGAGTGTTGGGGTCTTCAAGCGCTGGCAAAGAGAACGTCTATTGATATTGTGATATGCTTGCGAAGGTATTTGGAGAGAAGGCCTTGAGGTCGATGCAGATCAAGGAGGTGGGTTTACCCTTGGAGATCACTGTCGAATTGATTGGCTTAGGATGGGACAACTGATATGTGTTGTTGGAGGTGGTAAGGAGGTTGAGCATCGACCTTGCAAACCTTCACTCAGCTTAGATGGTAATCCTTGCCTTTGCATTCTGGTGCTAAGCCCTCTTGTCGATGAGGATCAGGTATGCTTGAGAGATGGAGGATTAAACTTATTTACCTGCAGACTGCAGAGTTTTCTCTCCATGGGGAGTCTACAACTTCCAACAGTGAGACTCCAATGTTGGAGCCATTGACATAGTGTCACATCCAGTGCGGCAACATCAATGACGGTAGCGATGATGAGTCATTCTGGATCTGTTTGGAGATCATGGCTTTGTTAATGCAATTGTTATGAGATCTAAAGATCTCACCAAAGCTCAGGTTGGATTGATCTTGACAACGTGCATCTGATGCATAACTGTGGACGATCTTCCCTGATTAAGACATGAAAAAGGGAGGCCTTTACAATCCATCTATGAAAGTGGATTGGAAACTCGAAAGCTGCCTTCAGGGGGCATTACTGCCCCCTGCTTTGATACTGAATGGGATTCAAATTGGCTTCAGTCTCATGAATTGGTCTGTGCATTGGGCATTCTAGGCCCTTATAACTACTGGAAGGAAAGGGTGCTCGGCAGGAACCATTCAGCCTAATTCACGGCCAAACTTTCATGAAGGGAATCTATTGTGGTGAAATGTAGAGGGGATTTCTGTAGGGTTGAAACTGGCATAGGCAACCCATTGTCTATGAGCCTAGACCTGCTCAAGAGGTTACTTCGGGATATTTGGTGAAGGAGTTGGAGGGGTTTGATTCTTGCCCCAATGATAGTATGGAGAGTGTTGGGGGAGCCGTTTAAATGGATACGCCAACAACAGGGGCCTAGACCTGCTCACAGGGGCAATGGTCTCTTTAAAATATATAAGCAGGTTCTGCTGTGCAAGAGGGCTTCAAGGAGCTTGTTAAATGGATACACCAACAACAGGGGCCTAGACCTGCTCACAGGGGCAATGGTCTCTTTAAAATATATAAGCAGGTTCTGCTGTGCAAGAGGGCTTCAAGGAGCTTGCTATGGTTCAGGACTTCAGGTGGAAGAAGAGCTACACACTCCTCTTGCTGAGCAATATAAGTGGGATTGAATTGCTGAAGGAGATCATGGAGTTAAGGAAGCTGCAGAAGTTTCATTGAAGGGGATGAAATGGACAATTAAGAACTTTCTAGAACCTAGTGAGATTCTGGTTTTAGCAGCTAATTCTAGATACGTAACTGATATATGTGTATGGCCTTGACAATGAAACTAGCATATACTATATAATTGTCCATCTTTTCTCAATGAATTTGAGACTTTTGCCTTCTAAAAATATGTGCAACGTGTCTGCTATATTAGCCATTTCTAGGCTACACTGTTTTAACGACAGAAACACTTGTCAGATATGTTACAATTTGTCCTTTATTTACCAACACATGTTACAGTATCTCCTTTTATTTCTTTTATTTAGAATTCTTTTGGCGAGTTTTAATGTATTTCTCTGGTTATGCTGTTTGGGTGCTTAGTAAACTACATCTTTCTGAAGTCACACATTTTTACTGGATTCTTAGTTCAATTGCCCTGATCCTGTCTTAATTTGAATGGTTTTCTCTATACTAGGATACGAGGAACAACTTTTCAAGAGACAAAGCGAGAAACGAGCTACTCAAACAGAAGCTTATCTCTGGTCGGTATCTGATATGTGAAAGTGGTCATTTGGTGTCATTATTCACAACTTCCCATGGATGAGGTCTAATAATTTTCTTGGAAAGCAATGGCGACCAGTCTCCACATGTATACTCCTTGCGAAGGTGTTAGTTGCGCGACAATTCTTCAGCATCCTTTTGCATTTAATTGCTGAATTTAGTGACTCGGCTTCTTCGGTTTATATTCTTTTGTCGAGTCTGACAGGATTGGGAACAGTAAGCCTTTGCACGAACGTTTTAATCTTGTATCCCTAAAAATGTTCTTTTTGATACTGTATGTATCATCTTTTCATTGATTAGTTGGAGGGAGATATGCAACAGAAAAAAGTTGGGGAGTAAGAACTACAGAGAACATTCAAAAAGTGGGGTTACAATGATTTTGAAAATCAGCCGGCATCCGCCCTAACATGGCTAGTTGTAAGATAGTGGAATGAGGTTTAATGATGTCAGATGTGGTCACACATCTGATATGGCATTTGTGACATCCGTATAGAATCACTACATTGCCTTTTGCGGATTTTGATTAATCTAGCTAACATTCTATATTCCGTGAGTTGCCTATTCTGTGTAAACATAGTATTTGCATCTTTATCCTTGAATCGCTACTTGCAAATGTTTATCCATTTGGACAACTGTTTTAGCAATTGATACGTCTACAGTATCGTTTATTCTTCTTCCTCCAAAATTATAAAGCATGCATCTGATGATCAACTCTTCCAATCTCACTTTTCTGGCCGATTAAGAAATGTACCTTTTCAGGGGAAGTGGTTGGCAATGTTCAAGTGTGCAAATCTCGTTTTACGATTCATACCAAGCGTCGTAGACATTTTATTAATTTTTTTGAGAAATAGCATTCTTCCACCTAAGCTCTTTTTTTTAACCATTCTGCAGCCTCAATTAGCCCACATCCTCATGACACTAAGATGTGTGCATGTAGAAGTGAGGTTATGAAACAGATTGTCCATTGCCATCAATTTGTCTGAATCATTATACGGTTGATTATCACTTATCACGTTTGTTAAACACAGGGAAATGAAAAACTTCACATAGGATGTCTGGCTCTAGTCATTTGGTTCACATAAAGCGTATGTTGCAGGTCTTGTATTAAGTTTTAACTCCAATCTTATGTTGTTCAGTTACGGTTGTCCCTCTTTGCTCGCATTTGGGATACTAAGAGTTGTGTTATGCGTTGGTACATGGCTATTTCCTTTGTTTTCACTGTCTTTTTCCGTGTTTTGGGAGCGCAACGCAAGAACTCGTAAACAAAAAGAATAAAAGAAGTGGTCTTGAACTATATATGCCACGTATCTGGTATGATGCCGTGAAAAAGTGGCCAAAATGGAGATCAATGTGAATATTGTTCCTGCAATTATTGACAAAAACAGAGCTGGCTGTGCGTTTGGACCATACATGTTTTTCATTTCAAGTAATTAAAACAGAAAACCGGGTCCACGACGCAACGTTGAATGTAATATATTTTAACACTTCAATTGATGCTAGTCGGCGAGCTTTTTTAAAACCCGTTTGCAAATGAACGAGATCTTATACAGGTGTGGGTATAAAAATGTTAATAGTTCTCTGAAGGAGATCAATGGCCAGTGAAGTACTTGATCAATAATTTCGAGATGCGCTGTGTGTTCACCAATGTCATTTCAGATTCCTTTTCCATCAGTTATTAATGAGAACGACGGATATCATAATACCATGATGTAGGGGTTACTTGTTTACGTAAGGTACGATGCCAGGAATTGGTAATTTGGGGGCCACCACCAACTGTAGGGCAACATGTTAAATGCTTAAGTAGGGCACAAATTATGTTTTCATTTATATCGAACCAACCTCGGAATCAACAATTGCATACTTACAAAATGGAGTTGGCACGTGCTTCCCTTTCTCGTATGTGACTTCACAGTGGTCACATATCGTATTTAGATCCAATGTTTGAGTTTCAGCAGTGCATATGTGATAGCTGCAATAAACCTCTGCATGAAGATATCTTTTTGATTTATACGCAATCACTTTCAGCTAGCTCCTCTGTTTTTCTTTATTTTTGATAACCTATTATTTGGAGGGAAAATCTCCGATTCTTTAGTGTGTATCTACAAGAAATCCCTTGCCCCTGCCACGGATGGGTACATCAGACCAGCTTTGTCATTTTCTTTTCAGCAATAATTACATCCTATTGTATTTTAGTGAATGTCTTATTGCCTTGTGCCCAGTTTTGGACACCACTCTTTTGAACAAAGGACGTAAAATTTCAATGTCAAGGGAAACCTATGTTTTGATGTCCTTTCGTCATGTCAAACTAAATCTACTCTTCTTAGTTGTGTGGACATTTTTTTTCCCGTTCAAGTAAACTGATTGCACATGAATCACCATACACATGAAAATGTGACCCGAACATACAATTGTTTGCAACCTTTATTTAGTTGTTATGAAGATGGTTATTGTTCCGTTCCTTTTGAATATGTTGTATCAAGGTCAATATTTGGAAATTAGCCAGAGGGGCCACATAGGCTTGAGATTGTGATTGTCATTACTTGGTGAGGTTGAAACTCACAATCTTTGATATTATAGATGAGAGAAAATGCCTTGGAAATAACGAAGGAAAAAGTTTCAAAGATGGATTCATGGCGGTCCTTCCATATTTTTTATTTTACATTTCAATTTCTCAATGGAATTAATAAGGTGTATGTATATGTATGTGGTATGTGGTCTTGGAGTTGGGACCATGTGAAATGCCTAATCCATATATGGTTGTCATTTATCGTTTTAAGAGCCCCTTGTATCAAAATGCCAAATGGACACCTTGGATGTTATAAGACAATGATGCACACAATATGATTAGTTGTGGGAGAGGGTAAGGGATGGACATTATGGACTATTATTCTTTTGTGGTTATAAGCCCAATAGTGTTTTGGACAAATGAAATGGCCTATTGTTGGAACTGTACATTTTAATAGCTATGCAATTTTAAATTGCTATGAACTTGATGGTTATTTTTATTGGTGAACTTGACGGGCATAGATTTTATTTTTGTGTATTGATAAAATTGAGCAAAAGTAACTAAGGTTGATGATACAAGTAATGTTTGTATAAAACTTTCCATACAATTTTTATGCATGAATACATGTTAATTACTAAACAAAATGTTTGATTTTCTTTCTTTATATCCCAATGACTTCTTACTAATCCCCTCTTGAAACTATATGTTGTGATTGTTCACCAATGACCCCATACTATGTAGACAATAGAGGTTGAGTTGTTTATTCTATTAGAATATCTTACCTCATTATATGAATAATGGGCTTCACGTGCCTTTTTTTGGTTCTTTCAATTCTTAAATTATGAAACACCATGTAAGAACATAAATTTTGGCAATGACAAGGAGTCTTTTACTCATGTTTTTTTTCTTTTTGTTTCTCCTTCTACTTTTGGCTCCTCTTTTTCTTCTTCTAGCCAAGTTCTTGATTTTCTCCACATCATTTCCTAATGAAAATTTGTATTTTCCTTCTTTTACTTTTCTTTTCTTTGTACGCACACTTTATTTTCAGTTATCTTACTTGGAGTGGGAATATAGTTTCCCTTCTCACCATTAAGTTAGTCACACCTTGTTGAATCTAAATTCCACTCATTTAGATCCAAGAAACCAAAACTACATTTAATACATTTTATCTTTCATTTATTTAAGGTTTAAATACGTAAACCGATCCCGAATATTTAAAGACTAGTTACTTTGTGGCCTATGATTAGGCTAGAAGTCACCTCTAGCCCTACTTTCAGAACACAAAAAGAAAAGACTAGAAGTGAAGTTATACCGTTTTATAAGGTGATGGGTTAGACATCAATTTACGTTTTACCCAACCTAAATTGTTGCACGAGTCAAATGATCTCCTTAATATCAATGCCATGAATCTGACTTTGTGACCTTTGTTATCCTACTACAACTTCTTCAAACTAGGTTTTTGAAAGGCAATAAAGAAGACAAAAATACCCCCACTTCTTTTTCTTTCCTTTTCCCCATATTTTCCTTTAGATAAATCATTTGTTCTATCACATCCATTAAAATCCTAAAGGTATTAAATTTTTTTTCACCATGCAATGATATCATAATATAATGTCCAAACCATTAACAATAACAATGGCAACTTCATGTAAAAAGATGTTCTTGAATCTAGTGCGTTACATAGTCCTTGGGAGGTTACATAATCAAATAAAGGAAGTAGAAGATAAAAAATGTAGAGGTTAATATGTTACCATCACAACTGAACTCCTAGAAACAAGGTCCAAATAGATATAACGTCACTATCTCCTCATGTTCCTTTGGGTATTTGTAAATACAGCAAGTAGTAAAAACATGTTAAATGGACCACCAAAATTGATATGTGCAATGAATCAAGAGGTGAAAAATTATAAGAACAAAAAGAGAGAATTATAGAATGGACATTATATCTAGAAAATATTGAAAGAGAAACATATATTCTCCAAAATACATGAGTCAATAAGCTTATTGTGGAAATTCAATATAGGAATATATCAACAAATCATGTTTTTCATAAAAAAATCTAAAATGAAATAATATATACACAAAGGATAAGAAAACTATTATAAAATATACTTATATATTAATATGCCATTTGGCATAGGGCACATCCTTTGTCAAATTTTAGTGGTGACTTCTGACTCATGCCACCTCTTCAAAGTAAACATATACACATGTAGGAGGCTCCTTCCTTTTTCTACTTAGGATATTTGGTAACCTCCTATTCCAACCACATAAATGAAGTTGTGCTAATCACACCATTTTTTTACATAAATAACATGGTTGATAAATAATCATGATTAGTCATCGATTAAAGTTCATATAACATGCATAAAACTTACTATAATAGGAACACATGTGAACCCAGTAAGCATAATCAATTAATGCCAAAAACTATCACCACATTGTAAGGCCAACAATTCTATATGAGCAATTAACCAATGGGAAAATGTTGGTAAGAAAATTGAATAGAAGGCTGAATTTCAATACTAGGTGACATCTAAATTCAACAAAGGGAAATTTTATATGAAGATATGATACATCATTTTAGTGTAAAATTGAATATTCAAAATAGATTTAATGCCTTAGCTTAAAAAAGGAAAATAGTTAGATCAAAATTTCCTAGTTTATGCTGATTGAGTAGTCCTCAGTTGGAATTTTCTATTTTACGTCTTGTATTGGGAGGTGTTTAGGTTATTCTATATAAGATTATGAGATTTTGATTCCATGCTATTGCCTTATGTTGAAAGGGTTTGAGTTCCCTTAAGAAGGCTTTGATGGATGTCTGGTTTCTATACGTTTGAGTCTTCCCTTCATTTTTGTGGGTCTGTACAATTTTTCCTTATTTCTATACCCTGTGACAATACTCTTGGTGAGAGTTTGTTTCACGAAGACTGTACCTAGATATGTGTATACATAACAGACAATTTAAAAAAAAATCAATAGAAGAGTCGAGGCAATTTTTTTTCCTAGTTTATTTTAAATGATTGATTATTTCATCTATATCGTACAATAGTGAAACTAAACCTACTGCTTAGTATGCTATACTATATATAATAAATGTAAAGGCTCTTATTAAAGGTTTCTTTTAAAATATTTCGTATTTAATATTCATTTAGGAGAATCATTGTACTATTAATTACTCAATCATATATGCACTCCTGAATTTAGAGTATTTACTATCTTATAATTGCCAACCAACACGTTCAAACACTTAATTACGTAGAATGTTTTTAATATGAGTATTTATTATAAAAGGAAATGTTTACCAATCACATATACGATTTCAGAAAACTAAGAGGGATCCACCTTCTTTAACCCACAACCTATCCCACAGTGAAATAATGCAGCCCCCTGTTTCCCTCCATTGCACCACTATCAAACTATGGCAAGATTAGAAACAATGAAGCATGACACAATAAAGGGTGATCATCACCCTTGATCTCTTTGACCCTCCTCAAACATGAGGAAGGGAAGAGAGTGCCATGGGAATGAGTAGACCAAGGGGCGTATCACATCAACTAGATATAACCGGGAAGATAATCATGAAAGACAACACATGGTGAATGCTTGCCTTAAACACAAGTTAAATGCATCCACATTTGAAAACTAAAATAAATTGTCATCTATAAGAACCTCAATTTTATAAATTTAGATTATATGATTATTCAATCACCAAGATTCATTTTAATACAATCAGAGGAATATTAGAATGATCATGTCAACAATATGACTTTGATGGAATGGATGATGAATTCAAGCTCTAGACCTAAAGCTGAGTCTATAACTTAATTAAATATTGTGATGTGTACAAATATATTGATGTGAGGATTCAATTAAGATATTATGATTAGAAAAGCCTCAAATTTGTAATTAAGGATATAATTAATACTACCGACTTGGAAGGACAAGAATATGGGCCATGGGCCCTAATACCAATACAAGCCCAATTGGGCCAATTAGGATTTACACATGGGTCCTTTGGGTGCATATTTAGGATATGATTGGTTCATATCCATGATATATATATATATATATATATATATATATATATATATATAGTCAGGCTCGAATAGACTTGAGTGTATTCAGAGCAAAATACACTCAAGTATTTTTTCATGATGCAATATTTTTTTCAAAAATCTAATCCTTTGATCTTCTTGAACATCTTGTGAATAGCTCATACACAAAATTTGAGCACATTTGGACATTTATAGGTCATGTTATAAAGACCGTAAAAATTATGCATTTCAAATTAGTTTCACAGTCGATTTTATTGTCCTTGGATGAGTGACTTAAACTCATCCAAATGGGCTCAAAATTATATGTAGCCTAGTTATAATATGACAATGAAGATTAATGGTTTACATTTTGCAAAAAATAGTCTTGATATGCAAACACACTTGAGTGTATTCGTGCAATCTGTACACTCGAGTGAATTCTAGCCTAACTCTCTCTCTCCCTCTCCCTCTCTCTCTCTCTCTATATATATATATATATATATATATATATATAGTCAGACTAGAATACACTCGAGTGTACAGATCGCACGAATACACTCAAATGTGTTTGCATATCAAGACTATTTTTTTATGAAATGTAAACCATTGACCTTCACTGTCATACTATAACTAGGCTACATACAAATTTTGATCCCATTTGGATGAGTTTAAGTCACTCATCCAAGGACAATAAAATTGACGCACAAAACTAATTTGAAATGCATAATTTTTGCGGTCTGTATAACATGACCTATAAATGTCCAAATGTGCTCAAATTTTGTGTATGATCTATTCATAAGATGTTTAAGAAGACCAACAAATTAGATTTTTGAAAAAAATATTGCATCATAAAAAACTACTTGAGTGTATTCTGCTCTGAATACACTTGAGTGTATTCTAGCCTGACTATATATATATATATATATATATATATATATATATATATATATATATATATATATATATATATATATATATATATAGAATAATTAGGTTACGGGAGAAATTCCAAAGAACTCCAAGATAGTATGTGATCTAGACAATTAACTAAGTAATTATCTATTAATTACTGAAATCACAAGTTTGGAGTATATATCATATTAGTTTAACCCTAATCTTTAGCCTAAGACAATATAATGAGAAAAAGGAAGATAATCCTATATTTTAGGATAAACAAAATCTTAAATGCAGCAAATATAATTATTTTGTGAATGAGGAGGTTTATATAAAATATAGGGGTTTATATTGAAAGCGGTTGTTTCCCTTTTCCCTAAACCAGACCCAGATCTTGGATTCATGGGCATAGACGTGGGCAGATGACTTATCTTCCTAACCTGAGATGTGTCGTGATAACCCTGAGATCGTAGCTCCCCTCTCTTTCATCCTGACCTCCCACTCACTAACCTCCATTCCTCCAAGAAACTCCCCACGTTGTTCACTCAAACAAATCCCCATGGTTTACATAACACATGACAAAAGGAAGGGCTGGAATCATCATGATGTCACTAGAGATAGCCCTGTTATCTTCAAAAAGGCTTGTAGGCACTTTGCAAAGATACAACCCCTACTTATGTTCCTATATAAGGCTTTTATCACATCCAAATCACTAAGAGAGAGAACTCCTCCTACTCTCATATATCTATCCCAGGTAGAATACCGTTGTGCAACCTTGGGTGCTTCACCATCAACGATTCAATAATAGTGGATTGACCATAGACTTGTATGAGGACCAAACAAGTTCCTAGAAGGCGCTTAAGATCCATAGGTTAATTGTGATACAAGTGTGATACTCTTCACACGCCAAGTAATGATTTAAGCCCATTTTCATACTCATATCCATGTTTATAGACAACATGAAAGAAGCTTCATCCTCCCTGACTTGGGCCACCTCTAACTGTAGCGAGATTGCCTACAAGACCAATAGGACCTCATGGAGGTAGTGGTTTCCTTGCCCATACTCCCAATGCCCAAGAGTGAGGAGTTAATCAATCAATTTACCCTCCTCCATGGTGGGATCAAATCCCTCACAAGGAGGGAGACTACCCCATGGAAAATTAACAAGGTGACCCTAGGGGAATGTTCCATGGGAAAGTGCGCTAGATCTTGTTAAGATATGTTCTTTTTCATAAGTGTTAGAACCCCATTGGCTTATATAGGCCCAACTTGTTTCAATCCTAGTTAATAATTGGTATGATCGAATATGGAAATATTATAGGCCAACCTAATCATAAAAATATGAGGATTAGGAACAAAATACATTTACAACCTAAATAGTTGTTAGTTCAAAAATTACATTTTGATGCTTATATTAAGATATTTTAAGGTGAAAATCCCCAATCAAAATTAATTGAATCATATTTTAGAAATATGATTATTGTTTGAATTAATATGATGAGATATTTTTGCATAGTAATATGAAGCATCATTAAAGATTTGCCAAGTTTATGAGGCTACCTTAATATATGAGTATGAATCTGGTTAACAAATGAAATAGTGAACATAATGATATATTGTTACTTTGAGATATAATGCGACCAGTCGATCGAGTTCATATAATATGATGTTAGGTATTGATATATCTTATCCAAGAGATAGGGAGACATTGACATACCTACTTATACTGCTAGATTGAAAGTGGGCTTGATATACATTAATGATGTGAAGATTATATGAAAACCCTAGATCTTATGTGGATATCATGATTCATTAATGTAAATTGGTTTAATATTATGTTATGATGATATAATGATCAATCCATGATTTATAGTTACACCTAGTGTAATGACCCCACTCCCTAGTAAGCCCCAATTAAGGAAGACCATAGATCCAGAGCCTATATCCCAAAAATATGATCAATGGTTTTGCAATTAATAAAAAATAATTAATAAATTCTACCAAAGACTAAGCTTAAAGAAGGATAAAAATTTACTCTTCACATACCTTTAAAAAATAGGAACCGAGGACTTTTACCCATGGTAGAGTTCTATCTAACTAAATCATCCTTTATGGATTAACTTTATTCTTCACAAATTCCACTTTACTGTTTGTCAATTTCAAATATTCCTAAAACTCCGACAAACAAAATGTCGGTCAGTATAAATGAATATACTGGTATGTGAACCTAATCACATCAAATAATTGTTAATAATGTGAAATTATATTTTTCAATAACTTCCCAACCACTTTTACTCATACTTTGGGATACCCTCTCTTAGGGTTTAGTCCTTGCAAGGGACTTTAGGCTACCTTCTCCATCCTGAGCTTGGTACATGGTGGGTCACCTCTCTAGGTGCCCGGTGGTCTTCCTTCTGGGGCTTGACCACCTCTGACCTTTCCTCCAGGGCTTGGCCTCTTATCTTACAACCAGAGATGGTATGTAGGTTCGGGCAAGTCATATACATGCTTAAATTGTGATAACCACATTCACTTTAAAGATTGTAGAAATAAAATCATCCAAGCAGTTTATTTCCATGCAACCGATAAAATGTCAAAAAATGCTAGGGAAACTAAAGTAAGTAATCATAAATATCCACATACCTAATTTGGAGATCTCACAGGAAATAAACACAACCCAATCCAATCCAATCAGGAAATCCAAGCAGTCAATCAAGCCAATCACACAACAGAACAGAATCCCGAAAAGCATGTACAACCTATTCACTACATACTCATCAAGAACTTACTTTATTGACTTAGGAATATTTCGTAGGGTTTCTAATCCGAATTAGGGTTTCCTTTGGGTTCTTTAGATCTATTTCTCAACTTTCCCTTTTCATGTCAACAAAACCCTAAAACAACAACACATATACCAAAACCCTATTTACTCAACTTATTAATATTAAAGCCTCTTTATTATCAATTTGGCTTAGGATCAACCTAATATCATCTTATACAAATGATCTTGAAATATAACTCATCAAAAACCATTAACACCTAGATTAGGGTTTCTAAGCCCATTAGTGCACATTGTACATATGAAACCCTAAATTAACCTATTAAGCATATGGATCATCTATTTAGATTCAAAATGTCCTTTTTATTAACAACAAGTTAATATTCTCATTGAACATTCATATTACTTTTCCTGGTTTCATCAATCATCAAATTAGGGTTACCTACTCATGAAAGCATCAAATATAGCAACTTTATGTACTTTTCAAACTATGAATAGACTCGGGCTTCAAAACTATTTTTTTTATTGAAATTTACATATTTTTCTGATCAACTTTCATAAATAAAACATCTCCATCCAATTTACCAATAATTAGTTATGATTTTTAATAATTAATACTTTTCTGGCCAATAGGAGCCTGCCACCTCGGCTGAGCTGGCTAATCAAACCTCACCAACTCGGCGCAGCTCGCCAGCAACAATGCACGCTTGCTAAACTAAAAACATAATGAAAGGACAACTTTACCCTTACCTATAATGAAGGACCGTCGGGGTAAGAGTGTCTTTTCCCCAAGTGTCATCTTCAACCTCAACGCTTTGATCCTTAGCTGCCTGATGTTCAACATGAATGTTGACTCCATGCTCTGCTGCACATTTGCATGAACTGAAAGCACCAGTGGCTTCACCTCGACTCCCCAGACTCGTCGACCATGCCAATTGCTTGCTCGCTACCTTCCACCATCTAGTCGACACCACGAGAACTCTGACAACAGCTGCCTTGAGATGATAGGTCAAGATAAAAACTCCAATTGATGGCACCAGCTCGTTCATCTACTCGTTCCAGTCTCGCGAGAGTTGTTTGTGGGTTTGCTGGTGTTACACGACACCCCCTTTATATAGGGCATGGTCTCGAGTTCCATTAGATTTGGGGGAATCCAGGTTTCACCATGAAAGGTCCCCAATCCCAGTATGAATGGGATCCTTGGGATCTTCCAGATATGTTGGGACCAATCCCAACTCCTCACTTCCTCTTGTTCATGAAGAAATCGATTTGGAAAAATAGCCTAAACTACTCTCTAGTTCGGGTCTCCATCTAAGATTGGGATTAGACCAGTGCCGTTGGATTTTGGATCCAATGATCCTTGTCATCCGAGTTCTTAATAAATGAATTTCTAATCCAAATGAAATCATGACATTTAATGTGATTAATCAATTATCCATTCACTTTAAGAAAACTTGCAAAAACCATAACTCTCTCCTCGTTTATCCTTTTTCATCCAAATTTTAGGGGAACCCTTGTTTTAGCATTATCTACTTATGTACCAAGTTTGAGTTCCAAACTCAAAAGTATAAAGGACTTTTCTTCATATGCAAGTTAACACTTATTAAAAGATAGTTTATTCATATTTTCTCTCTCATTCACTTTTATTTCTTTGCTGGGACTTCTTTTATCATAAGAAACCATGTGAAATCAAAATCCACTCTAATATAAACAAACACTTATCCTTATAGAGAATTCCAAATTATTCTTATCATTATCTCAATTTCTCTTATTATTAGATTCCTTTTCCTCATTATTCTCTTTTAACTATATTGGGCTTATTATTCAACAAGGCCCACGAAGACATTCATGCAAAGGACATCTAGATAAAAAATCAACACGAAGTAATTAAATCACACAATTTTCATAATCATACATCTTTATTGGAGAAATTACATTTCAACCCAAATATGTGGAAATTGAGGTTATAAAGGCTTTTAATATTTTCAACATTATATGAAAACCCTAGTTCTTATGTGGATATCATGATTAATTAATGTAAAGTTTAATATTATGTTATGATGATATAATGATCAACCCATGATTTATAGTTACACCTAGTGTCTAATTAGGGTGAACTGCAAGTCAGTCCGCTTCACATCAGCATACGACTTCTATCGATCCTGGGCTCTCTTCAGCCTCTGCTTGATCAAAGTGACTTTATATACATACACTTGGAGCTCGTCTAACCTCAACAAGGTCCTCCCACTGACATCATCCCAATAAAGTAGTGGCTGACACAGTCTCCCATATAAAGCTTCATACGGAGGCATCCTGATACTGGCTTGGTAGCTATTGTTGTATGCAAACTCAACTAAAGGTAAGTATTGCTCCCACAATCCACTCCAATTGAGAACACATGCTCTCAATAGATCTTCTAGTATCTGAAGCGTCCTCTGTGACTATCCATCAGTCTGGGGGTGATAAGCTGTACTAAACTTCAACCTTGTACTGAGTTCTTCTTGTACCTGCTTCCAAAACTTGGAAGTGAACTTCGGGTCTCGATTAAAAATGATTGAACCTGGCACACCATGGAATTTTACTATCTCTCTGATGTACAACTCAACTAGATATGACACTTTGGTGGTGGTCTTTAAGGCAAGGAAGTATGCTGACTTGGTAAGGCAATCTACCACAACCCATATCGCATCATGACCTCTCTTGGTCCGGGGTAGAACCACCACAAAATCCATGGTGATTTGTTCCCATTTTCACTATGGAATCTCTATCAACTGTAAAAGTCCATAGGGTCGTTGGTGTTCATCCTTCACCGTCTGGCACGTAAGACAGCTAGCCACATATGTTGCAATGTCTTTCTTCATCCCTGGCCACCAGAAGTACCTATACAGATCCTTAAACATCTTTGTAGTACCCAAATTACCCGGATGTACCATATACTTGGAACCATGAGCCTCTTGTAAAAAAAGCTCCTTCAAAGGTGAATCCATAGGAACCCAAATATGGTTCTCATACCAGATTCCACCATCTACTCCCACTGAGAGATGGGTCTATGGCTTCTCTAACAAGCCCTTCATCTTGCCAAGTTCCAAACCGGTCAACTGAGCAACCACTAACTCTCTCAACAAATCTGATTTTATCTAAATGTTGGCCAAACAAACTTGGTCCTCTAACAGTTGTGGAGTCCACTCCACAAGCTCCTCCAAATTCCTACACTGGCTGGACAAAACAACTACACACCTGAGCTATTTCCGACTAAGAGCATCAACTATGACATTAGATTTCCCAGGGTAATAGGCGCCAGTGAAGTCATAATCCTTCATGTACTCCATCCATCATCTTTGTCACAGATTCAAATCTCTCAGCGTCAGGAGATACTTCATACTCTTATGATTGGTGAAGATCTCAAAGGTAGCTCCATACAGATAATGCCGCCAGATCTTCAAAGCATGAATGATAGCATCCAACTCTAAGTCATGCGTCGGGTAGTTCACCTCATTGGGCTTGAGCTATCGGGAGGCATAGACAACCACATGCCGATTCCGTTCCAACACATAACCAAGTCCCATCTTTGATGCGTCGGTGAAGATCATTAAACCCTCATTGCCAGAAGGTAGAGTCAACACTGGAGCTGTGGTCAACTTCTCCTTCAGCTCCTAGAAGCAAGCTTTACATATGTCAGACCACATGAACTTCTCATCCTTCTGGGTCAGCTTGGTGAGCGGCAAAACGATCTTTGAGAAATCCTTGATGAACCGTCAATAGTATCCGGCCAACCCCAAGAAGTTGCGGATCTTGGAGGGGTTATTCGGTGTAGGACAATCTTGAACGACTGATACTTTAGCTGGATCCATGGTGATCATTCCTCTGGATATGATGTGTCCAAGGAACATGACACGATCTATCCAAAACTCACACTTCGAGAATTTCCCATAGAGATTCTGTTTTCTCAGGATATCAAGGACTCTACTCAGGTGGTCACGGTGTTGATCTAGGTCATCAAAATACACCATGATGTCATCTATGAACACTATGACAAAGGAGTCAAGGAAGGGTTGGAACACACTGTTCATGAGGTTCATAGAGACACTGGGTGTGTTGGACAACCCAAAAGACATAACCATGAACTCATAGTGGCCATAACGGGTTTAAAAAGCCGTCTTAGGGATGTCATCACTCTTGACTCACACCTGGTGGTACCCAGAACTCAAATCAATTTTGGAAAAGACTCGTGTAGATTTGAGCTGGTCAAAAAGGTCATCTATACGGGGTAAAGGATACTTGTTTTCAATGGTATCCTAATTGATCATCCGGTAGTCAATACACATCCGGAGTGATCCATCCTTCTTCTTCACAAAGAGAACTGGTGCTCCCCAAGGCGATGTACTAGGTCTAACGAAACCTTTATCTAATAGTTCCTGTAGTTGTTTGTTCAACTCAAGCAACTCAGTAGGGGCCATCCTATAGGGTGCCTTAGATATAAGGTTTGTCCCGGGAGCTAGCTCTATTGAAAAGTCTACCTCTCTCTTAGGGGGAATCCCAAGCAGATCATATGGAAACACATCCTCATACTCCTTGATTACCTCTATCTCCTTAAGGGGTCACCCCTTAGGCTCCGACTTGATGACTACTGCCAGGAAAGCTTGACAGCCTTTGGATATCATCTGATCAGCCTTCAGAGCTGACACATAGGCTGTTGATGACCATGTTTCCTAATAAGGATCTTCTTTTCCCTACAATCAATCTGTGCTCTATAGGTGTAAAGCCAATCCATACCAAGGATCACATCAAAATCATTTTTATCGAGGAGGATGAAGTCGGTAGGAAGCTCGTGACTCAGGTGCTTAACTAGAAAGATGGTTTTTTTAAAAGAGACGTATATATCCGACCACTCGGGGTTGTGACATCCAAAACATAACCTAAATCCTTGATGTCCAAACAAAGCATAGTTGTTAGATTTCTCGAAATGAAAGTATTAGTAGAACCAGAATCAAAAAGAGCTTTTACATTTTGTCCCATGACTTCAAGCATGCCTACATAGTTTCATACTGTATCAAACTACTATTACATGATCAAACTAAGCTGAAAGGAAAACATCTAAGGGTTATTACCCTCTATCAACCGATTAGCATTGGCCTGAGCCTCTTCATTGTTGATGGTGAAGACTCAGTCTTGCCTCCTCTCTCCAATAGGTGGATATCTAGTGGGTGCACCATCTCCTGCCACCGGTTGTGCTGCCACTGGATTCGGACCTCTCGGATCAGGCATAGGACAGTTGCCGATGAAGTGTCCCTCCTACTGGCAACAAAAGCACACCTTCTTATCGAAGCGATACTTCCCAGGGTGTGATCATCCACATGTACGATACTTCTAAAAATGGATCTCACCATGTGGTTTTTCTTTGCCTCCATGCTTGCTTTTGGCATTATTACACCCTTGTCTTTTCTTGTGATCATTCTTCGGTCCGACAGTTCCTTCAACGTAGACCATGTAACCCTTAGATGGGTTGGTTGCAGGCATCACCATCTTCTACATGGTCAGGGCGGTGTTTTAGGCCTTGACGAAGGTCGTCAGCTTACTCGCCATAACATGAGGCTTGATGGCAGGGTGTAGAGCTCCACAAAGTGATCCACCCACCTCTCCTCCGTCATCATGTACCAGAAATGCTATAGTAGATGAAACTTGTGAGCGTAGTCTGCAACAGAGAGGTTGCCTTGCACGAGGATGGTGAACTCCTTCTCTTTCTCCTTCTTGGCTGAGGTAGGCACGAACCTGGTGGAGAAGATGGTTCTAAAATCCATCCAGGCCATCACGTCTTCATTGAGGTCTCATCTTGTGATGTGGTTCTCCCACCATATCTTAGCTACTCCTTCCATAATATGGGTAGCAAACAAGACGTTCTTGTTCGGTTGAAGATCCAACATGTAGAATCCATTCTTGACTGCAAACAACCAAGCATCAACCCAGTCAACAACTTATGTCTTTTCCTCTCCCCAGAACTTCTCTATGTTCTACTTCATGAAGTCTAGAATGGTGTATCTGAGTCGGGGACTAACTGGTAGAGTCTCTCCATCTTCTCCTCTGGCTATATCCTTGAAGGCCAAAGCACAGATGGCATGTGTCAGCTTCTTTTGCTACTCGATCCAGAGGGTGTCGGGTGTATGGACCACCACAGCTGGCCCAGGGTTTGTGGTGGTGTCGGTCTTGGTCTCGTCTTCTCCTACTGATTCCCACTTCTGGTCTTCACCCTCATCCATGTGGTTAAAAGGAATAGGCTTAGGATCCGAACCTTCCTCTGAAGCTTCCTTAGGTCTCTTCCTCTTCTTTGAGGACTCTTCACCATGGTCTCTCCTCCTCTTCTCCAAAGATCCCCTCCTCTTGTGGGGAGGCCTATCCCCAGAAGGGTTCTCATTAGCCTCAAAGGGAACAACTACAGTCTTGAGACATGCCATGTTGAGGTACACAAGTTAAAACCATTTAACCACATATTTATAACTTCAAAAAATATATACACACTTTAAACTTATATTTGTGTCATCTTATTTACATGCATGTTTCTATTTGGTGGAGGATTCCCCAATCCTTAACACTTAAATTCCTAGCATAGGAGGGGGTGGAGAGAGACAAACCCTAAGCACTTAAATTTTTTCCAGGGAAAAAGAGATAAAGAAGGGATAAAATCAGATGAGAAGACCTAGAGGTATCTTATTTCAAGTCAAATCCTCTGATTTTGGCCAGGCAGTCACACAAGATCTGGGAGTCCTCATAGACCGACTAGTAGGACGGAGGAAAATCTTGCCACCCCCTAGACTGTGATCCTTTTCTAGACACCTCCATCATTGGAAAATTCTCTCATAACTCCCTTGGGTTCTAAAGAGTTTGTAGAATTTAATAATTATTAGAGATTAAATGGAAAATCATGTTCTAATACCAATTGTAACGACCCCCTACCCAGTAATCCCCAATTAAGAAAGACCAGAGAGTCGGAGCTGCTATCCCAAAAATAAGATCAATGGTTTAGCAAATAATAAAAAATAATTAATAAATTCTACCAAAGACTAAGCTTAAAGCAGGATAAAAATTTACTTTTCACATACCTTAACTGGGGACTTTTACCCACGGTAGAGTTCTATCTAACTAAATCTTCTTTTATGAATTAAATTTATTCTTCACAAATTCCACTTTACTATTTGTCCAATTTCATATATTTCTAAAGCACTAACAAATAAAAGGTTGGTCAGTATAAATGAATATACCGATATGTGGTGACAACCAAAATATTGCACATATATTCTAACAACCTAATCACATCAAATAGTTGTTAACAATGTGAGATTACATTTTGCAATATGACTTCCCAACTACTTTTAATCATACTCTGGGATACCCTCTCTTAGGGTTAGTCCTTACAAGGGACTTTAGGCTACCTTCTCCATCCCCTACTTGGTACCCAGTGGATCACCTATCTGGGTGCCCGATGGTCTTCCCTCTGGGGCTTGACCACCTCTGACCTTCCCTCCAGGGCTTGGCCTCTTATCTTACATCCAGACATGGTATGTACATACTTAAATTGTGATAATCATACAACAGAACAGAATCCTAAAAAACATGTACAACCTATTCACTACATACTCATAAAGAAGTTACTTTATTGACTTAGGAATACTTCTTTGGGTTTCTAATCAGAATTAGGGTTTACTTAGGGTTCTTTAGATCTATTTCTCAACTTTCCCTTTTCATGTCAACAAAACCCTAAAACAACAACATATGTACCAAAACCCTAATTACTCAACTTATTCATATTAAAGCCCCTTTATTACCAATTTGTCTTAGGATCAACGTAATACCATCTTATACAAAGGATCTTGAAATATAACTCATCAAAAACCATCAACACCTAGATTAGGGTTTCTAAGCCCATTAATGCACATTGTACATATGAAACCTTAAATTAACCTATTAAGCATATGGATCATCTATTTAGATTCAAAACGTCCTTATAGAACATCCATATTACTTTTCTCGATTTCATTAATCATCAAATTAGGGTTACCTAGTCATGAAAGCATCAAAGATAGCAACTTTATATACTTTTCTAACTATGAACAAATTCAAGCTGCAAATCTATTTTTATTGAAATCTAGATATTTTTCTGATCAACTTTCATATATAAACCATCTCCATCCGATTTACCAATAATTAGTTACAATTTTTATTAATTAATCTTTTTGGCCAATGGGAGCGTGCCACCTTGGCTGGGCCAACCAATCGAACCTCGCCAACTCGGTGCAGCTCGCCAGCAAAAACACGTGTTCTCTAATAAAAAACATTATGAAAGGACAACTTTGCCCTTACTTGTAATGAAGGACCATCGTGGTAAGAGCGTCTTTTCCCTGAGTGTCATCTTCAACCTCGACGCTTTGCTCCTCAGCGGCCTGATGGTCAACACAAACATTGAATCCGTGCTCTGCTGCACCTACGCATGAACTGAAAGCACCGGTGGCTTCACTTCAACTCTCCAGACTTGTCAACCATGCCAATTTCTTGCTCGCTACCTTCCACCGCCTGGTCGACACCACGGCAACTCCGACGATAGCTGCTTCGAGGCAATGGTGTTGGTCAAGATGAAAACTCCAATTAAAGGCACCAACTTGTTCGTCTACTCATTTCAGTCTCGCGAGAGTTGTTTGTGGGTTTGCTGGTGTTGCACAATACCCCCTTTATATAGGGCATGGTCTTGAGTTCCACTAGATTTGGGGGAATCCAAATTTCACCATGAAAGGTCCCCAATCCCAATATGAATGGGATCCTTGGGATATTCCAAAGATGTTGGGACCGATCCCAACTCCTCACTTCCTCTCATTCACAAAGAAATCGATTTGAAAAAATAGCCTAGACTGCTATCTGGTCTAGGTCTCCATATGATATCAGTATTAGACCAGTGTTGTTGGATCTAAGATCCAACGGTCCACGCCATCTAAGTTCTTAATAAACAAATTTCTACTCCAAAGGGACATTTAATGCGATTAATCAATTATCCATTCACTTTAGGAAAACTTGAAAAAACCATAACTCTCTCCTCATTTATCCTTTTTCATCCAAATATTAGGGGAACCCTTGTTTTAGCATTATCTACTCGTGTACCAAGTTTGAGTTCCAAACTCGAAAGGATAAATGACTTTTTTTCATATGCAAGTTAACACTTATTAAAACATAGTTTATTCATATTTTCTCTCTCATTCACTTTTATTTCTTTATTGGGTTTCCTTTAATCACAAGAAACCATGTGAAATCGAAATCCACTCTAATATGAACAAACACTTAGCCTTCTAGAGAATTCCACATTATTCTTAACACTATCTCAATTTCTCTTATTACTAGATTCCTTTTCCTCATTATTCTCTTTTAACTATATTGGGCTTATTATTCAACAAGGCCCACGAAGACATTCATACAAAGGACATTCAACAAAGAAATCCACATGAAGTACTTAAATCACACAATTTTCATAATCACACATCTTTATTGGAGAAATTACATTTCAACCCAAACCTATGAAAATTGAGGTTATAAAGGCTTTTAATATTTTCAACATAATATGAAAACCCTAGATCTTATCTGGATATCATGATTGATTAATGTAAATTGGTTTAATATTATGTTATGATGATATAATGATCAATCCATGATTAATAGTTACACCTAGTGTCTAATTAGGGTTTATAACCTTTAGGACTCATGATATGATGAAATTAGGGCTTGATACCCTTGTTCCTAATAGATGTGCACATATTATATATACTTTTTACCCACTTTTGCACACAGATTCAGTCCATCTTGCTCCACATTTGTCCTCTAATCATACTTGATTTACAACTTTTTTATTTATTTTACTCACCTTGTTTGTGATCACATGTACATGATTTTGACAAAAAAATGGTGTCAATCAAACCAAAGTCTGACCTCAGTTGGATCCCTAAAGAGTTTGCATGCTTGATAGATTTGAGTTGAAGAAATTGAAAAAGACACGATGAGTGCTATTTTCCACACGATGTTTAAGTTATAGAATAGTGCATCCGGTAATAGGGCACTCCAATTCTTCCTTGTGGATGCCACCGTTCGCTCTAGAATCTTCTTGATTTCATGGTTTGAGACCTCCACTTGGCCTTGAGTCTGCGGATGATATGGGGTGCCAATGTTGTGCTTGACCCCATATTTCTTCAGTAATGTAGAGAACTTCTGATTCCGGAAGTGTGTACCCCCATCGCTTATTATCATTCGGGGTATCCCAAACCTGCAGAAAATATTTTCCTTCACGAACCTGCACACTATAGTAGAATCATTAGTCCTTGTGGGAATTGCTTCCACCCACTTCGACACATAGTCAACGGCTAGCAAGATATACAAATTTGAGTTCGAGGACACAAAGGGTCCCATAAAGTCTATGCCCCACAAATCAAATACTTCAACTTCCTGAAATACATTCAGGGGCATCTCTTGTCGCTTTGAAATGTTACCTGCTCGCTGACACGGATCACATTGCCTTACGAAATCATATGCATCCCGAAACAAAGTTGGCCAATAAAGGCCGCTTTCCAACACCTTAGCTGCTGTTCGCGAACTGGCATGGTGTCCTCCCGTAGGTGATGCATGGCAATGGTGGAGAACACTCTCGTACTCCACTTCAGGCACACACCTGCGTAAGATACCATCCCTGCATTGCTTCAAAAGAATTGGATCATCCCAAAAATAGTATCTTAAAGAATGCAAGAATCTCTTTTTCTCCTGATATGACCAATCTTCCGGGATGATCCCGCAAGCCAAATAATTAACAATTTCAGCGAACCACGGCTCTTTAGAATTTATTTTCAAAAGTTGTTCATCAGGAAACGTCTCGGTTATGGGTATGTGTAAATCTTTTTCATCCACCCTTTCTAACCTAGACAAATGATCAGCCACTACATTCTCAATTCCAGACTTATCCTTGATTTCAATGTCAAATTCTTGTAAGAGCAAAATCCACCTAATGAGTCTAGGCTTTGCGTCTTTTTTCTCCATCAAGTATTTTATCGCAGCATGGTCGGTCCATACAACTACTTTAGATCCAACTAAATACTGCCGAAATTTTTCAAAAGCAAACACGACGACAAGTAATTCTTTTTCAGTAGTTGTATAATTCAATTGAGCATCATTCAGAGTTTTGGAAGCATAGAAAATCACAGCGGGATTATTATCTACCCGTTGCCCCAAAACGACTCCTACTGCAAAATCCGAAGCGTCACACATCAATTCGAAAGGTTTTGTCCAATTTGGCGTTTGAACAACCGGGGCAGAAATCAACTTTTCTTTCAAAACATTGAATGCATGAAGAGACTTATCGTTGAAATCGAAAACCACATCTTTCTCTAAGAGTTCGGATAAAGGTTTTGCAATTTTAGAAAAATCCTTAATGAATCGTCGATAGAACCCGGCGTGTCCCAGAAAGCTTCTCACCCCTTTTACAGAATTTGGTGGGGGCAACTTGGAAATCACCTCAATTTTTACCGGGTCTACCTCAAGACCTTTGCTAGACACCTTGTGTCCTAGCACTATTCCCTCTGTCACCATCATGTGACATTTCTCCCAGTTAAGGACCAAGTGTGTGTCCTCACAACGCTGCAAAACTTTGTCTAAGTTATAGAGACATTCATCAAATGATGCACCATGAACCGAGAAGTCATCCATAAAAACCTCAAGACAACGCTCTACCATGTCACAAAATATGGCGAGCATACATCGTTGAAACGTCACCGGTGCATTACATAAACCAAACGGCATTCGTCGGTAAGCAAAAGTCCCATAGGGATAGGTGAACGTAGACTTCTCTTGATCCAAAGGATCAATCGAGATATGGTTATACCCCGAATACCCGTCCAAAAAACAAAAATGTGACCGACCGGCAAGACGTTCTAAAATTTGATCAATAAATGATAAAGGAAAATGATCTTTAAGTGTGGCTGCATTCAGACGACGGTAGTCAATACAAACTCTCCACCCGGTTACCAATCGGGTGGTGACAGGTTCATTCAACAAATTTTTAGTGACAGTAATTCCCCCCTTCTTAGGGACTACCTGTGTGGGACTCACCCACGTCGAGTCTGATATGGCATAGATAATCCCTGCAGCAAGAAGTTTGATGACCTCCTTCTTCACAACCTCCATCATGCTTGGATTTAAACGTCTTTGAGGCTGAATAACAGGCTTGGCTCCCTCTTCGAGCTGAATCTTGTGTTGACAAAGAGTAGGGGAGATCCCCTTGATGTCTGCAACAGACCACCCAAAATCTCCACGGTGGTTCTTCAACACTATCAACAATTGCTCCTCCTCGTCCGCACTCAAATAAGCAGATACGATCACCGGTAACTTGTCTTTCTCAGCTAGAAAGACATACTTGAGATGCGGGGGCAGCGGCTTCAATTCTAACTCTGGCGGGCTGATAAGAGATGAATGCAGCGGTGGGGGAAGTGCACCTAAATCTTCATAGTGCCTCGTATAGAAGCATGGAAGCATCTGAAGCATTTTGGCGCACTCCTTGAGTGATTTACTCCGCATCCAATCATAGGTAACATTCAACAAACAAGCCTCCAGCGGCAATTCCGGATATGCATCAACAACAGAAATAGCAATCGCATCATCCTCCCAAGAGGGCGGAATGTCCTCATTCTCATCATTCGGAAATCCCATAGCTTTACACAAAGAAACAACCTTAGTTTGCTCCATGATATCCACAACTAAGGTTCCATTATCCATCTTGCTCATCACATGAGCCATGTCCAGAAATGGTTTTCCAAGGCAGAGTGAGATGTTGTGATCCATATGTTTCACCATGTTACATTGTTCTTTTGCTTTAAATGACGCAGTGCTAGAAGGCATGACCATCTCAAAGCGGTCATCTGCTATGCCCAAGGTCAGGCGACCTCTCCCCATCTCTAAGATCATGTCGGCTGTAGCTTGGAATGGGCGTCCAAGTAACAGCTCATTGCCATGCTCATCCTGCATTTCCATAACCACAAAATCAGCCGGAAAGACAAATCGATCCACCTTTACTAAGACATCTTCACAGATTCCATAAGGCTTCACCACAGAGTTGTCGGCCAATTGGATAGTCATATTGCTCAGCCGTGACTCCTTTAATCCCAGATTTTTAAATGTCGAAAGGGGCATCAAATTGATGCTTGCCCCTGAATCACACAATGCTTCTCCAAATTTAAACTTCCCGATATAGCAAGAAATATTGAAACACCCGGGATCCTGTCTCTTTGGCGGCAGAGTGCCCATAATGAAGGCACTCACTTGCTCCTTTAGCACAACGACCTCAGTATCTGGTATTTTCCTCTTCTTGGTAATAACATCTTTTAGAAACTTCCCGTATGAAGGGATTTTCTCAATAGCTTCCAATAATGGAATATTGATCGAAAGCTTCCTAAAGCTGTCCAAGAATTTCTTGAACTGTGCGTCTACCTTCCTTGCCTTTGCACTATTCGGATAAGGGACCGGAACGGCGTGTGCCCTTTGATGAGGTGGCACATAAGGCGTCATTTTCTGCGGTTCCCCCTCAACAACCTGTTCTTCATTACCATCCACGTCTATGTCTTCAACTTGCCCTGTGACTGGTGTGGGCTGCTCCGTAGTGGTTTCACCTCCAACTTTATCTTGCGGTGTGCTTGTTTCATCCGTTCTTGGATTCAACACCTTCTTGCCTCTTCTCAGTAAAATAGCCTTGGCTTGCTGGTTTCCCCCGGGAACATTGGTGTTCCCCGGAAAACCCGAATGTGCTGGTTTCTTCAAACTAGCAATTTCAGCTGCCATCTGCGCCATGGATGTCTCTATGGTCCTCATTTGAGCCCCATGGTTCTAAAATGTCTGCCCAAATTGATTCATGTATTCTCCTTGTTGCTTGATTTGCTGCCCGAATGTGTTCATTAACTCTTGATTTTGCTTGATGACCTGATTGAGCAACTCCGTGCTCTTGTCCTCTACAGCTGGTGCAAACTTGGCTTCTGGATCCTGCAGAAAATTGTTCGGATCCTTCCATGAGAACTTTTTGTCCTTTCTCCATGAGTAGTCATTGTTCCTGTACCCTTATTGTTGTCTCATGTACTTGACTTGAGCCTCATCCTCGGACTCATTTTCTTCTTTTTGCAGTAACTTTTGCGAGAAGATCCATCTTCTCATTCAGCTCTCTCATTGCCTTTGATTCACTGGCGATTCGTGCTTGCTCAATTGGGCCTCTCTCTCTTTCTCCCCAGGACTTCTTTCTCGCCATGTTCTTGAGTATTTCCCAGCATCTAGTGTCAGTGTTATTCAAAAAAAATCCCGACCCGGCTGAATCCAGATTACTCCTATCATGCTCGGAGAGAGCAAAATAGAAGATTTTCACCTGCGTTTCCTTGTCCAACCCGTGATGCAGACACCTCCTCAACATAACCTGAAATCGCTCCCAGGTCTCAGAATATGTTTCACCGGCCTGTTGGGTGAAATTGTGAATCTTCCGGATCATGTCGTTAGTCTTCTCAGGAGGGAAGAACCTCTCAAAGAAGACCTCCACCATATTGTCCCAAGACTCCACGAACTCATCGTCTAGGTTATGTAGCCACTCTCTTGCTGCTCCCGCCAAGGAACTTGGGAAAAGCTTGAGATATAATGACTCTTGTGGAAACCTGTCTATTTTTACCATGTCATAGTTTTCAACGAACTGGTTGATGTGTGCAACAGGATCCTCATTCTTCAACCCATGAAACGCATTTGATTTCACCAAATTAATCAACGCTGGATCGATCTTATATGTCGGTATGTTGATCGCCTGCTTCTTTATAGGCCCCTTTGAAGCTGATGAGGAAGAAGCTTTGATCTTCTCCCATATGGTCTGTGGCTCGGCCATCTCTTCTGGTTCAGATTCGGAATCTACCTCTTCTTGGTACTCTTGCTCGGAATGCTCCTCGTCCTCAGGTCCCGGAAACAGAACCTCGGGTGTGCGACTGTCGTAGTCTGTACTACGTGTATGCACCATACACAGTACCTGAAATAAGAAAATTCGAGTTCAGTACTATGCTTAGACGAGTATAACAATTATAGTGCAATGTAAAAATATTTGAATTTGAATGAAAATTAAAAAGAAATTTGTGGCCTAGAGTGGCCGCTCGTAGCACTTGAAGTGCCAACAATTCGCCGTATCCCCGGCAACAGCGCCAAAAATTTGACGTGTATTTTACTACGTGCTAAAAACGCAAGTATACACGTCGAGTAGTACAGGCCTTGTGAGGCCCGAGCCGAACACATGGATACTCGGAATTGTCGGAGACTCCTACTAACTATTTGCGATCAGCTAAGCCGAATAACAAATTGGGGTTTGTTGTCAAAATTAAAAGAAAATAAAAATGAAACAAAGCAAACAATCGATTAAAGGTTAATTTAATCAATTCAAAAAGGTATCTTTAGGATTGCGGTTTCACCGCGGGTTATCATTGTATTAGATTTCATATAATTCCTCAATCTTCTCTCTCTATCCGGGTAGTGGCCTAAAAACAGAATTACCCACTGTCGTGGTGTAATTCACTACTTAGGTTTAGGTCGATTCCACCGTCGTAGTAATCTATCCCCTAAACTAAGTGCATTACGAACAATCTCTCAGTCTCCACCATTAATTTTACACCTCCTTTGTCAAGGGATTTATCGATTAATGTATGTTTCGTCTCTTTTCAACCGTTAATCCTCCTGTCGAAGTGATTAAGGGCATTAGGTTATTATCATGGTGATCAAGCATAACAATATATGGAGAAAACAAAACTATACCACGGATTTAAGAGAGAAAATATGAATTATTAATATAAAACTGTCATACAATGCATTCTCGGGCTACTCCCGGTCCTAAAGATGGAGGGGATTAGCCCCGCATGTTCATCTCACACAAGTACATGGTAGAAATAGGGGAAATCATATGAAAAACGTGAATTGAATGGGAAAACCCCTGAACGGAGAAGAACCGATGGATCCTTTGCGTAGAACACGAGCTTTCCCGCCTCTCAGTGGTGAAATCCGTCTTCGACAGCGTCCGGATCGACTGGTATGAACTTCTGGCCTCCGTTCTCCTTTCTCGCTCCTCGACACTTGTGCAATGGCTAATTCCAATCCCCTTTCTGTCTGGGCGGCCGTCATTAGGTATAAGTCCCTAATTAGGTCGTTAATTAACTCCAGCCGTCCGATTGAAATCAATCTGAATCCAACACATATCTGACGGCGTCGATACCATCGACGCGAGTCGATGGTATCGACCCTCTACAGTAGCGGCTGGCTGCAAATCCTTCCTTTATCGCGCCCTTCATCATCTCGATACCATCGACGCGGGTTGATGGTATCGACTTCCTCTTTGGCGTCGGTTCTGTCGTTTTACGATGCTGTAGCCTCCATGTGTCGATGGTATCGACTTCCGTCGATACTATCGACTACTTCTTCGCCAGCAACCTAAAGGTGTCTCGATACCCTCGACATCAGCGTCGATGGTATCGACACTTTGCTGCTCCTTTCGGCTGGCAACCTGCAGTCTTGTCGATGGTATCGACTTCCGTAAATGGTATCGACGGAAGTAAATACTTGTTTTTCCTGAAATTCAAAGACAAGATCTAATAAATCCACACAAATCATAATAATGTGATAATTAATGCTCAAAATGATAAAACTAAGGGGATTTGACATAAAATGATGACAAAGACCAAAATGGATGAATTATGCGATATTAATCATAGAAATGACTAATTAAAGCATAAACCACATATAAAACAGATCTATAAATGCGACTCAAAATCATCGCATCATGGACACATCGTGCTTTAGTAGCAACACACATTATCTTTTTCTCTATAGTTGGGGTGTGTGTTTCTATAAACTTACACGCTATGTGGAAAATAGCACATGTCGTGTCTTTTTTAATTTATTTAAATCAACTCTATCAAGCATACAAACTCTTTAGGGATCTATCTAAGGCAGATTTTGATTGGATTGACCCCATTTCTTTGTCCAAAAGCATGTACAAGTGATCACAATCACAAGGCGAGTAAAATAACTAAAAAGTTGGTAAATCAAGTACGATTTGAGGCCAAATGGAGAACAAAATGGATTGCATTTGTATGAAAGTGGGAAAAAAGTATATATAATATGCACACATCAAATCCCCCTAAACTTGAACTGTTTCTTGACCTCAAGCAAAAAGATCCTAGAACTTAAATGAAGGAATTGTCAAGTTCATGCATAGATCAAATGAAATGAAAGATGTATATGAGACCAAACCAACCATAATCAACAAGTTGTACTCATAGCCATGAATTCAACTTAAATACCTAAGAAAAAAATTAGTTCAGTAGGGGTGGTAATAATTTAAATGAATCAACCAACTGAACAACACTTTTTTTAAAAAAATATGACCAAGCTAAACAACTAGTGGATATGCAACCTAAGCTCTCAATTACTAAGGATTTAAATGATGGAATCTTAGTTAATATTAACAATTTTAGTTGTGATCTCCTTGTTTCCAAAAAAGGATTTGACAATGGATTACGGGTTCCGACACGCGGCAACTAATGTAGGATTATGCACACATGGAGTGTCGGTTGGGGTATTTACCCTCTTTTAAGACATATCACCTAACCATCATGTCTAGATTGGACTTACACTAGGTTAGTATGATATGTGGGCAGTTTAGCCATCTTTAATGGGGTACAGAAGTGAAATAAGCCAAAATTATATGGAAAAATGAATTAGGTTCCACTTTATAACCATGAGGCCTTAGTTAAGTTTTTCCCAAAATAGAGGAGAGTTGACAAAATTGCAACATTAACCTGATTTCATTCATTTAACATGAAAAAAATTCATTGAGAGAGTGGTTGAAAATGCACTAAGATCTTGGCAAGGGCATCTCATGTTCTAAACGATGTTGTAAATTTGATTTATTGAAAAAAATTGAAACCATTATATGTGTTAAGAAATCAAGGATGTGAAATATGAATATTTAGGCTCTAAAACATAAATCCAAAATTAGACACATGTTGGTGTCCATGAAGTTTCATTTGACTAATGCATCCCTTTTACAATTTTTGTAAATGATATTTGTCAATAGTGAGAGGACAATCAGTTTGGCACAAAAGGGATTCAATCCACTTACATAAGATAAGCCTCATATCATATTGGATTTTCCACAAGAAGAACAAAAACTAAAACAAGAACTAAGAAAAAGGATGATAATAGGGAAAGTACAACTACATTATCGGTTTGATGATCCCCCCTCCCTAAGATTGAAATTTGTAGTATCCTCACTACATCATTAAAACTCAAGTTGGTAGAAACCAGGTACCTGCCATTAAGAAATCAAGATGAAGGGTCAGCTCCCTCATTATCAGCTGGGAAATGTTGGTTGAGAATATCATCATCGGCGCGGGGATGTCTACAGGAGTCGTTGTAGCTGAGGTGCAGGCGATGGTGTAGTCATGGCATATTGTACATGGGAATGTGCCACATGTCCATCCTCGGAACAATGCCATGCATGACAGATTATTATTGCCTCATCAGATCTAGATGGATATCATACTGATCAGATTACTTATAGACATGGCCATAGAGGTGTTGTACATCAGGCATGGCCCAGATGTAGTCTGATTGTATGCGAGTGGAGGGGGTGGTGGTGGTGTCGCTACTGTAGTGGAGGCTTCCTCATCATCATCAGAGTTTGAGAGATCAAACTTATAGTTGTCCTTGTTTATTAGAGTTACGATCTCCAAATAGGTTGTTCAATGAATTGATCATTATCAAATAATTGTATAAATTTGGTATCATCATTTGCAATCTGAACAAGTAGACCATAAGAAACAAGCAGTTGTATATCAACAAGGTTCCTTTCAGGTGCATCCTCTATCCCTATAAATTAGCATCGACCTTGCAGGAAATGTGAGTGATCAAACACCCACACATGATATCACATGATTCCCTCATCTTGATCTTCTTGATATCAAGGAAACCTGTAAGAATGAAATATCTTAGATTGGTTTTGTAGTTATTTACCATTCCCTACAAAAAAGAATAGGTCTTGTTTACCACATACACCCTGGGTTGCCTTTTTGGAAGAAAAAAATCCATGTACTTAGAAGACAATGGACATATCAAAATATGGGATTATGAATGCATTGTGACATGTCCTTCTTAGCATCATGGATGTGGTCAATTATCAATCCTCTCCAGAAAGCATCATTGTTGAACTATGGAGGATAATCTAGCCCACCCCCATAATGGCATTGGAATGCCTCACAGAATTGCTTGAATGTTAACCTGTAACTTTGACCCAAAAGACAAAAATGAATAATAGCATAAGACTCATGAGGCTTATTTAGGTCATTCTCAACTCTAAAGGTAGTAAGAAACTCATAGGTCAGCCTACGGTAGGTATTTCTCATTGTGAAGCATGTGTATTTGAGTCCCAGTTCCTCAAGCAACCCCAGGACCTCATCCTTGAACCCCGATACCTCCATAGTTTTTTCACATGCAAAGCGTGTAGGGAGGACCCTACAAGAGATAAAAAAATTGATATGTGGTGTCTTCTGCCTCTGTGACTCTAAAGTGAGTGGTGGAGACATAGCTAGGAGTTGAGGAAGATCTCTCCCCCCATCTGTGTTTGGATGCTTGCTTGATCAGTTCCATTGATGTTGTGATTGAGCTTCAGAACACTGAGACATCGATGTGTCAGTTGTAGCACACGGTGTGTCTTCTGGGAAGGGGAAGGTGTCGATTTTAGAGAATAAGAATGGATGGACACTATGTATTCTGAGAAACGCACATCGTGTTCTCACTCGATCAGACACTTTTGAAGGTTGGAGGCATTGAGGAGACACGACATGTTCTCATTTGATCATGGGATTTTCAATGTGCTCTAGGCTTGATGTCATTATAGTAGAATGTGTGGATGGTGAGATGGTAATGGAAGATCTAGATGTTGTGGCTATTGTAGTAAGGACGGTTGGAGATCAGTGCTCGATATGGATGTCTGACTGTTGGAGAAGAGGCATGCTTGAGCACATTTGCTGCTTCTTGCGAAGACAACGACAATGTGCACAGACAGCGGTGTGGTCAAAGAACGTCGGATCTGGATGTTGCGCGATAGCAGGAGCAGTGGTGTGAACTTGTGTAGAGATGTCTATCATGCTTGAGGAGGAAATGGTGGAGCACAGATGGAGAGGAGGAGGCATCTTTCACCATCGATGATGGATGAAGGAGTAGAAGTGACGATTGTTGTGGATGGAGAGCGACGGAAATGGTTGGAGATGGGTCTCACACACGGTGTGAGAAAATGAGGAAATGAGTGTGGCGGCTGAAGAGTAGGGCTAAAAACCCTATTTATGACTCATGCACACAATGTGTGCTTTGGAGTACACAGCGTGTCCCAATGCACATTTTGGCTGCTCCTTTTTATTTTTGATTTATTTGATGAGGACACGTCGTGTTTGAATTTAGACATGGAGTGTAAGTTTCCAGCAAAAGTATTCATATGAGATGCACATCGTGTGTGATTTACACATGGTGTGGGACTTTCTAGTGAACCCTTTAACGTTCCCAAGATAATAATGAAACGTCGTGTTTGAATTAAGACACGGAGTGTAAGTTTTCAGAAGATGGTAGCATATGAACCAGCTGACATGTTGTGTTTGAATTTTTGCACATCGTGTGAGTTTCCAACAACTCATTTTTGGAATGGAACATGTCGTGTCCTCTATGGAACAAACCATTTGTTCTAGAGATTTTCTTGAATCGCTTTCTTGTGAGTGGTTACACACCATGTTTTGTGATAAACACGTCATGTTTCAATTAATATTCTCATAACTTGTCTTTCTTTTTCTCATCGCCTGTAAAGACGATGATATATGTTATTGAGAGTATAAACTATTACATTCATCCATGGAAAATTTATTTTGGTAAGGAAAAAGTTCTTGAGATCATGTGAGTAAAAAAATCTATCCTAAATGTTGGGTCAACTCCCACAAGGTTCTCCATTTTGATTATGAAGTGAGACTTTAGACAACAACTTCAAGCATCTGAGAGGGAGCAAGAGGCTCCCTATTCTATCTTCTCTGCTTCAGTGTATAGTTTGAAACATTGACCATTAACTTTGAATGAGGCTTATTTTCCTTACAACTCCACAGTTCCATAGGGGTATACTTTCAACACTAAGAAAGGACCTGACCATTTAGAACACATGTTTCCTGGAAAGAATTTGAGTTTGGAGTTGAATAGCAGCACTAGATCTCCTTCTTTGAAGTCTTTCATATGGATCCTTTTATCATGCCATCTCTTTGTCTTCTCCTTATAGATCTTGGTGTTTTCATATGCATCTAATCTCAGCTCTTCCCATTATTGGAGTTGTAGCATCTTTCTTTCTCTTGCTTTCTTCATGTTATAGTTGAGAAATTTAAATACCCACAATGCTCTATGCTCAAGTTCTACAAGTATATGATAAGATGTCCCATGGACCAGCTTGAATGGAGTAGTATCAATAGGTGTTTTGTAAGCTTTCCTATAATCCCATAGTGCATCATCTAGTTTCAATTCCCAATCTATTATTGAGTTAGAGATTGTTTTCTCTAGTATTGCCTTCAATTATCTATTTGAAATCTCAACTTGCCTTGAAGTTTGTGGATGGTATGGCATATATATCTTATACTTGACACCATACTTGCTCAACATATTGTTGAAGTTTCTTTCATTGAAATGACTTCCTCCATCTACCATGATTTCTCTTGGAACTCCAAATCTCGGAAAAGTAATCTTCTAGAATAGCGTCATCACTTGAGTGAGGATAGCATCCACCCACTTTGATACATAGTCACATGCCACTAGGATGAGATTATAATTGCATGAAGAGGGAAATGGGCCCATATAGTCTATGCATGATACATCAAAAAACTTCAATCTCTAGAATTTAATTCGATGGAATCTCTTCCTTCTTTAACATCCCTCATGATCTTTGACACTTGTCACAAGCTTTAACAAATGCATGTACATCACAGAATAGTGTTGAAGTCGTGTCTACTCCAAAATGTCCACCATAAGGAGAGTAATGACAATCTAAAATTACTTTTGAAATCTCTTCATTGGGAACACAACTCCTAATCAACCCATCTACACATTGCTTGAACAATAGGGTATTATCCCAATACTAAAATTTTGACATCATGATGGAACTTCTTTCTTATTGATATGTGACATCAGGAGGAAGGTGTATGGTGGCTAGATAGTTTGTGAAGTCAGCAAACCATGGCATAACAAGTGAGTTTACTGCATGTAGCTTCTCAATGGGAAGATTGTCATCAATGGGAACCTTGTCTTCAACACTTGTGGAGAGACATGAAAGGTGATCAGCTACATCGTTTTTTGTCCCCTTTTTGTCTTTGATTTCCAAATCAAACTCCTATAACAACACATCTGGTGTATAAGACTAGGCTTGGCATTCTTATTGCTCATGAGATACCTAATTGTAGCATGGTCTATGTATACAATGACTCTGGAGCCCTCAAGATACCGTTGGAACTTATCACTGGCATAGACTATAGCAAGCATCTCCTTCTCTATAGTGGAATAATTGATTTGAGCTTCATCAAGGGTATTGCTTGCATAATGAATAGCATGGAGCTCATTGTCTCGCCTTTATCCTAGAACTCCCCCTATGGCGTAATCACTAGCATCAAACATGATTTTAAAATGAGCACTTTAGTCTATTGGTTGAATGGTAGGGCTAAGATAAGAGCATTTTTCAATTTTTGAAAGGCTATTTTGCAATCTTCATTGAATATGAATTCAACATCTTTAGCTAACAAGGATAAAAGAAGCTTTGCAATCTTTGAAAATTCTTTAATGAATCTTTTATAGAATCATGCATGTCCCAAAAAACTTCAAACTTCTTTCATTGTTGTTAAAGTTGACATCTTCTCAATAGCTTCAATTTTTGTTTTATCAATCTCGATCCCTTTTCTTGAAATGATGTGACCAAGTACAACTCCTAATTGCACCATAAAATGGGGCTTCTCCCAATTGAGCAAAAGTTCGACATGTTTACATCATTACAAAACTTTAGTTAAATTCAACAAGTAATCATCAAAGAATTACCATAAACACTTAAATCATACATAAATATTTCCATGATCGTTTCTAGTGAAATCAGAAAATATGGCCATCATGCATCTTTGGAAAGTAGTGGGTGCAGTACACAAACCAAAAACCATTCGCCTATAAGCATATCTTCCATAACAACATGTGAAGATTGTTTTTTCTTGATCAGTCGGATAGATAGGAATCTGAAAAAAAATTCTAGAATATCCATCCAAATAATGAAAATAAGAGTGATTAGCCCGTCTATCCAACATTAAGTCAATGAAAGGTAGGGTAAAATGGTTTTTCTTGTGGCTTTGTTAGTTTTCTATAATCAATACACATTCACCACCCAATTACTACCCTTGCTTGAATCAATTCATTATTCTCCCCTTTCATTACACTGGATCCTCCCTTTTTAGGTACAACATGTATAGCACTTACCCATGGGTTGTCATTGATAGGATATATTATCCATGCATCCTTGAACTTAGAGATTTCCTTTTTAACAACTTCCATCATGTTTTGATTTAACCTTCTTGGTGATTCTATGCATGGCTTAGCATCTTCTTCTAAGTCTATGTGATGCATGAAAGTGGAAGGGTTAATTCTTTTCAGATCGTTAATTGAATAACCCATTACCTCTTTGTGCAATCTAAGCTCTTTCAACAACTTATCCTCTTATTGTTGAGTCAAATCAGCATTTATTATAACAGGGGAAGAAAAAAAGTTGTCCAAGAAAGCATACCTTAACCCTGGTGGGAGGGATTTTGAGTTCTACCTTTTTTTCTGAAGTAGTGGTGGTGTCAGATGCCTCCTTCTCGGTTGGTATTTATTTGGATGATAAGTTTGATGCATCTTCAACATTTGTTTCATTCATAACAATCATTGAGTCATCTTTGTGTTCTTCACCTTCAAGATCATCAAAAACATGTTCATGACTGGTCTTGTCTTCTTCTTGCTAAGTATCAATGTTATCTATCAAATAAAGATATCCTTTGGTCATGTGTGCCTTCATTGCATCATAGATATAAAATATTAGAGCTTCCTCTCCAACTCTGACAGTTAGTTTCCCTTCTCTAACATCTACAATATAGGTTGCAGTCCGGAGAAATGGTCTCCCAAAAAGGATTTGATTTGTCAGATCTTCAAGCATGTCCAGAACTACAAAGTCACAAGGGATGTAGAACTTTCCTATCTACATAGGAATGTCTTCAACAACCCCTCTAGGACATTTAATTTAAAGATCAGCTATTTGTATCATCATTGATGTTGATTTTAAGTCTCCCAAATCTAGCTTTTTCCATGGAGAGAAAGGAATCAAGCCGATGCTAGAGCCAAGATCAACTAAGCCTTTGTCAAATTTTGAATCTCTAATTTTGCAAGGGAGAGTGAATGCACCTAGATCATCAAGTTTTTTTAGGAAAATAGTTTTGAACGATAGGTCTTATCCTTTCAGATAACATAACAATTTTAGCTTGGTCAGACCTCCTTCTCCTTGTGAGAATGTCTTTTAAGAACTTGGCATAAGAAGGCATTTCAACTATCACTTCAAATAAAGGAAGGTTTACATATAGCTTTTTTAAGATACTAATAAACTTGTTAAACTTTGCATCATCTATTGTGTTGGAAAACCTATGAGGGAAAGGAACATTAGGATTACTAAAAGTATCACCTTGTTGTGGATTTCTAGTAGTTTTCTTCCTTTGAATTTCAGCAGTCTCCTCCACAGTTGTGTCAATAACTTCTTCATACTTCCTCTTTCAAGATGGTGAGTATCTTCCTATCATTGGTGTCCTTTGATTGGCTAGAGCTTGTTGAGCAATTTGATTCTCCAACATCTTGGCATGAGTAGTAATGTTGTCCACCTTTGAAGAAATTTTTTGGATCGCATCCTTTGTTAACTGATCATGTTGATGGAATTCCTCATTTTGTTTCAATTGAGCTAAAACAAAATTAGAAGAGATTCCAAATTGGACTTTGGTTGTTATTGTTGTTGTTGGTTGAAGATTCTATTGACATTGTTGTTGAATCATGGAGGATTATTTCCCATTGGTGGCATGTTCCCCACATTCAATGGTTGTTGACCTTGAGCTTTTTGAGGATTTTGAGAGTTATTATTGTTGCAGTAGGAGAAGTTTGGATGATCACGCCAACCAAGATTGTAAGTATTAGAATATGAATTGTATAGTTGTTTGTTCCCAAAACTTCCTATGGCATTGCATTTCTCCTCATTCTCTTCAGATGGGATGAAAGAAGTGTAGCTTGAAGAAGCTATTTGTCCCATAGATTCACTTGTATCACAAATCAGACTTACTGATTGGGATGGTTGAGCAGTCAACCTCAAGGCATCTAACTTTGCAAAAATTAGATCAACAACTTCAATAGCATGAACGCCTACTTGCTTCCTAGAAGAAGCAGAAGATGAGAGTGGTTGATGTCTCCTTTTAATGCTCTGATGGTAATGATTGATTGCCATGTATTCTATTATAGCATAGGCCTCCCTATAAGATTTTTTTTATTAGAGCTCCATTGGATGCAACATCTATAGACATCCGTGTGTTATAATAAATCCCATTATAGAATGTTTGAATTAGCAGCCAGTTGCTAAGGTCATGGAGAGGACAAAGACATTGGAGGTCTTTGAACCTTTCATATGAATCATACAAAGTCTCTCCATCTTGTTGAGTGAAATTGGTCAATTGGCTTCTCAACTTAGCAATCTTCCTTGGTGGGAAGTACTTAGCTAAGAAGACTTTGAGGAGTTCCTCCCAACTATTGATGGAATTTCTTAGTAAAGAAGAGACCCACACCTTGGCTCTATCCTACAAAGAAAATGGAAACAATAGTAGGTGTATGCCATCAGGAGCAACACTATTAATCTTGAATGTATTCAGATATTCCAACAATTCATCTATATGAAGGTTTGGGTCTTCCATGGGAGTCCCTCCAAAACGGTTTTGTTGAATCATTTGCATGATTGTCGAGTTGATGAAGAAGTTGTTTGCCTCGATCAGTGGCCATTGATAGCCCCATTTATGTTGATTGTGGTTGTAATAGAGAAGTCCTTCAGATGACGGTCATCTTCCATGATTGGTCCTTATCTTTCTGGTGAAGATGGTGGTGGAGAATGTGGTGATGATGATTTTGGGTCTCCCAAGTTTGGAGAGTCTTCAATCCTCCTTGTCTTATACGTCTACTAAGACTACATTCAATCTCTAGGTCTAGAAACACTAATGGTTGATGACCACGTTTTGATCTTCACATGCAATCCTATAGATTCACAAGTAGTGAGAAAGCTTAACAAACAATGGAAGAATAGATATGTGATATAAATGGCAATGGAATGATGAAATGAGTGGGGGAGTGAACTAGTCTTTCTTACTAGTTAACACCTCTTACTCTAATAGAAAAATATCAATGCTCCCTGGCAACGGAGCCAAAGCCTTGTTAGCTTTAATGTGAAAGTTTTAATATTTGTAAACTCGAGCACTACCTCACAAGTATAGGGGTGTGTGTAGCAATGAGATCATCCAAGGGAGCAAAGAACTATTAGGTGCAAGCATGATACTATTCAACAATATAGATTGGTTTGCAATAGTTGAGTTTGATTATGTTCTACTCACTTGCAATAAAAGGAACGAGAACTAAACCAAGAGGATTAAGATCCGATTTTAGAAGATCTTGGTCATAATATTTCACTTCCACACTATCACTCACATGTAACTACAAAATTAACATGTTAATTAAATTGCAAGGAGGTTTCTATAATCATTTACCTCCCAGTGACACGAAAGTGTTCTTATGTTTGCATAGAACTCTCATGCTTATGTTCAAATTTGGACTGCAACCATAGATCCTCAATTTACCCAAGCCACTCCCGTGGTCAAGAGTTTGTTTCCAAGACAACTACTCCATATTCCCCTATTCATTATCCTAAATTGCATAAATAAACATAAAACATGCATGTTTGATGGCCCGATAAACATACAAGCAAATAACACGATAGAAACTCTTGGAGAAGCAAATTAACTAACATTAGTTTAGAATTATGAGTTCACATAAGTAACAGAATGGGAGATATTCTCCCATGCCCAAGAAGAAAGGTTCTACTTGTACATAGTGAAGAAACACAAGTAAAATGCACAAATTTCATAGTTTTCCATGGTTAGAGAGAGGAAAAGTAAAGGAAACCAAAGAGTAAAGTGAGACAAGATAAAATGTCAGCTTGAGGATGGAGTTCCACCCTTATATTTTCTTCCACTCAGACCACTTTCCCTCCCGATAAGTTTGTACACAGTAGAAAATCTCTGTTGCATTCTTTGGAGAAGAATTGGTGAAGAATGGAGGTTCCTTCCCAAGAAGCCTCTTCTTCCTCACCAAAATTGCCTTCATTTTTCTCTTTACTCTTCTCTAGTCATAGTGTGTTTCAAATGATGAGAAATAACTATCCCATCCAAGTGTTTTTGTATTTACAAATTGTAGACTCTGACAGAGACACTGCGTCTTTAGTGGCAAACACGTTGTATCGTGGCATGTAACTGCTGGGTGAAATTGCATCCACAAAGAGTGCATGGTGTGTCGTTGAAAGACACACCATGTAGATGCAACCTAAAGTCAACTTGAGCAGATGACACACAGTGTGTCTAAATAAACACACTCTGTGTGAGTTGGTAAAACTTTGAAATGTGGCTTTTAAATGTGCGGGAACGCCATGTTTTAGTAGCAACATGTTGTGACTTTTAGAGCAGCAACACCGAGAGAAGATCTTCCACGAGCTCTTCTTCTAATCCCGTTTCTCTCGCAACAATGGTGCACGTCGCCGGAGCATCATCCTCCCGCGCGAATCCTATGGATATCATGGAGTTCGTGCCACCTCCTCCGGCGTTAGTATCACGTCCGCGCCTGGTTCACCCATCCACGGAGGTGAAGAAGATCTATGAAGAGATCTTGAAGCGGAAGATAGAGCCTACCCGGTATGTGGACCGGGATATGATCCGCGATCTTGGATTCGAGGCCAACTTGGCCTATGTGCTGAAGGGTCAAGCACGCCACACCAGCAGAAGGCCAGACGAGCTGGAGTACGATGCGGATGGTCAACCATTCTTCGGCGAGTGGCCCACCTATAAAGAGTTGGTGGCGGAATTCATGGCATCCCTTGATGTCTGCGTCGTGCCCAACGACGTAGTTGCTACTGATCGTGAGTGGATCAAGGGCCGGGTGTCGTTCCGGCTGTTCAACATCGACTACAACATCACTCTTAGGCAGTTCAACAACATCTTCAACTGGAACCACTCCCAACATGATCACCGCCGACCGGACGCCCGCACCGATTATGACAAAATTTTTGCCGAGCTAGTGACAGTGCCGGCAGGCAAGACAGTGAGCTACCACAATGCTGCGGTAGCGGATTTCGAGCACCCATTTGTCCGGGTCCTACACCGGATGTTGAGTTTCACATTCTTTGCTCATAGCGATCTGGCGCTGAGCAAGTTTCAGGAGACCGATTTCTTCTTTCTCTACATGCTCCTGAAGCGACAACAATGCAACTGGGGTGCGTTTTTCCTGCAGCGAGTTCTGGCGGTTAAGAGGAGTACGAGGAAGGCTCCGATTCATTTAGGCGGGCTCATCACCAAGTTGGCGCACTACCTCGGGCTCAGCTTCTCCACCATGACGTCGCTTTCCACGAGGAGTAAGGTGAACGTGCAACATCTGCACCGTTCAAACCTTATTCTTCTACGGGATGGTTTGGCGTACGCGCACTGCCACGTCAACCACGCTTACCAGGAGTGTGCTCTGCCGGATCCCGTCTTCCACATCGAGGACGCACAACATTTCAGATGGCCGATCATAGCCATCAACTCCGATGATGAAGAAGGTGGCGACGACGGACAGGACAACGAGGCTGAGGAGGAAGAAGAGGCCCTTACACCTTTTGAGCACGAGTAGCACCCTGGAAGCATCCTCGGATGCATCCGGGTGCGTCTTCATCATCACAGCCTTCACCGCCATCACCGCAGCCCTTGCAGCCGAGCGAGGATGCCTACTCCATGCAAGGCATGTACACGATGCTGCAGGACATCCATCAGACACAGCAGCAGCATCGAGCGATGTATACCGGTATTCAGGACACTACAAACCAGATACTTGACAACCAAAGGGCGATGTTCGAGAATGAACGTCTCCTCCTCGACAACCAACAACAGATACACAATCAGTTGCAACGGATGGAGATGCAGCAGGAGCCCTTCTACGACCACTACTGGAGTCAGAGTTACTTTGGAGGCTATCCACAGCCTCCGCCGAGGACCCATTATGATCCGAGCTTCCAGGGGGAGTATCCGTCTTGGGATCCTACGGCTCCACAGTACCCACCTCCACCTCCACAAGAGTGATCTGGTATCTCTGTTTCAATCTTTAAGTTTTTTTTTGACTATGAGGCCATAGTCGAATTCAAGCTTAGGGGGGTAGTTGGAACAGTTCTATCTTTTATTGTTTTTAGTTTTTAGCATTTTTTTGCTTTTGTTCTCTTGTTATTTGTTTTCTTGCATCTTTAGCTTTTGTAGGATCCACATGCTATCTAGTGTAATTGTGGATGTCATAAATTGTGTCATCTTGCTGTTAGTGCATGGGGAATTCAAGGGAAATTTGAAAAATTTGTGTCTTTGGATAGCTTGTTTTGTTTTGACCTTGGGAACACATCCTGTGAAAATGATTGATTATGTCAACTTTAAAACAACATTTCATACCTGTACTCCTAATGATTCATGAAAGTGGATGGAAATGGTTGTTGAGCCTAACCTAACCAAATGGTAATGAGACCTTAATTGGATGTAAGAGAGAGAACCCTCTAAACTACTACACAGGTCAGTAAGGAGGGACACATAATATCTTTCTAAGGTTCAGTCATCTAGTCTTGTGATCGTTCCATTTCATTTTTCCATAATCCACCTCAGAATTGGAAGTAAAGTGCAGTTTTAATTCCTTTTGTGTGCATAGCATTTAGATAGGACTTGCATTGGTATTTTCCATATGTTTGCATAAAAAAAATAATAAATAAATAAATAAATATATAGTGAATCATGCACATTACCTCTAGGTGCATGCCATGTAGTTGCACTCATGATTTTCATGCATAAAGTATATCATGTATCTCAATTTTTCCCCAATGGTGAATTAAACTGTTCCATACCTTCTAAATATTGAATTTTTTTTTCTGAGCATGAAGAAAATAGCCCAATAAACCTATCTTTAAGCAATTATGGATATGTGGGCTGAAAAAAAAAGCTAAAAATCTGCAATATATAAAGAAAAAAAAAGAGAATTTAGAAGAATGTCAAATAAGAAGGAGAAAGGAACATGATATCACCTACATTTCAGGATAATTGAGTACATGATGTAGCTTGACTAGATATCCATCTCATTTTGAGGCGTATGAGCATGCATCATTTCACCCAATTTTAGGCATTAGGGCATTTCTAATGTGCATTTGCATCATATAGGACATTTTTGTATTATGCATGTTGAAACTGTACAATACTTCCATTTTCTTCCATGAGCCACCCATTTTCATCCACCCGTTGCTCGGATTGGTAGGCCACTGTGAATTTCTCCTCACTAATGAATATCAGGAGAACTGCTTCCATGTAGATGGTAGTTAGGGTGAGCAACATAGTATAGGCGATCACGAGATGCAAGCATATGGGATGTTGGGTTGGTGTGTTGTTTTTCAGTTGACATTTGCAATTCTATTCTAAGGATTAGTTGCTCGAGGGCAAGCAACGTTCAAGCTTAGGGGAGTTTGATGCGATGATTTTGAGTCGCATTTATAGATCTGTTTTATATGTGGTTTATGCTTTAATTAGTCATTTCTATGATTAATATCGCATAATTCATCAATTTTGGTCTTTGCCATCATTTTATGTCAAATCCCCTTAGTTTTATCATTTTGAGCATTAATTATCACATTATTATTATTTGTGTGGATTTATTAGATCTTGTCTTTGAATTTCAGGAAAAACAAGTATTTACTTCCGTCGATACCATCGACAAGACCGCAGGTTGCCAGCCGAAAGGAGCAACAAAGCGTCGATACCATCGACGCTGATGTCGAGGGTATCGAGACACCTTCAGGTTGCTGGCGAAGAAGTAGTCGATAGTATCGACGGAAGTCGATACCATCAACACATGGAGGCTACAACGTCGTAAAATGACAGAACTGACACCAAAGAGGAAGTCGATACCATCGACCCGCGTCGATGGTATCGAGATGATGAAGGGCGCGATAAAGGAAGGATTTGCAGCCAGCCACTACTGTAGCGGGTCGATACCATCGACTCGCGTCGATGGTATCGACGCCGTCAGATATGCGTTGGATTCAGATTGATTTCAATCAGACGGCTAGAGTTAATTAACGACCTAATTAGGGACTTATACCTAATGACGGCCGCCCAGACAGAAAGGGGATTGGAATTAGCCATTGCACAAGTGCTGAGGAGCGAGAAAGGAGAACGAAGGCCAGAAGTTCATACCAGTCGACCCGGACGCTGCCGAAGACGGATTTCACCACCGAGAGGTGGGAAAGCTCGTGTTCTACGCAAAGGATCCATCGGTTCTTCTCCGTTCAGGGGTTTTCCCATTCAATTCACGTTTTTCATATGATTTCCCCTATTTCTACCATGTACTTGTGTGAGATGAACATGCAGGGCTAATCCCCTCCATCTTTAGGACCGGGAGTAGCCCGGGAATGCATTGTATGACAGTTTTATATTAATAATTCATATTTTCTCTCTTAAATCCATGGTATAGTTTCATTTTCTCCATATATTGTTATGCTTGATCACCATGATAATAACCTAATGCCCTTAATCACTTCGATAGGAGGATTAACGGTTGAAAAGAGACGAAACATACATTAATCGATAAATCCCTTGACAAAGGAGGTGTAAAATTAATGGTGGAGACTGAGAGATCGTTCGTAATGTACTTAGTTTAGGGGATAGATTACTACGACGGTGGAATCGACCTAAACCTAAGTAGTGAATTACACCACGAAAGTGGGTAATTCTATTTTAAGGCCACTACCCGGATAGAGAGAGAAGATTGAGGAATTATATGAAATCTAATACAATGATAACCCACGGTGAAACCACAATCCTAAAGATACCTTTTTGAATTGATTAAATTAACCTTTAATCGATTGTTTGCTTTGTTTCATTTTTATTTTCTTTTAATTTTGACAACAAACCCCAATTTGTTATTCGGCTTAGCTGATCGCAAATAGTTAGTAGGAGTCTCTGACAATTCCGAGTATCCCTGTGTTCGACTCGGGCCTCACAAGGCCTGTACTACTCGACGCGTATACTTGCGTTTTTAGCGCATAGTAAAATACACGTCAGTCCACATATTCAAAAACCACATTTCACAGTTCTCCCAACTCACACAAGGTGTGTTTATTTAGACATGTCGTGTGTCATCTGCTCAGGTCAAATTCAAGTTGCAGCTACACAACATGTCTTTCAATGACACATAAGTGCACTCTTTGCAGAGGAAGTTTCACCCAGTAGTTACACATTGCGACATGACATGTTTCCCACTGAATATGATGTGTCTCCGTCAATTTCTGCAATTTTAAAAAGACAATCGTACCACCTTTTAAATACAAAAACACTTAGTTGAGACGGTTATATCTCATCATTTGAAACACACTACAACCATAGAACAATGTAGAGCAAAAGGAGGGTGATTTTGGTAAGGAAGAAGAGGTTTCTCGGGAAAGAACCTCCATTCTTCACCATTTCTTCTCCAAAGAGTGCAACATAGCTTCTCTACTCCATCTAAAATTCTCAAGAGGGAAAGTAGTACGAGTGGAAGCAACTACAAGGGTGAAATTCCTTCCTCAATATGGAGTTTTACCTCATTTCAGTTCATTCTTTGGTTTCCTTTACTTGTCCTCTCTATAATCGTGGAAAACTCTAAAATTTGTGCCTTGTACTTGTGTATCTTCACTATGTGCGAGTAAAACCTTTCTTCTTAGACATTGGGAGAGTAGATCCCATGATATTACTCATGTAAACTCATAATACTAAGCTAATGTTAGTTAATTTGCTTTTTCAAGAGTTTGTACATTGTTATTTTGTTGTCCATCAAACCTGTTTGTTTTATGATTCTTTATGTAATTTGGGAGAATGAATAGGGGAGTATGGAGTGTTCTCTTGGTAATTAGATCTTGACCATGAGAGTGTCTTGCATACATTGAGGATTCATGGTTGTAGTTCAAATCTAAACATAAGCACGCGAGTTCTATGTGAAGATGAGTACTATTTCTATCACAAGGAGGTGTATGATTACGACAACCCCCTTGCAAGTTAATTAACATGTTAATTTTGTAGTTACATATGAGTGACAGTGTGGAAGTGAAATCTTATGACCAAGATCTTGTAAAATATGATCTTAATCCTCTTAGTTTAACACTCATTTCTTTGAAATTGAGTAGATCATAATCAAACTCAACGATTGCAAACCAATCTAGATTGTTGAATAGTAACACACTTGTGTCTAAAGTGCCTTTCTCCCTTGGACGATCTCGTTGCTACACACGCCCGTATACTTGCGGGGTAGTGCTCGAGTTTATAAATACTAAAGCTTGTGCATTTAAGCTAACACTAATATAGACCCAAAGCAACCTTGAACCCTAGTTTAGGATCTAAGTTAGGTAAATATGAATATTATGAATGTATCATGACACTTTAGAGTTATATATACATGCATACAATGTTGATTGATTAGGGTCATTGAAGTGATGTCTCATCTCATCTTAACTGATGATGTCCTTATATTCTTAGTTGGACACACCTCATTGAGTTTAAAAGAGTCATGCTAAGGTTTGGAAGGATCACTAGGTTGTATATGAGTAATGTAAAATCCAAGATCTATCTCTCTATATCTTGTGATGGGAGAAGGGGAAGATTATGAGGAGAGGTTGGGGGTCAGATGAGGCTTTTCCCCCACAAGATCATCCCTATTAATTTTGAGAGGGGGTTCTCTAGTGACTATAGGCTGTGCTTGACAAGATTATATTGAAACTTGAAGGTTGGTCTGGCTTGAGAATCTCCATGTCTAGGATATTAGTATTGATCAGATCTATTATACAAAGTATGGTTAGGTTCTGGGGTGACCTTTGCTCTATTCCTAACCCTACTATGGAGACTATGAGAAGCTTGACTTCAAACTTCTTGTGGGTAGGTAAGAATCATGGTGTGGCCTGGAAGACTATCACCAAACCCCTTTGTCTTGGAGGTTTAGGGATCAAGGACATAAGAAGATTTTGAGTGAGTGTAACCTCAAAAAAGTTGATCGTTTTCTTTTTAAGCCGAATGAAACTTGGGTATCTTGGATGAGATGTAGATATGAAAATGATATAGGAGGGTCCAATACCATCAATAATCATGACTCACACTTGTGGATATTTATGAACAAGGCGTGGGATGAGGTGGGCCTGCTGTACACCTATGATATTGATGAGAATTGGCCCTCCTGAATCTAAAAACTAAACCTTGCATTGTGGTGATCGGTGTTAATAGTCCTTGGTTTACTCTTATCTGGGAAAGGGATATGTGCCTAAGTGGATCATAATTCCCTACAAAGCGATACATGGGAAACTACCTACTAGAGAAAGAATGGGTAGATGGGGGCTTGGTACTGATACCATCTACCCACTCTACAAAGAAGAGGAAGAATCACACTATCACCTCTTCTTTGAGTGTAAATACTCTCTCCACTTATGGATCTGTACTTGCCTCAAGAATGCATGGGGGTCCTCCCCTCCTACATACATTCATGAGGCCATCCCCTGGACCAAAGAGAAACAAGACAGAAGGTTTGGTGGCATTTTCTTCATGGCCCTTTGCTATCATATTTGGCAGGAAAGAAAAAATAGGTCCCGTGGGAAACCTAATATGGATTACTTGTGCATACATGATAGGATTCAAAAAGAGATTTTTCACATTGTCAAGGTCAAACCTCCTATATGGACTAACACTGCCCCATAAATTAGTACACAATGGTATTTTATAACCTAACCCATCCCATTCCATCCCATCATGTATAGGGTTTTGGTATACTTTTTGTAGTGGTTATCGCATGTAGGGGATTCTATAATCTCACGTACTTTGTGAGAATCAATATATTACCATATTCCAACAAAATATTGATTGATTATGGAATGCTTGGATGTGCCTTGATGATTGGATTGCATGTATATAATTACATGGTTAAGCACTGAGGTACGTGGTGACTTATGAATACCAACATTATCGACTTTTGATGTTTCCTGGATGATCTCTGAAGTATTGATTTGTTGAATAAACTATTGGAAGATTATTTACTTTTTATTCAACTATAATGCCAATATGAGTATCACATAATGAAACTAGAATATTCTAAACCTTGGCGTACATGTATCGAGGGGTAATACATATAAGTCCAATGATGTACAATGATTGAACTTGAGATGGCATTCACACATGGTTTAGAATATGTAATGAAAATGACGGTTCATATTTACAAGTATTTGATAGATGCAATATATGTTATTATGTTACTTGCACCCAGTTGGTTGCACCACATATACAATAGAGTGATATACTGATCCACATATTTGTTTTTCGTTGTTTTAAGTATATTCCTAATATATAAATATTTGAAGACATGGCGATTCAAATGAAATCATTTACAGGTACTAAAACTAAGTCACAAGGAGGATTAATTATATATCTTAGAACTAGTTTTCTTTGAGAATTTCATGTGACTCTGTAGAGTAGTAGTGATTAAACACTTGTGCTCCATTCAAGTTCAATTCATGTAAAGTGTTATTATTTTTATTTGTTAAATTTTATCTTGGAAATTTTGGTAAGGGATCTCAAATTTAAGGTCCACCTAGATTGGGGGACACTCAAAAGTGGAGTTTGTATATTTGGTATCAAAAACCATATTCATCAAATAATATTTAATACTTACTAATATTAGATAATCCTTAACATTACAAGGAAAATTATTAGGGTGAAGCCTAAGGGTGATGGTGTCTAGAAAGGATTACGTCTTTGGGGGCTACAAATATTTTCCTCAATACCATTATGTAGGTATACTGGGACTCCCTTATCCAATGTGATACCTTCCTGGCCAGAACTTAGGATTCACATGAAGTAATATTTCCCTAAGTATTCTCATCTCAAATTTCATCTACTACTCACCTCCTTTCTTAATAAACCCTAAAATTTACTTCTTCCCTCATCTTGAATAAGATTTTAAACTAGAAATAGGATTAAGGAATGCTCTTCCCATTAAAGTACACACAATATGTTAATTGGAGAAATAGATCTGAAAAATATGACATGTAGTCTATGTCCCTCTCGTGAGGGTAAACCCTAGAAAGATTTAATTATGAGTGGGGAAACCCAGTTGTCCATAAAGGACTTGAGGCAGATAACCGAGTAGGGTATGGGAAACCATAGTGGGTCAAGGGGATCATAAAACCCTAAAATACATGGTGTACTTCTTAACCTTTTCCCTAAACCCTAACCTAGTTAGTGGGAGCATGTATGGGTGAAATAATAACCCTACCTAAGAAAAACCTAAGTAGGTGTAAAGGAAAGAGAAAAATCAAATGGCTTTGGGTAAGCAAGTTTAAATACTCCAAAATAGAGACCCTAGTTTCCCATCCATGCAAGTACGTGAAATCATGCATTAATATAATGATATACATAAAGGGTTTCAAAATGTATGTGAAACATAGAAATTCAGTGGTTACATTATGAAAATATAGGACCCTAACTCACTATTAAATGTGGTATCCTGACCTAGATCAGGCCAACCCATGATTTGGAAAAATACCTATCGGGGAGGCATAACCCTAAACCTGTGGGTTCATGATGTGGCTAGCATGCCTAAACTCCTCCCGGAAGACAAGAAGACACCCAAGGATAGGACCTCTCCTGGAAGGATGAAGTGAACCACCTTGTGTTAGACTTATAAAATCTTAGGTAACCTTGGACGTCCTAAGAGGACCTCAACTTAGAAAATGGAATATTATGGGTATAAAACATGGGGAGCATTTACCCTTACCTAGTCCTAATAAGTTTCCCATAATAATTGGAAATGTAATTCCAACATATACTAAATGTGAAAACCTTAGTCATAGAATAGTCCTAGGGAAAATATGTGACAGAAAATAAAGTACATTGTAACTATTATGCATCAAAGGTATATAATACATACTACCACCAAGTCTTAAAAAGAAGAGTATACATTCAGATTAATCCCCTAGAAGCATAAATGTAAAAAAAGTGAAAACTTTGGTTAGAGAAATATAAAGAAATTGTGTAGCGGAAGATAGCACATTGAAATGAATTATATGAGAGATATCTAACTCTTAGAGTCTCCTTGAACATGAAGAGTAGGGGATGTAGAAATATAATAAAATTGGAGAGCTTTATCTAGGAACAAGGTGTGATGAATAAGAGGAACGAAACAATGCTATAATATCTCAACAAACCCTTAGTAGGGTAGAGCCCTTAGTCCATCCTTCGGTCAAGTAAGGATTCTTAAAGAGTGAGAATATCACTATAACTTGAGTTCATGATATTTAAGTAAATTTATGGAGTTAAAAAGTATTCATGGTTTGGATTCAATGTTAAGTATGATTCAACCAAAAATGTCATGTTATAAGATAATGTGTGGATAGAAATTCCCTTGGAGTAAATTGGGTTTCAACCTTAGTAATATGAGAAATTTCGTATTAATAGAAGTTATTAAAGATAACCTAGCAAAAAACATGTCCAAGGAATGTTGCTAGTCCTAATGTTTGAGTCTGATATGAGTTATCATTCACCTTAAATTTATTAGGTTTGAATTTTGGGGACACAATTCCATTTTAAGGAGGGGAGAATGTAAAATCCTTAATATAAATTTGGATTATATGGTTATGAATACAATAATATTCACTTTAAGATAATCTGAGTAATATTAGAATGATAAAGGAAACAATATGACTTTGATGGAATGGATGACGAGTTCAAGATTTATACCTAGAGCAAGTCTACAATTTAAGTAAATAATGTAATGTGAACAAATATATTAGTGTAAGACATGAGTAGATATATTATGATGAGAAAAGCCTCAAATTATTATTTAAGGATACATTTAATCATATGGACACTTTGGAAGGCCCAGATATGGGCCATGGGCCCTAGAACCCAAGCCAATTGGGCCAATTAGGGTTTACGTATGGGTCCTTGGGGTACATAATTGGGATATGGGTGTTTCATGTCCATGATATGTATTCATAATAATTTTAGTTGATGGATAATCAAATAATTATAGTATAGAAGAAATTACAAAGAATTCTAAGATAGTATGGGACCAAGATATTTAATTAAGTGATTATTTATTAATTAATTGAATGATATGTTTTGAATAGGTAAAATAAATTTATCCCTGATCTCTGGGCTAAGAGAGGCTAACAACAAAAGAAAGATAATCCTAAATTTTTGGATAAAGAAGGGATTAAACACGTCCAATATATTTATCCTATGAGTGAGGAGTTTTATCTAGTATAAAGGGGTTTATCTTGAAAGGGGTTATTGCCCTTTTCCATGGACGGAGCCCAGATCTCGGGTGCATGGGCAACAAATTTATCCTTCTGACCCAAGCTGTCCCATGATAACCCTAAGATCACAGATCCCCTCTCCATCTGTTCTGGACTCACCCTCATTAACCTTCATTACTCCATGAAGATCCCCACTTGATAACCTCTGAATCACCAAAATAGAGAAATCATCCTAGTCCCATATATCTGTCCCAAGTAGAATACCATTGAGGGGATAAAAAAAGTAGAATACCACTGCCCAACCTTCATTGCTTCACTGTTGAAAATTCAAGAAAAATAGACTGATCATAGACCTCTGCAAGGATCAATCAAGTACCCAGAAGACACTCCAGCTCCCTAGTGTAATTGTGATACAATTACTAAACTATTCACAATGTTAAGTAATGATTGAAGTCTGGTTTTCATACTTATATTGATGTTTATAGCCAACATAAAGGGAACTTCACCCTCCCTGACTCGAGCCACCCCTGGTTGTATTGAGATCACCTGCATGACCACATACTTATCATCTTGCATTGAATACTAGAGCCCAACAATGAGGAATCAACCACCCAGTTGACCCTCCTCTATGGAAGGATCAGACTCCTCGCGAGGAGGAAGACGACCCCAGGGGTGATTTACCAAGGTGCCCCTGGGATATGTTCTATGGATAGGGGTTCTAACATCTCTTTGATAAATCCAAACCCAACCATGGGACCTTATTAAAACTATGTTCTTTTGCTTACATGTATGTTTGTATGTATGTCGAGAGAGCTAATCATACGATGATTTAGATGGCATATCGTATAAATGATTTGATTAATAATAAAGGCAAGCTTCCAATTTATTCTATTTCAATCAATTATGAGATAATGAAGAAACATAATAGATGTCTAAAGAATGAGATTACTTAATGGATTATGTCTTTTGGTTGATGACCTGAACAATGATATCATATAGATGGCAGGAGTATGTAAATTCTTGTTATATCCCTAATCATATATCATTATTGAAGGCTGATAGACAACTATGACACTTAAGACCAGAGTGTGGGTTGATTGATGATAGAATCTCATCAATCATGATATATGTGATATCAAACCAAACACATAGATACTTGTTGAAGAATAATGTATCAGACAGACTCACCTTAAGAGTAACACATGAAAACCATACATGGTGGCCATAGTCATCTCTCATAGCGAATGTGGTGACTGTGATTCTTAAACATGAAATCACTACACTCATCACATGTATTTCAATGTACTTTGATGTCATCCACTGTAACCTTGAATAAGGGTTACCATAAAGGTGATGATCGGATGCACTATACCACATGGGGATGAATGTGAGTGATGACAAAAGGAACTCAAATTTTTGGTGCAATTGCTAGAGAACTAAGACAGTTAAGTTTACTAAAATAGTTCCCTCCTACATGAGTTTGATTTCCAGGCCACTTGATAAGAGAGACTAAGAAAAGTATGCACATGCACATATGAATCAATATATGCTATTGAGGTCACATATATCTGATACATTCTTCTCTGGATCAAGAAACATGGATTGAAAATTGAGAAGATGACGATTCCCATACTTGAGTTCAATTCGTATATTAGAGACAAAGGAATTAGACAATCAATATAACACTAGTCATAGATTGTAGGTTGAAGTTGTTATCCAACTTTCCATTTACTTGGGTAGCAATAATGTGTTGTAAGATGCCGCTCATTGCTTGTGATTTCATAATCAGTTGTGGACATTCACTGCCAACATAACTTGGAACCTATAGGGTCACACACATAGGATATACTTGGAATAGGAGTTCACCCATGAATTTGGTTTAAAACTTAATTACTAAAGAGTTATGTATTCAATTTAAACAACATTGGTTGAATATTGACCGAATGAACAATGAACCGGCCGATTCAAGTGTTGAACAGATCATTTTAGTGTGACATATACATTGAACCAACTTTGGCAATTTTGGACCATGAACTAACCGCTTCAGGAAGTGAACTGATCGACTCAGTTCATGAACCAACTGACTGGGGTTGTGAACCGATCAGTTGGTGAATCAATTTGATTGATCTAAGAATTTGTGCTGACATAACGTTGAGCATTAAATCAGATTATAATTTCCAATAGAATTGTGATTGGGAAACATGATGAAAAGACCGGTTCAAGGGTTGAACTGATCGATTCACATGCCAACCTATCAGTTAACCAATGAACCGATCATTTTACCACTTGCAGGTTGTGAAAATTCATGAAATTTTGGTCCCTTCCACTCCCACTCAGACTGGGAACCCCGACCCTAACCCTCTTATAAATAGAGGTTTATTGGGGGCTTCTCAGACACAACTCAATTGACTCTGATAATTGTTTGCCTTCTTTGGTTGTGATAACTGAGAGATCCTGAGAAAGTCCTACTTGATAAAGGGAGGGATAGTAAGGGAGAGAAATTGTGGGAGAGCAAGTTGGTGCTAGTATACCAATGGAGAGGGACAACTCCTTTCTGGTTGTTCTACTAGAACAACAAGAGCTTTTAGTTGTCCATGTGGACTTCCATAGAGGCATTGAGATTTTCCAGCTAGGAGGACAATGTGAATCTGCTATCCGTGAGGAGCTACTCCTAACCCTGCCCGAGTGTGACTTGGAGAAAGATGCATAGTACAACAAGGAAATAGTCACTTGAATTGATCCAGAACCAAGTATGACCTCGTAAACCATCCCTTCCCATTACATAGTTGTTGATATGACTGTATGTATATGGAAATATGGTAGATATTTTTTTCCCACAACCTATTTGATGTCATATCTCCTAACAGTGGTATTAGAGCCACATCAATCTACTATGCTTTGGGATTTAATCGATATGATCAGATTTTGGTTTTCACCTTTTATTTATTGCATACGATGCGAATGTTTAAAATGACTAATGTGTATATCTGATTAAAGACCACATATAATCCCAAATTACAATATATATATATATATATATATATATATATGATTATGATATATATACAATTTACACATGTTGCCTTATAATTGGTTTTGATGGAGGATGTATAGCATGGTTATGACCAATAACCCTATTATCAGTGTGTGGTTGAATGGTCTGTTTATGCTTGTTTTATCTCATTTTACATACTTAGCTCCTACTTTTTCTTCCCTAATGTAAAAGTATTATTCTTTCCTTCCTTTGCCCTGCTCAAATGTAACTCGTGGGTTCTCATTACAATGTAAAAACTTTAATAGCAATAGGATACTTTCTTTTCTTATTATGAAGAAGATGAGGCTCAACACCAGACAAGCCGACCATTTTGAGGACAAGCCAATTGTTTGGAGGTTTGATGAGGACAACCATAAGATGCAAATCGATCATATGGTGGCCCAACCAACCATATGGAGGTGTCTTGACATCGGTTGGATAGGAGGCTAGACGACCAATATGATAGACCAACCAACCAACCAAGAGGCAAGCCGACTGGTTCAAGGGTTGAACCGGTCAACCTAGATTGGTTCAAGCACAGATCTAAACCAACAATAGGTTCATGCATGTGATGTAGACCTAGGTGGTAGTAACTCCTTGTGGCTCCAAGGGATTACAATATTATGGCCATAACCATTGTTAATGTTTTATATTGCATGTTTACTATAATGCCTATGCCCTTTTCCCTAGGCTCTTGTAGAGGTTCAAGAATGATGAATAGCCCCATAGACCACCACTAGACTTAACTATGCACTTTGTCCTTACTCACATGCAAGCCAGGGTCAACTTCTCGACTGGTCACCCATCCATGGCTACCAGCGCAAGGGCGGATCCATCTCATCTCAACGGATAGCTCTTTCCAACTTGCCTGGACTGCACAACTTAAGATTGGCATGCCACATGCCCATGTGGGCCCCACCTACTGGAGGGGAACTGGCTCTAATACAATTTGTAACACCTGAGCACACTGCCCAAGGCTCTAGTGGAGTTTTAGGAATGACGACTGGCCCCATAGACCACCACTATCCTTAATTACATGCTTTTTCCTCACTCACGCGCAAGCCATGATAAACTTCCCGACTGGTCACCCATCCTAATACTACTCCAAGCCGAGCATGCTTAACTATGGAGTTCTTTAGTGATGGGATCTCGAAAAAGGAGTTGCAGCTTGGTGATATGGATAATCCAATCATTTATTTTAAGATCATATTATCATGTTATCTGAGGCCTCAAATCCTGGGACGTTACAATCTCCCCCACTTAGACTCTTGACAACCTTGTCAAGGCTCAACTATATGGCCTCATAATCGCTTCTCCATTTCAGTGCAGACCTAGAATGGCCCATGGACACCCAATTCCCATCCACAACTACCAGCAAAAGGGCAGCTCCATCTCGTCTCAACGGATATCCCTTTCCAACTTTCCTGGACCACATGACTTAAGACTGGCATGGCACATGCCCATGTGGGCCCCACCTACTAGAGGGGAATTAGCTCTGATACCATTTGTAATGCCTATGCCCACTGCCCTAGGCTCTAGTAGAGTTTCAAGAATGACGACCAACCCCACAGACCACCACTAGCCTTAACTGCATGCTTTGTCCTCACTCACGCATAAGCCGAGGTAAACTTCCCGACTGGTCACCATCCTAGTACTACTCCAAGCTGAGCACACTTAACTATGGAGTTCTTTAGTGATGGGCTCACGGAGAAGGAGGTGCACCTTGGTGGTATGGGTAGTCCAATCATTCCTTTTCAGATCATTTTATCTGAGGTCTCAAATCTTGGGACGTTATATTTATGTTGTGGGATATAGTATGTATAGATACATACTATAGAATGTGGTGATAAGATATGTATATGTATATATTTATGATATATATAAATCCCACAATCAAACATATTAAGTATCAAATGCTTTCCATTGCAACACACATGAAAAGCTTGACCGATTATGTGTGAGAACGCCAAGCGTGGTGCACTATCCATCTCGTGGAAGTGTGATGGTAGTTATGTGGGCCTTCCAAGTGGGATACATTTTGATCGTGCTGGCTTTTGGGTCAGGTGTAACCATGTGTCCTTAATGAGATTAAGCACCTAGAGGCATGCAAATGACTATGGAATAGAGATGTGCATACCATCTATCCAAGAATTACATAAGATGTAATTGGGAAATATTTCATACCTTAATAATTGATTATGGACACTGGATTTTGTAGGATAATAATTGAATTGTTTTGGATCTTGGCTCATTAAAAGTTTGTGCATTGCAATCTTCAAATTGATAATTGAGGGTTATCAATGTGAAAAAAATAATGAGAATGATAATTAATTAAGAGGCCTAATTGAATAACATCAAACATTATACAAATCAAATAAAAAATGATTTTTTGACAAAATTGCAAATTTCTCTTGTAGAATCAAATGGCAACACACAACAATTTTTTTTCTCTATGATCAGTCATTGAGAAGGAAACTTTAAATGGGAATAACTTCAATGACTGGTTTAGGATGCTGCAAATCATTCTCACATAGGAGCACAATCTCTATGTCCTGGAGAAACCGAGCAAGATGAACCTCTTCCCAATGCATCTAAGGCTGATAATGATGCTTATAGGAAGAACACTGAAGATACTGTTGATGTCAAGTTCTTTATGTTGTTCTCCATGAACTATGAGTTGCAAAGACAACATGAGAACATGGATTTTGTTGAGATGGTCATACATCTTATGAACATTTTCCAAGATAAGGAAAGACATGAGAGATATGATGTCTCCAAGGAACTATTCAAACGTAACATGGAAGAAGGAGATCAAGTAGGTCCTCATGTGCTTAAGCTCATTGGGTATGTGGAGAACCTTTGTAGATTGGGATTCCCCTTGGGTCAAGAGTTGGCCACTAATATGATTATGTAGTCTCTACCGTAGTCATACAGCCAGTTTCTAATGAACTACAACATGAATCACTTTGACAAGCCATTGATAGAGTTACTTGGCATGTTGAGAACAACTGAGGCACAAATGAAGAAAGACAAGACCAAGTCTATGATTATGATCAACAAACTAATGGGAAAGTTTAAAGGCAAAAGAAAAGCTAAGAAGGGTTCTAAAGCTGACAAGAAGCCCAAGTCTTCAACAGTCAAAGCAAAGGGAGGAGTAAATAAGGGAGGCAATTGTCACCACTATCACCATCCTAGGCACTAGAAGAGGAATTGCCCTCTCTACCTGGAGGAACTAAAGAAGAATAAGGAAGAGATAGAGATATCCACTTCAGGTATATACTTTATTAGATAAATTTAATTACTTCTTCATCTTGGGTATATGATACTTGATGTAGATCAGAAATATGTTTGAATATGCATGATCTGTAGAAGTAAGCCTTTATGAAAGGGCAAGGATGGAATGTGTAAAACAAGAGTTTCTACAACTTCATTCTATATTTAGAATTTATCTTGGAACACAGACCATGTAATAGAGTTAGATGAACTATTATTTCATTATGTCAATAATAGAAACAATTTATTTTGTGCATCTTGTATGGACAATGATGATTATGAAAAAACAATTAATGTTCTATTTTTAAAGATGTGATCTTGTATGGCTATTCCCCAAAATGTTTTATGATCTTTGTAGGATCTAAATATAATTTTTTATAATGGAAATACCAAAAGGATTACAATTTGATAACTCAAACAAACAATATATATAACCTTATCATCTGAAGCACATTTATGAGAAATGGATTACTAGAATCTGTAATGATGTTTATCTAGACTATTTTGGTTATTGAACCAATAAGAGGCATGAAAAGTCTTATGTATGCACAACATGACAAAAAAAATCTCACTAGATATACTGGAGAATAAATCATTCTATTAGGACTTGTACACAATGATGCACATAGACTACTAGAATAAATGCTAAAAGTAGTTATTTGTACTTCATCATATTTATTGATGACCTCAGTAGATACGGTGATTTGTAATTAGTGAAATACAAACATGAATCTCTTGAAGTGTTCAAGAAGATTATGAATGAGGTCCATAAATGGCTTTTATATAAGTATTAATATACTTTGATATGAACAATGTTGAAATACTTTACATCAATAGTTTGATAACCTTTTAGATAGATCGTGATAGTGTATCACGATGAACTCCACTTGAAACATGATGATGTATTAGAAAGAAGGAATTACATCCTGATGGATCATGATCTGATTATCATTTAGTCTAGTCTTTTAATCTCCTCATAGATACATGCTTTACACTAAACAACGTACCATATAAAATGGTTTAAAAGACACCATATGAGATATGATATGGGAATGTCCCAATAAGTCTTTCATTAGGATCTAAACTTGTACAAGAAAAGAGTTTCTTGAAAGATTTATCAAGAACAACATATAAATTTTAATACTACCTTCAATCGCAATCTGATAATAAAAGTGTTTATTAGTAAGATAGCTAAGTTCCAGAAGAATCAGTGGGAGTAAAAGTAGAACTTGGAATGTTTGAGGTTAACAAGGAGGTACAATGGGAACAAGTAGAATCACAAATTATTGTGGAATGTCAAATTCCTTATGTAACACAAGTCTTGTAGTTCTAGTAGAACACATATGAGGTTTTAGACATTGTGAATACCATAACTCAGATAGGTTGTGAGTTGGTCATAGGATGATGAGACAACAATCAACTAAAGACTATTGAAGGACCATTGTAACATCCCTGACCTGGGTTATGTTCTAACCCTAGGTGTTTTGCATAATAAAATTGATTAGATGCTTGCTCTCATTTCTTGAAAAGTAATTAGGGCTCAAGAGGAACTTATATTTCAATTTTAGTCCTTTTTGAATAATGTTGAAACATTGTTTTGTTAATTTTGGACTAAAGTGCAAATTACCCAAGTTGAGGGGTTAACTTGCAAATTGTACATGATAAAATGTTCCTCAGATTTTGAGACATCATAAGAGTGAGTATGATGTAGTGGTATGGTTTCCACAAGCTTGAGCACCAAGATAGAGCTTGTTGACCAATCTTTGTGCATTAAAACCTAGTTTTGGTGTAATGTGCAATTTACCCAAAACCTAGGGTTCATATGCAAATTACCACTTCTAGAGGGTCCCCCATGTTTCTTGACATCATGTAGAGCAAATAAAATGAGAGGGGCGCCTCATTTGAATTATTTTGGAGGAGAGAGAATCTTGATATTAAAATAATCCAGATTTAAGCATAAATGGAACTTTAATTCAATTTAATGCAAAAAGAAATATATTAATTGAGGAGTACTTCAACCAAAAGTTGAGGGATGAAATTGCAAATGGTTGGACGAGCTTGTGCCTTGAAAAGGCATGAAAAGATCTAGTTTGAGTGGAAAGCCCACTCACATTAAGATAATAAAAAGTAATATCCACTAAAATGGGATATTAATATAATATGATTAAGGTGCTTAATTTCTTTTCCTTTAATTCTTGGATAATGAAGAGGTTTTGCAAGGGGAATAAGATGGCTTCGTGGCCAAGGAATTGAGGGGGATATGTTCCAATAATTTTGGAAATTAAAGGAATTAATTCCATTTTCTCTTTCCTTGGAATTTCCTTATACATATCTCATTTCCTACCCACTTAAGGATCTTCTTCGGAATTCCTTTTCTCTTATTGCCTTGGATGAGCATTTGGGAGCTTAGGAACAGGATGAGGACGACCCCCCAACCTGTTGGTAAGTTCTTGACCTTCTTTCACCTTGGTTTCATGGTGAAAACCGAAAATCAATGCTTGATTGCTTGCTTTCTCCATCCAATCTTCAACTCTAGCCACCTTTTTCATCCAAAAGCTTGAGAAAGGACCTTGGACAGTTGTCAAAGCTTCATCCACCATTGGATTCATGGAGCTTGAAATCAGATTAGAAGTCCGGTTATATAACTTAAACCCTTAAACATTGATATTGCATTCAATTCTCCATGACTTGTTGTTCATTTTGTTCTATTTTGAACTTCCTATGATTCATTGTTGTAATCTCCATGAAAATGGCAGTAGTTCTTGGATGAACGAAGGAAGATGATGATGACATCATCTTGGACACTTTTTCCAAGAAAATCCTAGTCCAAACGATTTCAACAAAAGTGTTCAATCGGTTTCCACAATATCGTTTGAACTTAAACGGTTTCATCAAAACCGTTTGGGAGTAAACGGTTTCATCAAACCGTTTGGGAGTAAACAGTTTCAAACCGTTTGGAAGAGTTGACCATAGTTGACCATTTGGAGATTTGATGCTAATGATGATGGTTGATGACCCATTAAATATAATTGATTAATTTTAAAGGGGTCATTAGTTGAAGGTCCATCAATTACCAAACTCTAATTGGGTTAAGTGCTGATTTTGTGATTGATTGATTTAGAATTTTGGGTTGGTTAACCCAAACGGTTTCAAAACCGTTTGGAGATCACCCAAACGGTTTCAAAACCATTTAGAGGTCAACCAAGACCATGTGTAGGTCTAGGGTTGAGTATGGTTGGGTATTTGAAGATCCAAAGATACTAAATTGTAATGTAATCAATTGCTGATTTGATGATCAATCCAATGACCTAAACCCTAATTAGATTCCACCAAATTTCATGTTGTAATGGGAAAACGGTTTCAAGACCGTTTAGAGGTCATCCAAACTACCTCAAGACCATTTGAGGTCAAGTCATGTCCAATTTGGATGGTGGTCCAATGATTTCAAACTAATTAGTTTCACAATGACTAACATTGAAGGTTCATCGATTTCAAACCCTAATCTAATTGGATTCAAAACTCTAATTGATGATCAATTGAAAGTCAAATCAATTGAAGGATGATGTATTAAGCTCAATTGAAGCATGATGTTGGGTTCAATTGGTGAGTGGTTACATGAATTCAATCGATGAGGGAATCAACATTGGAAACCCTAATTCAATTTGAGTGGTTGAGACCATTTTTGGTCCATTCGGTTTTGAGGAGGTTTGGACCAAACGGTCTCAAGACCGTTTGGGACCAAACGATCCCAAACCGTTTGAAACTCAATCGATTTCAAGAACATTTTTTTTGGCTAAACGGTTTTGAGCATACAATTCATAAACAGTTTCAAATCATGAGACCAAGACCGCATGAGGTCAAGTACCTCAAGACCACATGGATGGTCAAAGGTGGCGATTGAAGGATTGCAAAATCCAAGGGCTAATAATTGTTGAACTTCAATAACTCAATTGATTGGAGGTTTCAATGTATCAAATCATGTTCAACCAATTGAAGAATGTACCTAATAAACCCTTGTGGTTTTGAGACTGATTTGGCCCAAATGGTCTTGAGATCGTTTGAGTCCAAATGGTCTTGAGACCGTTTGGGGTCAAACGGTTTCAAAATCGTTTGGTGATGAAACCTCAAAACCAAATGAAGGAAAATTGTGATTCAATCATTTGGAAATTGAAGGTGATGGTTGTTCCAATGATCCAATGATTGATAGTGATGGTAATCAATGAAGGTACAAAGGTTGAAATCCTAAAAGTACCTAAATGATCAGTACCAATAAAGGGATAAACCCTAATTGTTTATAAGAATAATTACTTAGTACACTATGTCAATCATAGATGTATGTACTTGATTGAAGGGTTGATATAACCTAATCAAGTTGAAAGGAGGATAGAATGGAATTCATACATGAGTATGATTCTCGTGATTATTAAGGGTATGATCCTTAGCAAAGAGATCATGAAACCCTAATCATGAGCATAAACCCTAATTGATAAGGTTAATGAACCCTAACCCTAATTGAGGGTTATTGAATATAAACCCTAATCTAGGGTGATGTGGTGTGAATAGTAAAACCTAATTCTAAATAAGGTGAAGGTGTATATGAAACCCTAATTCTGGGTTATTTTATATAGTATGAAACTCTAATCTTGGACAATGAAATGATGAGTCATTGGTCCTAACTTAGTAAAGGAGATGAGTAACCCTGATTGAAATGAAAAGGGAAACCCTAACCCTAGAAATGGAATAGTGGTGTTACCCTTGAATAGTGATGCTATAATTGTTTTGTATAGTGCTGATATGAAATTGAAGTAACTGTTATTATTTGTACTAATCATGCAGGTTATATGAGATGATGAACATAGTCAGGTATGAGCTATGATGCTTTATTTATTGAAAGTGCTTATTGAGCCTTGTGAGACATGATATGCTGTGTTGCCTAATGAGAGGCAACAAGAGAGATTAATGGACTTTAAGAGCCATGTGAAATACCTGCATTGCAATTATTATGATTACATTGGTCAGATGACCTGAAGGCATTAAGTTACCTGTTAAAGTGGTAACAAGTGTTCTGATGATCTAAGGGTTTGAACATCCATATTCTTGAATCATGATGATGAGATGATAAGGGACTGAGATCCCAATGTTAATAAAGCTGTGAAAGGAACTTGATAGAAATAATACTTATTCTTTATAGAAATTGTTATAATGTTGTATGATTGAAAACATGCTTGATGCTAAAAGAATATTGTAATGTACTTAATTAACCAAGTGAAATGATATCATGTAGAGCCCTGACCATAGATCCATCATCATTAGCAGTTTGGTGATGGTGAAATAGGTTTTCCTATGGGAATTCCTGGAGGGCATACTTTTGAGTATGTGTGGGTTATGGGCGCGAATATCCTAACGACCTAATGGAGGTATTGATGTGAGATAAATATTAAATATCTCAATCGTTCATTATTTATATATGCCGGGATGGATGTATCACAAATCTTCTGATGTTGTTAATACCAGATCGATGTGAGATAAATATAATATCCCTCGATTGTGAAGAGAGTACATCATGCCACTGTAACTCTAATAGTGAAGTTGCCAGTATACCATGGAAAGCTATTTTGGCAGAGACACTAGATGTCCTGCAGTTGGTCCTCACACTGACTGAGGAAGATGAGGTCATGGGAATCTGGCTCTTCTATTGACCTATTTATGGTACCAATTTCAATTTCACAATGGTCGGTTGGAGTATGAGCGGTATACCTCATCTCCTCAGGGCTTAAGAATGTTTGTAAAATGTAATCATCCATGTAGCATATTTTCTTAGGGTTGAAATACGAGAATCAATGGTTGATGATACATTGCTTAGTATGTCTTAGTTGGATAAATGCTATACATGTTCTTCATATTCCTTATTGAATAAATGACATGCCGCTTTATTAAGACATAACTAAAATGACTTGAATAGAGAATACTGCTCTAAATAGTTTAGTCAATGATTTAGCTGCTGTTAAATATTTAAGATTCTTCTTCTCAGTTTTATTCTATTGTCTGCAATAATAATGTTTCTGGCGGAGAGTTATATCTCTCGTTGGGACAATTTTCAATTGTCTCACCCCTGTGGGATTCAACTTTTTAGGTAGACGCCGAGGAAGAGGCAAAAACCCTACAGTGGGTGAAGAACAACAACATCAACAATAACATCAACAAGGATAGCAGTGAATCCTCAGGTGGATACAGTGGCTGTCATGTTATGTAAATAGAGAGTCCTATGTGTCGTCTCTGTACTCTCAAGTCCTAGGAGTCAGTAGTTAGTTTAATATTGATATGAGATTTTGGATTGATGCCTCGAGATTTTATACTGCCTATGTATAGCTTAACAGGGCACTTGATGCTTGTAAATTTTGAGAAAGGGATGATACAGAGATGTATAGATGAACCAGAATGTAAATAACTTACTTTGGTTCCTTATGAAAGAGTTTTTCAGTTTGTGGATCTCTTTGTAAAAAGTTTTAATTTTTAGTGATTTTCAGTAATTCTGCTGCTAATGATCGCTTCCACATTAGTTAATCTTGTTTTTATGAGTTGGATGCCACATTTAAGTTGGTATCAGAGCTCTAGGTTTGCTGAGTCTACAGAGACATAGGATTAAGGTTGTTGAGTCTGTTCTAGTGTCTTCCAGTTTATCGGATAGTGTCTTCTGCTCATATAGGAGAAGAAGAACTAAAGATGTCTAGATCACACGATGAACATGCTGCCGAGAGAAGCATTGCTTCACCATGAGGAGGTGTAGAAGACAATGATAGGGAGGAGCCCGTACTTGAACAACCCCAGTTCAATCAAGATGATATGGGGAACCCAACCTTCCAAGCCATGTTTGGGCAGTTTATGGCAGCCATGACTCATATGACAGATAGGATGCCATTACCTGCACCTAGGGCACCTACCCACCATGAAGGACAAGGATCTGACAAGACATTTGAACAACTTCACCGAGTTGGAGCCACAGAATATGCTGGGACAGCTGACCCAGCAGATGCGGACATGTGGCTGACTGAACTGGAGAAGGCCTTTAGAATCCTTAACATCCCAGAAGCTGAGAAGGTTAGACATGCTGTGTACCTTCTTAAGAGGAGTACTGGTCACTGGTGGACCATAGAGGAGGGAAAGAGGCATGGTGTGGAGATCGAATGGGAAGTATTCCAATGAGAATTCGTCAATAGATACTTTCCTAAGATGTTCTTAGATGAGAAGATCTTTCAATTTGAGAGATTGAGGCAAGGACCAATGAACATTAGCGAGTATGAGACTAAGTTCATGGAGCTTTTGCGGTTCTGTCTGCATATGGAAGCTACAAATGAAGAAAGGAATTAGTGTTTTGAGAAAGGGTTGAACGCTGATTTGACCACTCATGTGTTTGCTTTGGACAACAGGGAGAGGTTTGCAACTTTTGTGAAGTTTGTTAGACGGATAGAGAGGTCTGTAGCTGAGAAGCAACAGACTAATAACAAGAAAGTGTACCCCCAGTTTGAAGGAACCTTGTCCGAAAGTTTTAAGAAACTGAGGTTTTCTACACCAATAGTACCACCAATGTTCAATACCCAGACACAGTGGACCTCAAATAGGGGTAGAGGCCGAAGTTTACCACCAGAAGGAGCCCATAGCTCAGCATCACTGTCGGTTACAGGACCATCTAGACCACATCCAGGGAACAAAGGTTGTTTGATATGTGGAAAGATGGGGCATCTGATGAAGGATTATAGAGCCAGAGAAGCAAGTGTGACTCAACCTCAGAGACAGAGTCAGTAAGGTTCTCAGAGGTGATAGTTTCTAAGTGGCACTAGAGGACGTAGACAAGCGTCCCAAGCTGGATCGTCGGCACCCAGTAATCGAGCACCAAATAAACCGCATGTGACAGTGAGATTCTATGCAATGAATCAACTAGATGTAGTAGTAAACCCTCGGGTTGTGACAGGTCAGATGGAACTGTTATTTTCTAATATGTCTACATCTTGCATCGTATCTGTTTTAATTGATCCGGGTGATACACATTCCTTTATTACTCGAAGAGTGATTCTTGACTGCAATATGACAGTTGGCCATAGAGCAGATAGTCTTCTTTTGGAAACTCCTTTGATGGGATCTGCTGTGTTGCGGGAGGTGTGATCTCCCTGCACTCTTATCTTTCTTGAACATCACATTCAAGTGGATCTTATACCACTTGAGATGTAGGGTTTTGATATAATCCTTGGATGGACACCCTAGAAAAGTACAAGGTTGTCTTAGATTGTGAGTCCAAGCAAGCTATGTTCACAGATGATAGTGACACATGGATCTTTCAAGGAGATAGAAAGATTCTTCCAACCTGTCTTGTGTCATCTATGGTAGCTGAGAATTTGATGTGGCAAGGATGTTTTGCATTCTTGGCACATGTGGTGGATACCACCATGGAGAGCCCTCATCCTTCTGAAGTTCCAGTAGTCAGGGAATTTGAAGATGTATTTCCTGAAGAACTTCCAGGTGTACCTCTTCCCCGAGAGATTGATTTTGAGATTAATCTAATCCTGGGCACACAACCAATAACGCAAACACCGTATAGGATGGCACCTGTTAAAATGGCAGAACTCAAGAAACAACTGTAAGAGTTGCTTGAAAAGGGTTTTATTCGACCGAGTACTTCACCATGGGGTGCTCCGGTCCTTTTTGTTAAGAAGAAGGATGGGTCGATGTGGTTGTGCATTGATTACAGACAGTTAAATAAAGTAACTATAAAGAATAAATATCCTTTGCCAAGGATTGATGACTTGTTTGATCAGTTGTGTGGTGCAACTATCTTTTTTAAGATAGATCTGAGTTCGGGATACCATCAGTTGCGTATCAAGGAGGGTGACATACCTAAGTCTGCCTTTAGGACAAGGTATGGTCACTATGAGTTCACAGTTATGTCATTTGGACTAACTAATGCACCAACTGCATTTATGGAACTCATGAATAGAATCTTTTGACCTTTTCTTGATCAATGTGTAGTAGTCTTCATAGATGACATCTTGATCTTCAGTAGTGATGCTCAACAACATGAGTAGCACCTTTGTCAGGCTCTAACTTTGCTAAGAGAGCATAAGTTATATGCTAAGTTTAGCAAATGTGAGTTCTGGTTATCAGAAGTTTCTTTTCTAGGACACGTAATATATGCTTCAGGTATTCGTGTTGATCTTAAGAAGGTGGAATATGTCTTGCAATGGGAACAACCAAAGACACAAACGGAGATTCACAGTTTCTTAGGGTTGGCAGGCTATTACAGGAGGTTCATTAAGAACTTCATCTCTATAGCTTTACCCCTAACCAAGTTGACCAGGAAGGAAGTTCCTTTTGTCTAGAATGACAAATGTCAACAATCATTCCAGTTGTTGAAAGAAAGGTTGACATGTGCACCTGTATTGGTGTTACCTGAGCATGGAAAGGGATATATAGTTTTCTGTGATGCATCTAAGAATGGCTTAGGTTGTGTGTTGATGCAGGATAAACAAGTGATTTCTTTTGCTTCTCGATAGTTTAAGAAACATGAGGAGAACTATCCGACACACGATCTAGAACTAGCTGATGTAGTCCATGCTTTGAAGACCTGGAGACATTATCTCTATGGAGAAACATTCTAGATTTTCACAGATCATAAAAACCTAAAGTACATCTTCTCACAACATGAGCTAAACATGAGGCAACACCGCTAGATGGAATTAATCAAGGATTATGATTGTATAATTGATTATCATCCAGGGAAAGCTAATGTAGTGGTTGATGCACTAAGTAGGAAATCAGCAACACCAGCCCTAGATAAAGCACAGTTAAGTTCCTTAGTGTTCTCTAAGAGGGATATGTTTATCTCCTTGAGGCAAAACAATATACAACTAAAAGTATCATTGTTAGCTGGGTTGTTAGCTGAGATGCACATAAAACCAACTCTGAGACAACAGATTAAAGAAGCACAACAAACTGATGTTGTAGTTCAGCAGATTAGATCAGAGTATGGTAGTGAGAAACAGGATGGCTTTCATGAGTCATAGGATTAGGTATTCTGTTACCATGGTAGGATGGTAGTACCTGATGCCAATGACTTGAGAAAGTTAGTCCTAGAAGAAGCTCATTCTTCTATGTATGCTATGCATCCAGGGAACACCAAGATGTATAATAACTTAAAAGATATGTATTGGTGGCCTGGATTGAAGAAAGATGTAGCTAAGTTTGTTATGCGGTGTCTGGTGTGTCAGCAGGTTAAAGCTGAACATCAAAAGCCCGCAGGAACAATGCAACCTTTGCCTATACCGCAGTGGAAATGGGATCATGTAACCATGGATTTTGTGGTTGGTTTGCCTGTAACAACCAAAGGTTATGATTCCATTTGGGTGATAGTTGATAGGTTGACAAAGACAACACATTTCTTACCTGTCAAGACAACCTACACTACTGAGAAGCTGGCACAGTTATATGTAGATGAGATAGTGCGGCTGCATGGGGTTCCAGCTACTATTGTTTGTGATAGGGGACCTCAGTTTACGAGTCATTTTTGGGAACGAATTCATAAATATTTGGGTACACAGTTAAGGTTTAGTACAACCTTTCACCCATAGACAGATGGACAATCTGAGAGGACCATACAAACCTTGGAGGACTTGCTTAGGGCATGTGTCCTTTAGTTTGTAGGAAGTTGGGATCTACACCTGAGCTTGATAGAATTTGGTTATAATAATAGCTATCAACACAGTATTGATATGGCACCATATGAGGCATTATATGGTAGACGTTGTAGATCTCCTTTATGTTGGTATGAAATAGGAGAAAATCAACTTTTAGGTCCTGAACTTGTACAGTAGACGACGGAGAAGATTAAATTAATACAACAACAGTTAAAGACTGCACAGGATAGACAAAAATCATATGCCAACAAACGGTGAAGACCTTTAGAATTCCAAGTTGGAGACATAGTATATCTTAAGGTCTCACCTTGGAAATGAGTTCTTAGATTTGGGAGGAAAGGAAAGTTAGCTCCTAGATTTATGGGACCTTATCCAATCATTGAACGGATTGGAAAGGTAGCTTATAAACTAGAGTTACCACCTGAGTTGTACAAGTTGCACCTAGTGTTCCATATCTCCATGTTGAGGAAGTGTCATATTGACACTGAGTTAGTTCTACAACCTGTGGAGGTAGAACTAAATGATGATATATCTTATGTTGAAGGACCTGTAATGATCCTTGACAGAAGAATTAAAAAGCTGAAAAAGAAAGACATTTGTCTTGTAAAAGTCCTCTGGAACCACCATGGCATTGAAGAAGCTACATGGGAACTAGAGGAAGAGATGAGAAGAAAATACCCTACTCTTTTCTCTTAATGTTTTTTGGTGATGATTTCGGGGACGAAATCCTTGTAAGGGGTGGATAATTTGTAACATCCCTGACCTGGGTTATGTTCTAACCCTAGGTGTTTTTGCCTAATAAAATTTATTAGATGTTTGCTTTGATTTCTTGAAAAGTAATTAGGGCTCAAGAGGAACTTATATTTCAATTTCAGTCCTTTTTGAATAATGTTGAAACATTATTTTGTTAATTTTGGACTAAAGTGAAAATTACCCAAGTTGAGGGGTTAACTTGCAAATTTTACATGATAAAATGTTTCTCAGATGTTGAGACATCATAAACGTGAGTATGATGCAGTGGTATGGTTTCCACAAGCTTGAGCAGCAAGATAGAGCTTGTTGAGCAATCTTTGTGCATTAAAACCTAGTTTTGGTGTAATGTGCAATTTACCCAAAACCTTGGGTTCAATATGCAAATTACCACTTCTAGAGGGTCCCCCATGTTTCTTGACATCATTTAGAGCAAAGAAAATTAGAGGGGCACCTCATTTGAATTATTTTGGAGGAGAGAGAATCTTGATATTAAAATAATCAAGATTTAAGCATAAATGGAACTTTAATTCAATTTAATGCAAAAAGAAATATATTAATTGAGGAGCCCTTCAACCAAAAGTTGAGGGATGAAATTTCAAAGGGTTGGATTAGCTTGTGCCTTGAAAAGGGACGAAAATATCTAGTTTGAGTGGAAATCCCACTCACATTAAGATAATAAAAAGTAATATCCACTAAAAGGGGATATTAGTATAATATGATTAAGGTGCTTAATTTATTTTCCTTTAATTCTTGTATAATGAAGAGGTTTTGCAAGGGGAAGAAGATGACTTCTTGGCCAAGTAATTGAGGGGGATATGTTCCAATAATGTTGGAAATTAAAGGAATTAATTCCATTTTCTCTTTCCTTGGAATTTCCTTATACATATCTCATTTACTACCCACTTAAGGATCTTTTTCGGAATTCCTTTTCTCTTCTTGCCTTGGCCTAGCACTTGGGAGCTTAGGAACAGGAGGAGGACGAACCCCCCAACCTGTTGGTAAGTTCTTGACCTTCTTTCACCTTGGTTTCATGGTGAAAACCGAAAATCAATGCTTGATTTCTTGCTTTCTCCATCCAATCTCCAACTCTAGCCACCTTTTTCATCTAAAAGCTTGAGAACAGACCTTGGGAAGTTGTCAAAGCTTCATCCACCATTGGAGTCGTGGATCTTGGAGCTTGAAATCAGATTAGAAGGTGGGTTATATAACTTAAACCCTTAGACATTGATATTGTATTCAATTCTCCATGACTTGTTGTTCATTTTGTTCTATTTTGAACTTCCTATGATTCATTGTTGTAATCTCCATGAAAACAGTAGTAGTTCTTGGATGAAAGAAGGAAGATTATTATGGCATCCTCTTGGACACTTTTCCCAAGAAAATCCTAGTCCAAACGGTTTCAACAAAAGTGTTCAATCGGTTTCCACAAGATCGTTTGAACTTAAATAGTTTCATCAAAACTGTTTGGGAGTAAACAGTTTCATCAAACCGTTTGGGAGTAAACGGTTTCAAACTGTTTGGAAGAGTTGACCATTGTTGAACATTTGGAGATTTGATGCTAATGATGATGGTTGATGACCCATTAAATATAATTGATTAATTTTAAAGGGGTCATTAGTTGAAGGTCCATCAATTACCAAACCCTAATTGGGTTAAGTGCTGATTTTGTGATTGATTGATTTAGAATTTTGGGTTGGTTAACCCAAACGGTTTCAAAATCGTTTGGAGATCACCCAAACGGTTTCAAAACCGTTTGGAGGTCAACCAAGACCATTTAGAGGTCTAGGGTTGAGTATGGTTGGGTATTTGAAGATCCAAAGATACTAAATTGTAATGTAATCAATTACTGATTTGATGATCAATCCAATGACCTAAACCCTAATTAGATTCCACCAAATTTCATGTTGTAATGGGCAAACAATCTCAAGACTGTTTGGAGGTCATCCAAACAACCTCAAGACCGTTTTAGTTCAGGTCTTGTCCAATTTGGATGGTGGTCCAATGATTTCAAAGTAATTAGTTTCACAATGACTAAAATTGAAGGTTCATCAATTTCAAACCCTAATCCAATTGGATTCAAAACCCTAATTGATGATCAATTGAAAGTCAAATCAATTGAAGTATGATGTATTAAGCTCAATTGAAGCATGATTTTGGGTTCAATTGGTGAGTGGTTACATGAATTCAATCGATGAGGGAATCAACATTGGAAACCCTAATTCAATTTGAGTGGTTGAGACCATTTTTTGGTCCATTTGATTTTGAGGAGGTTTCGACCAAACGGTCTCAAGACCGTTTGGGACCAAACAATCTCAAGACCATTTGGGACCAAATGATCCCAAACCGTTTGAAACTCAATCGATTTCAAGAACATTTTTTTTGGCTAAACGGTTTTGAGAATACAATTCCTAAACGGTTTCAAACCGTGAGACCAAGACCACATGAGGTCAAGTACCTCAAGACCACATGGATGGTCAAAGGTGGTGATTGAAGGATTTAAAATCAAAGGGATAATAATTGTTGAACTTCAATAACTCAATTGATTGGAGGTTTCAATGTAGCAAATCATGTTCAACCAATTGATGAATGTACCTAATAAACCCTTGTGGTTTTGAGACTGATTTGGCCCAAATGGTCTTGAGACCATTTGAGTCCAAATGATCTTGAACCCGTTTGGGGTCAAACGGTTTCAAAACCGTTTGGAGACCAAACGGTTTCAAAATCGTTTGGTGATGAAACCTCAAAACCGAATGAAGGACAATTGTGATTCAATCATTTGGAAATTGAAGGTGATGGTTGTTCCAATGATCTAATGATTGATAGTGATGGTAATCAATGAAGGTAAAAAGGTTGAAATCCTAAAAGTACTTAAATGATTGGTACCAATAAAGGGATAAACCCTAATTGTTTATAAGAATAACTACTTAGTACACTATGTCAATCATAGGTGTATGTACTTGATTGAAGGGTTGATATAACCTAATCAAGTTGAAAGGAGGATAGAATGGAATTCATACATGAGTATGATTCTTGTGATGATTAAGGGTATGATCCTTAGCAAAGAGATCATGAAACCCTAATCATGAGCATAAACCCTAATTGATAAGGTTAATGAACCCTAACCCTAATTGAGGGTTATTGAATATAAACCCTAATCTAGGGTGATGTGGTGTGAATAGTAAACCCTAATTCTAAATAAGGTGAAGGTGTATATGAAACCCTAATTCTGGGTTATTTTATATAGTATGAAACTCTAATCTTGGACAATGAAATGATGAGTCATTGGTCCTAACTTAGTAAAGGGGATGAGTAACCCTGATTGAAATGAAAAGGGAAACCCTAACCCTAGCAAGGGAATAGTGGTGTTACCCTTGAATAGTGATGCTATAATTATTTTGTATAGTGTTGATATGAAATTGAAGTAACTGTTATTATTTGTACTAATCATGCAAGTTTTATGAGATGATGAACATAGCCAGGTATGAGCTATGATTCTTTATTTATTGAAAGTGCTTATTGAGCCTTGTGAGCCATGATATGCTGTGTTGCCTAGTGAGAGGTAACAAGAGAGATTAATGGGCTTTAAGAGCCATGTGAAATACCTGCATTGCAATTATTATGATTACATTGGTCATATGACCTGAAGGCATTAAGTTACCTGTTAAAGTGGTAACAGGTGTTTTGATGATCTAAGGGTTTGAACATCCATATTCTTGAATCATGATGATGAGATGATAAGGGACTGAAATCCCAATGTTAATAAAGCTGTGAAAGGAAATTGATAGAAATAGTACTCATTCTTTATAGCAATTGTTATAATGTTGTATGATTGAAAACATGCTTGATGCTAAAAGAATATTGTAATGTACTTAATTAACCAAGTGAAATGATATCATGTAGAGCCCTGACCATAGATCCATCATCGTCAGCAGTTTGGTGATGGTGAAACAGGTTTTCCTACGAGAATTCCTGGAGGGCATACTTTTGAAAATGTGTGGGTTATGGGCGCGAATATCCTAACGACCTAATGGAGGTATTGATGTGAGATAAATATTAAATATCTCAATCGTTCATTATTTATATATGCCGGGATGGATGTATCACAAATCTTCCGATGTTGTTAATACCAGATCGATGTGAGATAAATATAATATCCCTCGATTGTGAAGAGAGTACATCATGCCACTGTAACTCTAATAGTGAAGTTGCCAGTATACCATGGAAAGCTATTTTGGCAGAGACACTAGATGTCCTGCAGTTGGTCCTCACACTGACTGAGGAAGATGAGGTCATGGGAATCTGGCTCTTCTATTGACCTATTTATGGTACCAATTTCGATTTCACAATGGTCGGTTGGAGTATGAGCGGTATACCTCATCTCCTCAGGGCTTAAGAATGTTTGTAAAATGTAATCGGCCGTGTAGCATATTTGCTTAGGGTTGAAATACGAGAATCAATGGTTGATGATACATTTCTTAGTATGTCTTAGTTGGATAAGTGCTATACATGTTCTTCATATTCCTTATTGAATAAATGACATGCTACTTTATCAAGACATAACTGAAATGACTTGAATAGAGAATACTTCTCTAAATAGTTTAGTCAATGATTTAGCTGTTGTTAAATATTTAAGATTATTCTGCTCAGTTTGATTCTATTATCTGCAATAATAATGTTTCCAGTGGAGAGTTATATCTCTTGTTGGGACAATTTTCAATTGTATCACCCCCGTGGGATTCAACTTTTTAGGTAGAAGCCGAGGAAGAGGCAGAAACCCTACAGTGGGTGAAGAACAGCAGCAGCAACAACAACAACAAGGATAGTAGTGAATCCTCAGGTGGATGCACTGACTGTCATGTTATGTAAATAGAGAGTCTTATGTGTCGTCTCTGTACTCTCAGGTCCTAGGAGTCAGTAGTTAGTTTAATATTGATCTGAGATTTTGGCTTGATGCCTCGAGATTTTATACTGCCTATGTATAGCTTAACATGGCAGTTGATGCTTGTAACTTTTGAGAAAGGGATGATACAAAGATGTACCGATGAACCGAAATGTAAATAACTTACTTTGGTTCCTTATGAAAGAGTTTTTCAGTTTATGGATCTCTTTGTAAAAAGTTTTAATTTTTAGTGATTTTCAGTAATTTCGCTGCTAACGATCGCTTCCGCATTAGTTAATCTTGTTTTTATGAGTTGGATGCCACAACCATAATTTGAGAAGTGGCTTGAGGCCATTGTATCCATTATGTAGTCCATGTACACTAACAAGGTATGACCTTGATAGTACCACATGAAAGGGGTAAAACCCATAGGGTGAAGTTGGGTTTTCAAAAGGAAAAAATAAATATGGATGACATAATGGTTGCAAAGGTTTTCAAATTAGTTCAAAGTATTAAACATGATAAAATCCTTTTACTAATTATCATGCTTTTCATTTTAACTTATCAAGAGTATGAGATTTGGCATATGGGTACTAAAACCACATTCCTTAAAAGGAATAATTTATAGGATGTGTACGTGACACAACCAGAAGGTTTTGTAACTTCATTAATGCAAATAACATCTATAAGATACAAAGATCAATTTAGAGATTAAAATAAGCATATCACCCTTGGAATCTTTAATTTGACAAGATAGTCAAAGAGTTTGAATTTAATCAAGATAAAAGATAAAATCTGTGATTGTAAAAAAAAGTGGGAGCATATATGAATATTCCACATATTTATGGGGAATAACATCTCAATACTATAAGTATTGAAATCTAGCATGGAAAACTCCTTCAACAAGAAGGATTAGGTGAAACATCCTTTAAGATAGGAATTGAGATCTATGAAGATAGTTCTAGAAAGCTTCATGACCATACACTAGCAAGATGTTTAAAATTTTCAACATGAAGGATTCAATGAGAGAGAATTATTTGTCCATTCTACATGGGATTAGTCTCTCAAGAACCCTATGTTCTGGTTCTTATAAAGAATGGAAACACATGAGTAATATGCCATTGGATCTATTATGTATGGTATATAATGTACTCATCCCATTATCTTGAATGTATTGGACATGACAAGATGTTTTAGTCAGACTCCAGTGAAGGTCATTGGAATATCATTAATAATATTCATTAGTACTTGAGAAGCACGAAAGGATTAGTTGCTAGATTAAGACAACAAGGAAGAGTTGGGTGTAAGGGGTTACATCGATGCAAGCTTACAAAATGATAGAATAAATATGATAATATTAAATCTGTGTTTAATCTTAAAAGAAGAGTTGAAAGTTGGTAAGGTTTTGAACTAATAACCATAATTTAATTTCTACAATAGACGCTGAGTATCATGGTGTTGTGAACACAAGAGTGGATACTGTATAGATCTAGAAATTCATATGGATGAGATTATAGATGTTCAAACCATTAATGACACAGTAGAGATACTGTGATAAAAATAGAGCTACTAGTTAGGCAAGGAAAATATGACAGCATACTACGTCAGTTCCATCTCATACAAGATGTCAAACAACAAAGAGATGAGAAGCATGCAATATACTGACTAATAGAAAAATGTTGTTAACCATATGGATTAGGAATTGCATAGAAGAAACATGATGGACATGTTTAGATCACTATGAATGATATTCGTGGTTTATTGACTCTAAGTGCAAGTGGAAGTCTGTTGGTATGTATGCCTAGAGTGCCAATCATATGATGATTGAGACAATATATCATATAAATGATTTGATTAATAATAAAGGCAAGCATCCAATGTGTTTTGTTTCAATCAATTATAAGATAATGATGAAACATAATAAATGTCTAAAGAATGACATTACTCAATGGTGTATGTCTTCGGGTTGATGACATGAACAATGAGATCATATAGATGCTAAGAGTATGTATATTCTTGTTATATCCCTGATCAGATATCATTGTGGAAGGCTGATGGACAACTATGAAACTTAAGAGTAGAGTGTGGGTTGGTTGGTGATATAATCTCATCAGTCATGATATATGTGATATCAAACCAAACACATAGATACTTGTTGGAGAACATTGTTTTAGACATACCTACCTTGAGAGTGACGTATGGAAACAATAGATGGTGGTCATAGTCATCTCTCATAGTGAAGGTGATAATTGTGATTCTTAGACCTAAAATCACTACACTCATCACATGCATGTAGTTCAATGTACTTTAACATCATCCATCGTGACCTTGAATAAGGGTTTCCATAAAGGTGACAATCAGATGCACTATGCCACATGGGGATGAATGTGAGTGATGTAGATAGGATTTTTCCCTCATATTGGAGTTTTATTTCCAGATCAATTGATGAGCGAGACTAAGAAAAGCATGCACATGGACATGTGAATCAATATATGATATTAAGGTCACATATATCATAAATAGTCTATTCTAGATCAAGAAACATGTGTTGAACATTGAGAGGATGATGATTCCATTCTTCAATTTCAATTTGGATACCAGAGACAAAGGCCTTTGACAATCACTACAACACCAGTAACATATTGTAGGTTGAAGTTGTTCTCCAACTTTCCATTTACTTGGGTACCAATGATGTGTTGCTAGATGCCACTCATTTCTTGTGATGTCACAATCAGTTGTGGACATTCAATGCCAATGCAACCTGGAACCTATAGGGTCCAACACATATGATATACTTGGAACATGAATTCACTCATGAATTTGTTTTAAACTTGATTTGTAAATAGTTAGATATTCAATTTAAACAACATTGGTTGAATATTGACTGACCGAACTGTGAGCCGAACGATTCAAGTGTTGAACTGATTGTTTCAGTGTGACAGGTCAATTGAACCAACTTTGGTAATTCTAGACCATGAACTGAATAGCTCAGGAAGTGAGCCGACCGACTCAGGTCTGTGAAGCAATCGACTCAGGTTGTGAACTGATCGGTGGGCGAATCAATTCGATTGATTCAAGGATTTGTGTTGACGTCAGGTTGAGCATTAAATTGGATTATAATTGCCAATACAATTATGATTGGGAAACATGATTAAACGATCAACTCAAGGGTTGAAGTGATCGAATCACATGCCAACTGATCGGTTCACCTGTGAACGGACTGTTTCACCACTCACAGGTCGTGAAAATTCATAAAATTCTGGTCCCTTCTGATCCCACTTAGACTGTGAACCTGACCCTAACCCTCCTATAAATAGAGGGGTACGGGGGGATATTCAGACACAAATCAACTATCTATGACAATAGTTTGTCTTCTCTGGTTGTGGTACATGAGAGAGCCTGAGTTAGTCCTACCCAATAAAGGGAGGGATAGCAAGGGCGAGCAATTGTGGGAGAGCAAGTTGGTTCTCTTACACCAATGGAAAGGGACAACTCCATCCTGACTATTGTACTAGAAAAACAGGAGTTTTTCATTTTCAGTGTGGACTTTCATAGAGGTGTGGAGATTTTCCCGCTTGGAGGACAATGTCAAGCTGCTGTCCGTGAGGAGCTGCTGCTGACATCGTCTGAGTACGACTTGAAGAAAGACACATGCTACAACGAGGGAATAGTCGTTGGACTTACTCTAGGACTAGGTATGACCTCATAAACCATCCCTTCTGATTACATAGTTATTGATGTAATCGTCTGTAAATGGGAATATGGTAGATAATTTTTTTTGCCTATCTGATGTCATATTTCCCAATGATATCAACACCCGATTGGCTTATATAGGTTCAACTTGTTTTAGTTCTACTTAATAATTAGTATGTTATAATATAGAAATATCATAGGGAAAACTTATCATAAAAATATAAGGATTGTAGATAGAATACATTCATAGCCAAAATAGTCATTTGCTTCAAAAAGCATATTTTAGATGCTTATATTATGAGATTTTAATATGAAAATCATGTTGACTCAAGGTCTAGATTGACTAAACCCTTATTGTAATGATGACTAACCATTTCACTCATTTGTGTCTAGTACTTCTACTTGAGTGATTTTAGATTAAACAGATACACTCCAAATGCCTAAACTTCTGTATACTAACTTGAAGAAATCAAGTAATACACGCATAAAGAACAAGACTGAAGAATAAATAGTTTTCTCTATTGATATTTGATGTAAATCACTTGTAATGATTCTATAACTTGTAATTAAGCTTAAAAAATCAGGAGAACTTAATTTGAATGTTGAAGCACTTTTTGGACATGTGTCAAAAGTGATTACAGTTAGCCCCATTGGTCGAGTTTGTACTGGTGAAAACTCAACTGATAATGTATCTGGATTTTCGAAAATTCCCAATGCCAACTAATTTTTTCATGGTGGCAAATCGATCGACAGTTGCACTTTGACTTTTCATACAATGTCGTCGGTCAAGTTTCTCAAAAGACAACTCAATTGATAACATTGTACAGAAAAAGTAGAAAAGTGTTTCTAGCCGTTGGAGGGTAGCAAAACTCAAAAATATATTTATTGAAACATCCAAAATGGCTAGAATTGGATGATAACTGTCTGTACTGGATAGTAGGTGACCTCAACTACAAATAGGACCCCTTGTTCTTCATCTCATGGTCAACCAAGAACTATGAAGGTCCCTATATTATAGTTGAGAGAGATTTGTCTCCAAGACCCTCCATCGACTTTCATAAGGTTAATTAATTGCTACATGCATTAGAGTAAGTAGAGGACTGGTAAGAGAGAGAGAGAGAGTTCTCATATATATCTTGTGAGGATCTCACTTCCTCCACCCCAAATATCTCTATCTACCTTGAAGATGAAGATTCTCTCTCTAGGATAAGAGAGGTGAAGAAGAAGAAAGGAAGGAGTCCCTTGGTGAAAGCTTCTCCTTGGTGAAGGTGAAGTCAAAGGAAGAAGATCCAAGTCAAGAGTGGGTAATTCCTTGAAGGCAGAAGACTTGTTGCAAGAGTGGATAAGTCCTTGGAGAAGGCATAAGACTCATTCTAAGAGTAGATAAGTCCTTGGTAAGGTAGAAGACTCTTGTTCATGGATAGTTAAGTCCTTTGTAAGGTTATTGGCTCCTTGATCTATGCTAGGTATAACTCCGCCTATGTTTTCATTTTTTGTGTAAATGTAGCCGGTCCCAAGCACGAGTAAAGGAGGAGGGTTGGTGGTAGGTTGACAGCCATCCTATAAAAACTTTGTCACTCTTTCTATGACATGGATCCTTATAAGAATATCATTGGAGCGTCCCTACCTAGCAACATGCTGCACCAGCACCCGGGTGCAGTGATAAATATGCAAGGGGTTTCGACACAATGACGCCCGGTTGTGTTGAAGGATAAACAAGGGTTTCCACATCTTGGACGGGTGTGGGTAAAGAAGCTAGTCCCGCTGCATCATCGCCTGGATGTAGTGAAAAATGTGCTAGGGTTTCCACATCTTGGACGGGTGTGGGTAAAGAAGCTAGTCCCGCCACATCATTTCCCAGATGCAGTGAAAAATGTGCAGGGGCAACATTTTCTACGAAGGCAAGTAAAGAAGCAAGTTCAACAAAAAGGATTAGAGTTGGATCTTGGAATATTGGCTCTTTGATAGGGAAATATTTGGAGATAGTGGATACCATGATGAGAAGAAAAGTCAATATAGCTTTCTTGCAGGAAACCAAGTGGACAGGGGAACGTTGTAGAGAGATTGGAGACACAGGATACAAAATATGGTACACATGTATTAATAAACATAGAAATGGCGTAGGTATTATCGTTGATAAGATGTTGAAGGATGACGTCGTCAAGATTACAAGGATGGGTGATAGAATCATAGCTATCAAGGTTGTTCTTGGGGGAAATATTTTTAACATTATTAGCACTTATGCCCCCCAAGTTGGCCTTAGCGAGGATGCAAAGAAGGATTTTCGGATGACATGGATGAATTGATGCAAGGAATACCGATCGAGGAGAAGATTATTATTGGGAGTGATTTAAATGGCCATGAAGGGAGTGGTAATGCTGGATTTGAGAGAGTTCATGGTGGTTTTGGATATGACAACAAGAACAGATAAGGAGAGAGGATATTAGATTTTGTAGTTGCATATGATATGATTTTGGCAAACACCCATATCAAGAAAAGAGAATCTCATAAGATTACTTTCAGGAGTGGGCAAAACTATAGCCAAATTGATTACCTCCTTACAAGGCGGGTGGATCGTAACATATGCAAGGATTGTAAAGTGATTCCTGGCGAAGAACTCACGACCCAACATAGGTTGGTAGTTTTGGATATTAACATGAAGATCAATAAAGGCAAACATAACGACAACCAAGATAGCAAGATCAAGTGGTGGAATCTTATAGGAGAAAAGAAATTGACTTTTAATGATAAACTCATCAAGTAGGTAACTTGGAACTTGGAGTCTGATGTTAACACTATGTGGCATAACATGAGCTCCTGCATAACAAAAATTTCCAAAGAGGTTTTGGGGGAGTCTAAAGGTTGTGGACCTCCACAGAAGGAGACTTGGTGGTGGAATGATGAAGTACAAAAGGCTATTAAACTGAAAAGGGAGATCTATAGGAGCTTGCCCAAATCTGGAGATGATGCAACATTCCAAATATACAAGCAAGCAAAGAAAGAAGCTAAAAAGGTGGTTCAGGAGGCAAGGTCTAGATACTTTGATGATATGTATAAGAAACTGGACACTAGAGAAGGGGAAAAAGATATATATAAAATGGCTCATATAATAGAAAGGAAAGGAAGAGACTTGAGTCAAGTAAAATGCATAAAGAATGAAGATGGTAGAGTATTGGTGAAGGACGATGATATCAAAAACCAGTGGAGAAATTACTTCCATAAGCTTTTCAATGGAGATACTGCATATAATGTTAGCGACTCGTGTGACATGAATACAAGAGATATCATTTACACACGACGAGTTTCACCATTTGAGGTCAAGAATGCTTTGAAAAAGATGAAAATGAGAAAGGCATGCAGACCAGACAATATTCCCATTGATGTATGGAAGAGTATGGGGGATGAGGGAGTTACATGGTTAAAAAATTTCTTTAACAAGATCATGAAGACCAAGAAGATGCTGGATGAGTGGAGAAATAGTATTATAGTCCCAATCTACAAGAACAAAGGTGACGTTTAGAGCTGTACAAACTATAGAGGTATCAAGCTGATGAGTCACACGATGAAGCTTTGGGAGAGGATTATTGAGCAGAGGTTAAGATCTATAACGCAGGTATCAAACAACCAATTTGGTTTCATGCCCGGAAGATCAACAACATATGCTATTTTTTTGATAAGGAGGCTTATGGAGAAGTATAGACAAAGCAAAAGAGATCTTCATATGGTGTTTATCGATCTAGAGAAGGCTTATGATCGAGTACCCAGAGAAGTGTTATGGATGGTTTTGAAGAAAAAAGGTGTGCCTATCCAATACATTGACTTGATCAAAGACATGTATGATAGCTCTACTGCAAGTGTCAAGACTCCTGGAGGAGAGACACCAACTTTTCCTATTATAGTTGGGGTACACCAAGGATCCACACTCAGCCCATATCTATTCGTTCTGGTTATGGATGAGTTAACAAAGAATGTTTAGGATGATATTCCTTGGTGTATGTTATTTGCTGATGATATTGTTTTGATTGACGAAACAAAAGATGGATTGAATGATAAAGTTGAATGTTGGAGAAAGGCATTGGAATCAAATGGACTGATGATTAGCAGGAGCAAAACTGAGTATATGCATTGCAATTTCAGCCAATATCACAGTGTGAATGATGGAGCCAAGTTGGACGGAGTAGATATACCAAAATGTGACAAATTTCGTTACTTAGGTTCTATTATTCAAATAGACGGGGATGTCCAAAATGATGTTTGTCACCGAATCACTGCAAGATGGTTGAAATGGAGGAGTGCAACTGGAGTTTTATGCGATCAGAAGATCCCTCTCAAGTTAAAAAGTAAGTTTTATAGAACAGCTATACGACCAGCCATGCTCTATGGGAGTGAATGTTGGGCGGTGAAGAAAATAAGGTCTCAACAAGATGAACGTGGCTGAAATGCGTATGCTGAGATGGATGTGTGGGAAGACAAGAAAAGATCGTTTGAGAAATGACTATATCAGGAATAAAGTGGGGGTGGCGAGCATTGAGGACAAGTTGTGTGAGGGCCGACTCAGATGGTACGGACATGTGCAACGCAGACCTACTAGTGCGCCTATACGAAGCATTGCTATTGAGACAAACACTATAAATAGAATAAGAGGAAGGTCTAAATTAACATGGGATGAGCTTATAAAGAGAGATTTTGAATCTCTACATCTCAATCAGAATATGGCCCATGATAGAGCTGAATGGAAACGAAGGATCCATGTAGCCGACCCCAACATAGTTGGGATTGAGGCTTAGATGATGATGATCTATGCTAGGTACCCTTGATGTATAAAAGGGAGGTTTTATGTTGTAACTCTTAGAATGTAATATAATGAGTGAGACATGATTGAAAATCCTAGAGGTTTACCTCACTAGGTAGTGGGTGTACATATCATATTTTAGAGGTTGGAACCACTATACATAGCTTGTTTCATCTTGTACACGTTCAATATCTCACTCTCTTTCCATGTATGTTTGGTTGCACTCAAAGTTCATGTATGCAATATTATCTTGGGATATAACTTTAAGGTCTAATGAATTTTGTTTAGCTTTATCTCTATTCACCCCCCTTCTAGAACCTGTTATGGATCAAACAAAGTCCTAATTGGGATTAATTGAATCATATTGTGCAAATATGATTATTATATTAATTAGGCTAATGAGATCTATCATGCATAGTAATATGAACCATCATACTAATTTTCCAAGTTTATGCGGCTACCTTAATATTTGAGTATGAACCTTAGTGTTAATAAATGAAATAGTGACTATATTGAAATTTATTACATTATGATATGCTATAATCAATTGATTGGGTTCATATAATCTGATCTTTGATACTAATATATCTTATCCAAGAGATAGGGTGGAATTGACATACATACTTATGCTTCTATTTTGAAAGTGGATTAGACATTTGTTAAAGATGTGAATATTATATTAGAACCCTAGATCTTATGTGGATATCATGATTAATTTATGTAACCTGGTTTAACATGATGTTATACTGATATAATGATCAATCCATGATTTAGGGTTTCACCTACTGTCTAATTAAGTTTTATAACCCTTATGACTCATGATATGATAGAATTAGTGTTTGATACCCTTATTCCTAATCCAAACCCACGATGACCCTAAACCCTACTTTAGAACCTAAATTAGGTTAGTTTGAATATTATAAACACATGATGACACTTTAGGGTTATACATTAATGCATATAATGTTGATTGATTATGGATTGCTTGGATGTACCTTGATGATTCTATTGCATGGATGTAATCACATGGTTATGCACTGAGGTATGCAGCTACCTATGAGTAGCCACATTATCGAATTCCTATGGTTTTCCATATGATTTCAAAAGTATTGTTTTGTTGAATAAACTATTAGATGTTTATATACTTTTTGTTCAACTATAATGCCAATATGAATATTACATAATGAAACTAGAACATTTTGAACCTTGGGTTACATGTATCAAGGGGTAATACACATAAGTCCAATGATGGTCAATTATTACACTTGAACTAGTTTGCCAAGAATGGGTTATAATATGTAATGAAAATGCCAGTTCCTATTTGCAAGTATTTGATTGATGCAATATGTGTTGTTATCTTACTTGCACACATTTTTGTTGCACCACATATATAGTATAGTGATATATTGATTTGTGTGTTTTCTTGTTGGTGCTTTAGGTAACTGCCATGTATATAAATATTTGAAGACATGGAGATTCAAATGACATCATTTGAAGATACTAAAGCTAAGTCACAATGAGGATTAGTTAAATATATTAGTATTTCTTGTCACATATGTTAGTTTTCTTTGAGAATTTCATGTAACTCCTTAGAGGAGTATTGGTTATACACTTCTAGTCAGCTAAAGTTCAATTAATGGAAAATATTTATTGTTATTTTTTATTTGTTATATCTGATCCTTGAAATTTTAGTTAATGCCTCTTGACTTTAAGATTCACCTAGATTGGGGGACACTCAAACGTGGGTATTGTTACATCATCTATTATGAAAAGAAACTTCCAAGTCATAACGTCAAATCATCAATAATGAATAAATTTGCAAGATATTGAAGGAAAGGAATTACACATTGATGGATGTGCTTGAAGATCCAAGGATCTCCAACTAGGCCTCACGAAGTACTCTACACAACTAGTGTCGCAAATTACATGGATTTTTTTAATCATATAACTCCAATGACCTATCTATATAGTTCAATAAGGAGAAGACATGAAGAAAAAATGCATCAAAAGGAGGCATGAATGATGAAAAAGGAGACCAAAGGAGTAGTTCTACCTAGTAAATTTTCCATATAAGGGCCAAATAACTCACCCATACTTTTAATGACTCAATGTTGAAGTGTTATTAAATAAGAGTGCATTCATTATTATGAGAAATTGGTAGGTGTTTGATCCAATGCATGACGAGATAAGACTAACAGAGTGGTTAGTATTATATAGGATTGGTGATGAAGAGCAGATTAGGTGAAACTTAATATGACTACGAGAAACTAAACCTGGGCATTACCAAAGTACATGGATGTAGGGAATATGTGAGGGTCATTCAAGTGTAAACAACTATTGATTGCAATGAATTGGTGATTGGCGACAACATTGATTGATGAAAGAGTAAATTGAAGAGAAAAGTAGGTGATTGTTGTGTGAGTTTGCTAGTAGGTATTGCAACGAGGTTGATCAGGGAGTATTAAAATGTGCATATTCATATGTAGACAACCACATGACTTACACATATTCTACTATCCAATATAAATAGGAAACTAAGATAATAAATCTTATACTTTCAATGAACACGATTCACCGTGGTGTTATTGAACTAGATAAGTATAGAGTTAAGGTGATTTTTTTCTTTCCTTGGTTTCCTGATAAAACTAACTCCAAAATGGCTAAAGTTTTAAAGTCCTATCTAATAATAAGTCTAATAAATTGCATTTAAATTTACAATAAGCTCCCTTAATGAAATTCCATTCTAAGTGTAATAAGTTGATATACAATATAAGGTTAGTTGTAATAAAATTTAAATTTCAATCACAATGAGCAAGGGAATGAAGCTATATCACTAACCTTTTGGTTTACTAGTTCAATTACATATGACAATTGATTATGAGAGAATAATTAAAAGAACAATATAGATGAAGAACATGATGAATCTATGTTTGTACATTATGAGGAATGTGATAAAAAAATCTAAAGCAAAGTTTTCACCACCTCAATCATGCCACTCATAAAACCACAACTATCAAAATATAGATATCAATTAATCATCTAATCGAGAGATTTTTATTGTAAATATACCCTCCTATTGAGTTTGTACAGTTGATGCATATTTGGTGTGCAATACCTCTCCCAAGGTTAATTATTAATACCTTATTACTAAGGTTAGAATAAAAATTGAACATGACTGACCCCTCTTGAGTTTAGATTGGGTCTCCTATCTACATAATGTACAAAACTAATCCTCCATGTTGTGAATATATTAGAGGGACACTTCGATTGGAAAGATAGTAATATGAAGAAACCAATTGAAAATTGTAGTCTATGATAATAACAATGGATGGATAACATCATCGATGAGCATAGCCCTTGATATATATATATATATATATATATATATATATAGTGTGTGTGTGTGTGTCTGTGTGTGTGCATAGAGAAATAGATATATAGAGAGAACTCATCTACTTGTGATTGATAAAACACTATAAATATTGAGTAAATATTGTTAGTTCCATATCTAATATAGATGGAGAACGATACATAGGAAAAAGAGGTGTCACTGTAGAAAAACATAGATATTTCCTTCATTTCTGATGTGTTATCTCCTTAAAATTCTAAAAATTGTCACAGAACTCCAATCCATAGTACAAGTCATACTTTGACAAGGCGGGCTGAGGAAATCTAGGAAGACAATGGCTGATTGGACATATAATATTCATGAAATTCTCACTCTATGAAGATAGCATGTGGATGGTGAGCATAGAATGTAAGGGAGCAGGAGACGATTTCAAAACTAAGAAAAACATAGAGGGGGTTCTATTTATAGTATGAAGAGTATGTTAGGAGATATATGTGTCTTTTTCTGGCATTCATATGGAATTTGGTTGAGGGAAGGTCACATTTTATATGGATGGCTTTAGGTTTTAATCATCTTTTATCTCTTCAATCAGATACTGGAATTTGGATTTTGGACCCAGTCATATTGAAGCTTAGGAAGTTTAGTTGTGGAAGACTCTAATTGTGTCATCTTCATGTATTGTCCCAGTCGAACTCACTTTTGTTTTGAATTCTCCACCCTACTATATTATCAAGACAAATTGGCTCTTCCCGAGTCTATTACATATTTCAGAAAAGACTGTGATAAGAAAAAACTATGATTACCATCTAGTTCCACTCTAGCTATATTATGAGATACTTTATTATTTTCCCTATAATAGGATTGAAATAAGCATGACTGTAACTGCCCATTGAGAAACTTGATATCTTCACTCAGAGTGCCTAAGTGGTTGAGTTGCTTTTCTTGGGACATTATTGCATGAATCACCATCAAGCAATCTGATTCAATGGCGATGTGATGGATATTCAACTCCTTTCTTTTGGATAGCCCCTTCCTGATAGCCTAAGATTCAATTGATGCTACATCTATCAATTTGTTTATGGTATGACCTTCAATATGTTGTAGTCTCACTGTCCCTTATGAATTTCTCCATACTAGCCCCATCCCCGTCTTTCCCTATCCCCCACCTTTGTATCACAATTTAGTGTGACAAAAGGATCAACATGCCATTTCCACTACTGCAACCCCTCATTTACTCTTCTTTTCCATCCATGTTTTCCTCTCATGCTGATGGTCAACAATGAGATCTTTGTATGTTTACCGACTTCATTGTACCGCCATTGGTCTGTTGCCAAACACCATATCTTTGGACCATGCTCATATCACCTAAAATGAAGCCAACATGTCATCCTCCTACTCTTCATTCCCTGAGTTCAAGAGCTGTTGAATCATGTCACTCGTTCCCCAATCCTTAACCTCTTAGATTTTGTCTTGGGATCTCTGATTCACCTTGGTCCATAGGTCCCAGACTTTGTCACATCTCAGAAGCATGTGAGTTATACTTTCTCACTCATGCTTGCAGTCGACGCAGACTTTGTCTGGGTGACAATGCCAATCGAACAAGTATCCCATCCTAGGAAACACATCTAAGCAACAATATCATTATAAGTGCACTGCTTTCGGCGGCCAACCTCACTTACATATAGTTCTCTAGTGTTGCTGCTCATCCCATTTCTATACTGTATCAGCTCCTATGCATCAAGGTGCCCTGTCCAATAATTTAACATTATATTTCCAAATGGGGATCGACCACCAATACACCTCACCCCATTGGACATTAATGCTCAATGATATTGAGAGGATGTGTTGTGCCACATGGTCTTGGAGGGCCTAATTCACAATATTCACATTTCACCCTCTCCCATCTTAACACAAAAGCTTGCTAGTTTAGTTAAGATTCTTGTTTCCTTGCCTCCTATGCTCCTCCATATTTCTGACCATATTTGGTACTCAGGTTTTCCATTGAAATATTTATCTTTTAATCATTTCTTATCGTCCATTTCAATCCTTCCAACAACACTGACTTCGAGTTCCATATGCTCCTCCATGTATAACACCAGTTGTGTTCTCTTCTTGCCTTCAGGATACTAGAGCTTGAAAAATATGTAGGTTTTAACACGTTGTAGGTCAGTGTATTCCTTCTACGGTAGAGTCTCCAAAACTATTTTGCTAGCAAGGCCTGATTGAAAGTGTGCATGTCCCTAAAACTCATGCCCCCAACTTTTTCAATTTTCATATCTTATCCAAGCTCATCCATAACATTTTTATCTCCGTTCCCTTCACACCCCACCAAAACTGAGGTATGCATTTATTGATGGAATCCAACACACCCACTAAAAGTTGAAAACACTCATGACATAAGATGGGATTGGTTGTGTCACTGCTTAAATAAGGACTTCCTTTCCTTCCTTTTATAGCATCTTCTCTTTCCACCCTTGCAATTTCTTTTAGACTCTTTCTTGTATGTAAGTAAAGAATTGTTTCTTGGATATACCAATTTCTTTTGGAAAATCCAAGTACTTTGCATGACGGTCCACATCAGGTACATTGACAACACACTTTAATTCCTCCATCTTCCTTGGTATGATCCTTTTTTAAAAGAAACTTTAGTCTTTGATAGATTAATACTCTGCCCAGATGCTTGTTCATATTTACTGATGATCTTAGATACTCTCAAGCATTCCTCTGTTGTTTCTCTCACAAAAAGAATGGGATCATATGTAAAGAAAAGGTGAAATATTTGAGGGAAAAAGAATGGAATCATATGTAAAGAAAAGGTGAGATATTTGAGGGCCATAATGGCTTGCCCTCACTCCATGAATCTTATTTTCCTATGCATCAAGGTTAAAAGAAGTAGAAAAAGATTCAATACATAAGATGAAAAGATAAGATGACAAATGGTCTTCTTTCTTGAGTCTATGCATGGACTTGGTCTATCTGGTTTGATCTCCATTGATGGAAAAAATGGGAAATAATAGCTATGAAGTCTTGTACTTTCTTCCTCCATCTATTCCCAAAACCCATCTTTATCTTCACATATCCCACAAATTGCCACTCCACCCTATCATACGCATTGGACATGTCCACTTGTGAAGTAATATGGCCATTTTTTCCCCTTTATCATCCTTCATCATTTAGAAAATTTCATAAGAAATGAGAGCGTTGTCAGTGATCAATCTTCCCAGTATAAAAGCACTCTGGTTCTTTGAAGCAAGCATACCCATAAAAGACTTCAAAGGGTTCACTGTCTCCTTCAAGTCTATTTTATAAATCACATTACATAGGGTGATAGGTCAAAGTTCTGCCATCTCAACTGGTTTCTAAACCTTTGGTATCATCACCACTAATGTTTCATTTATATCCTCTATGATGTTATTTGACTTCTACCATACCTTAATGCAGCTGGCCACACCCTTTCCAATATATTTTCAAAATTTCTAAAACAATGTTGCCTTCATTCCATCCGGTCCAAGGGCCTTGTTTGGTGCATCTGTGATACTTCCACCCAAATCTTTTCATCTGTTAGATCGCTATCAAGTTGTGTCCTTAAATCTTTTGTGATTTTTTACCAACACCCTTTGTCACTTTAAGTCTGGAAAATCTCCTGAAAGAAACTTGTAATGATATTTTCCAAACCCTTATCTTCTATTCTTCATGTTGGATTTTAGGGGAGGCAGAGAAGGCAGCGGAAACAAAAATTTTCTCCTCCCCAAACCCATAACAAGGAAACGCGTCAATGTCTATACAATAGGAAAGGATGGTTTGTGGAATCATACCTTGTCTCGAGGCTTGCTCGGTGACAATACCTCGCGGCTTGCACGGTCTTCACCTCTGGTCTTGGACAGTGTCTGTGCAGCTCCTGGTCGCACCGGGACTGACGACTCCTAGTCTCACCGAGACTGTCGGGATTGACAGCTGTCCTCCGAGCGGCAGAAATATCCTGCCTCTGAAGTAGTCCACACGGACCACCTGGAACTCCAATCTCCTTGTCCCACAAGGAATTGGAAGGAGTCGCACCCTCCTGTCGGTGTACTAGTCACCGACACACTTTCCTCCCACCAGTCGCTTTCTGCAGTTGTCTTTCCCTTGCTGTGCCTCCCTTATCGGGTAGCACTTGCTCGGGCTCTCTCGGTTACCAAAACCAGAGAGAACGTCAACTTTACAGAGCAACTGGTTGCACTGAGTTGTTCTTTGAGAAGCCCCCAATACCCCTATATATATAGGAGGGTCATGGGACAGGGTTCTCCATCCCAGGCAATGCGGGACTAAAGCAAGAGTAGAAGGGTTCGAGATTTTCCACAAAAACAACCAACTGCGCAACATGAACCGATCGTTTCATTTCTGAAACGGTCGGTTGGGGACCTGAGCCGATCGGTTGACACCTCAACCGATCGATTGGGACCCATGAAACGATCGGTTCACTTCTGAACCAGTTGGTTCGCGGTCCTGGTCAGTTCCCGATTGACTTTTCTTCTTTTGTTTCTAATTGGTATCAAATACCAATCCTTGTTCCAATCAAATTGGGCAAGTGAAACGAAAAGAAATTTCTCACCAATCCTACTTTCCCAACTTGCTCAGTTGGACCAGTTGAACCGATCGTTTCAACACTTGAAGCAATCATTTCACCCTATCCATGAGCTGATCGACTCACCATCTGAACCGATCGGTTCACCAAGCTCAGCCGATCGGTTCATCACATGAGCTGATCGGTTGGGAGTGCAGATTGTGCATAAACAGTCAATTGCAGTTTCAATCAATCTGATACTCTAATCAATCGATCCAACACCTTGAACACTATGATACTGAGCTATCAATTGATTGAGTGTTTAATTGAACTACTAAACTCCTTTAGTAATCAATCTAAACATTGTTTGTGGACAAAACTCCTTTTCCAAGTTAAATCCTATGTGTGTGACCCTGGAGGTCCATTTCACGTTGGCAGTGAAAGTCCATAACACTTATGACTTCACAAGCAAAGAGCGGTGCCTAGTCACACATCAGTGCTACCCAAGTGAAATAGAAAGTTGGAGAACAACTTTCAATCCTACAATCTGTGAATGGTGTTATAATGAATGTATAATTCCTTTGTCACTGATATCCCGAATGAACTCGAGGCATGGAACAGTCATCCTGTCAATGTTCATTCACTTTCTTGATCTCAGAGTAGATTGGATGAGATATGTATGACATCAATATCACATACTGATTCACACATGTGTGCACGCCTTTCTCAATCCTACTCATCAAGTGGCCATGGATATCAAACTCCCTCAGGAGGGACAAATCCCATATCTATCACTCATCCCTCAAAAGCCCCATGTGTCAAAGCCACCCAATCATCACCTTTATAACAACCCATGTTTCAGGACTGCGTTTGATGATGTCAAAGTGTGCCCAATGACATGTGTTGAGTGTAGTGATTTCAGGTCAAAGAATCACACTCACCACCATCACTGTGAGTACTGACTATGACTACCATGTCATGGTTCCATGTGTCAAACTCACGATGGGTCTGTCCGGTACACTTGTTCTCTAACAAGTACCTATGTGTTTGGTTTGATATCTCTATATCATGACTAATGAGATTCTGTCATCAACCAACACCACAATCTAGTTTTGTGTGTCATTGCTGTCTATCTACCTTCCACAATGACATCCGACTAGGGACATAATGAGAATGTACAAACTCTTAGCATCCGTATGATCTCATCGTTCAGGTCCTCAACCTAAGAGCATACGTCATTGAGTACTGTCATTCTCTAGACATTCAATCTGTTCTATCACTATCTCATATGACTGAACCAGAAAGAATTGGAAGCTTGCCTTTGATGTTTATCAAATCAATCTTAATGTATCCCACCAATCATCCCATGATTGGCTCTCAGGGCATACATACCAACACTCCAAACAATATCACTTTCTTTTAATCCATCAATATGATTGTACTTCTTTCTCTATGATGCTTTATGGTGACAATAAGAAGTGTTTCTGTCTCCTCTTACATCTATTTAATCCTAGCACGTGCATGCTAGTTAGTTTCATTTTGACATTTCCAGTATTGGAGGCCCCTGACTTGTTCTGAACATCTCTTTATATTTTCATAATTAGGCGGTAATTTCTGGTACTCCCCCAACTCAACTTTAATGTTTTAATTTTCCTTTTCCATTTCCCCGAAGTGATCTTCAGTCCACGCCTTGAGTTTGGTTCCACATATGGCGATTTTATTATTAATATTCAAGCACCTTGTCGCTTCCCAGGATTGCTTCGCCACCTCTTTGCATTGACTTTCATCTAACCACATTGGTTAAATTATGAAACAATCCTTCTTTTTCCTCTTTTGTGACTTCCTTCTAATAGTCGTGACAATGATAGATGCATGGTCAAACTCATATGTAGGAAGATTGAGTACTTTATAGAAAGTAAACAAGTTCATCAATTTTGTACACTCCATAGCCCTATCCAACCTTTCTTGAATGTAAGTAGCATGAATCAACACTCCATAACTAGTGATAAATCTATAATTTACCCAGATCACATAGATCACAATCATGAATAGTTTCTCTAAAATTCGATAATAACCCGTATGGTTTAGGTGTCCCACTTTTCTTTTCATCATTCAAGACTATATAATTGGAAACCCCAAATAAAATATATGGTATCTTTAACTCCCCTTTCAGTTTCCACATTAACTCCCAAGTCTTTACCTTTTGGTGCTAATCTGCCCAGCCGTAGATATCCATTTTCCTTTACTAAATACCAGATCCTTCTTCAGTGACCTTACATACCACACGGTGTTGTGAATATGAAAGAATATCCAGATTAATGTTCTTCCACCAAAGACCCACTCCACCAACTCTCTCGATGCTCGATATGCATATTCCCTCCACATAACCACACTTCCTTTTTACTTATTCTATATCAGCATAAACTTAATAGTTTCCATTAAGAAAACATTATTCGACTCTCCCTCCAGCACTAGGACCAAAGAGATCACATGGTGTTAGTGTGGCCCATCATGACAATTTCAACTTAGGATTTTTATTTTCCTTCGTGTGGTTGGACCATCCCAACCTCTACTACTTGAGATGCTAGAGCCCCATTAAAACAATCTCATGTATCAATTTTGATTTTTCCCTAAGACTACACCCTCTTCTTACCCATCTCTATATCACACTTTCCCATTTCTCTTTCCTTCTTCCCGTGAAGATCAACCGATCCACCTCCTCCTCCCCTATACCTAACTGAGCATCTCTCCCCATTTTATACAACCACACTAACTTTTTTTGTTCTATTTGTTGGCCTCCATCTTCTTCTTACCCTTTCATCCATCCACCTTCTTACTTTGGGCTCTCATTAGGACTGCCCTCTACACAGTGGTCCCCACCGTGTGCCTCTCAAAGTTCTCTCCTTTACTTTGGTTTGTATCAGGCATGATCTCTCCTTAGTTCTTAGTCCAACCCCTGTCAGGTGACCTACTGACTTTAGTATACCCTTCTTCGTCACCAGGTGCCTCTTCATTTATTTTCTAGTTATCATGTAAAGCCATTAGATCCTCCCTACCATGACATATCGGCGAGTCTCTGTCTGTTCATGTCCCATCATCATCTTGTTGTTTTCTAGTAGCCTCGGCTCGCCCTTGTTTCCTAATCTCATCCCTCTAATTGACTCTCGTGGCCTGTATATTTCCTTCCAATCACATCTTGCCGTCGAGGATTCCTATCCAATCTGTGCTTTCACTCACTTGCTCATGACTTGTTCAACTTCCACCTCCTAGATTACATCTTACCTATTTCCACTCTAACCCCCTTAATTTGTCCTCTTCTTTCATTCCCCTTTCCCCCTATGTTCCCGATTCCTTGCTTGTCACATGTGAGTCCCTTGCACTCTCCTCCTTTGATGTTGATGGTGTGAAATGTTTTCAATTATAGAACTAAATTTTCCTTTTTGATTTGTCTTCTCCGTAGATCTCTTTGTGTACTAAGATTCTTACTTTATGTGGTGATGCCTTAAGCCATGCTCCCCATCACCCTCCTCCTCTTGGACTATACAATCTGTATCCACATGCCTGATAATCCCACATAGGTAACAAAAGTTTGTGAGTTGCTCATAGTATAGTTTGACTTTCAGCCTGTTGGTTCCTCCCTTTTGACCCTTAAAATTCTTTTCAAAGGTTTCATGATATCCAATAGTAATATTAGTCTAGATGATGACTCCCAACCGAGTTCAACCATGTCCAGTTGCAACACTTCCCAGATCATGCATGCTATATTCCTGACTATCGTTTCCAATCACATTCCCATTGTCAAGCCATAAACCCTAATCTAGAAAGGGTTGTAGTTGATGGTGATGCTTCCTAGTTGATCCACTTCATTAACTTCCTTGAAGAGTATAAATTTATTTGTTAAGTTCCATGGGAACCCATCAACTACCATGCTTTTATCTTTCCAATGGAAGAACTAGATCACATATCAATCATCATCTAGTTTCTTGAACAAAATTTTGTGTCCCAACACCCATGCTTGTGTGAATGTGTGCTTCATATCCCAGAAGCTTTATGTCTGATCTATGAGAAGATGTGCTATTAGGGCCAATTTAATATGATCCCCAAATCATTTTCCTCCTATCCCAGATCTCAATTAGTTCCTCTTCCTCCTATGTCAACTGCATCTTTGTGCATATGCTTGCCAACTCCTCCTCCATTCCGGAGACGAAACCAAAGAGACTGTTGCGAAAAGCTTGAAACTTCAAAATAAAAACCAAACAGTGAAGAGAAAGATTTCCACACACAGAAAACCCTAATCCCCATAGCAATTAGTTTATCTATGGGGAAGAGTTTTTGGATGAGATTTTTTTTCTTCTTTATCCAAGTTGAAATCACTTAGTTGCATAATTGGAGGATAAGGACCTTATAACTTTTGTACCTGATCTTGAATGAAATCAAATAAAAATTAGTCCAGTGAATATTTGGTCATTTATAGTAGTACCTAAGACCTTATTCTTTTATTAGTTGACATTATATTCTTTTCAAGTATTTGGTCACTTATAGGCATAAAGAAACTTTTCTTATTCGATTTGGTAAAAATTTGAGGACCATCCAATCCTAGAAAGACCCAAATAGTCATAGTTTGAGATTTAGTTAGTCTTACAAGGGAGGAATCTTAGTCAAATGTTGTGCAACCTCATCCGAGTGACTCTTGTTGAGTGTGCAACTCTTGCTCATTGATTCTCTCGTGAGAAAAAAGACCTTGTTTATGCCGAACATGTAAATGCATATAAATTTCTATTTTGTGAATTTCCTACAATACCATAGGGAATAGTAAGATTTAAATGCTAATATAAGATATTTATATATATATTTTAGGACATTCAGATACTATATATAGCAAGTATAACATCCAAAATGGATTTTTAACATGTAAGGTTCTTAACAACTAAGGTCATGGAGATGTCCTTAGAAATAAGGCATGCCCCTACATATGGCCTAGTCTATGTACTTGTTCTTATCTTAAATCAGGGTAATGCTAAGGCTATATGAACATCATTAAAACTTGTCATATAAAACATTATTATATATATTACCAACACTAAACCTATATACAAGGTCATTAGCTAGTTATTTTGTAGAAGGTCCTTGGACACAATGCATCACCCTATAAATGGACTGGGATAGCCATTGACCTTAGCTGAGTTTGATATATTTCTATGAATAAACACAACTAAATTGGTTACAACACATTTTCAAAGAATGTAATTAACCACTTAGGCTATATGATACAAAATTAATGTATCATGCTTACCCTCTAATTGTAGGGTTAGTATATTAGCAAATGGTCAAATAAAACCCCAGTCTTCACAACAAATAACTTGTTCATGTATATAGTAATGAATGCTTCTATATTAAGAGTCATTAGGTTCAATAAGTACCAAAATTCATGATTAATCTATCAATTGCATGTCCACAACCATTGTCCATAGAATACTGCTTAGGGTATTTATGATCTATTGCCAACTATTTATGATATATAATGTTATTAACTCATCTTCACATGTATAATTTGAAAAGGCATAAATACTATAAACATAAGTAATAAGTTCATAACATTAATTTGTCATTTAAGTATTGGTAAGTGCATAATGAGCCTAACTCTAGTTCTCCATCATTCTCGAATTGAGCACTATTCACACTATTTATAGTGCCAAAAATCCATTATAATGAACTTATATCACATAAGCATGTTTAGTCATCAAGATACTAAAATGTAATGCTTAAAAGGATTCAAAATTTTATTAGGAACCCAAAACATAAGTTTTGCAATTGTAGGATGTATTTTGATATTTATTTACATAAATAATAGGTTAAGAATAAATCTAGGGTTTTCATAGCATATCAATATCTATGAATATAAAATTGATGAACATGAGATGGATATAAAAGTAGACATTCATATCTTTGCAACACTCTATTATTTGTATCTGTTATGATCCCATATTTTACTTCAAATTTCCCAAGTCAAACCTATTTTCTTGTATTATAATTCATATCTAACTTGATCCAACAAAAGAGAACCACTTGTCTTTTTCTTCCACGAGCACAAGTTTTGGCCACATGCCTAAATAAGGATGTACACCTGGTTATGAATGGCTCGTGCCCATACCCCACTTAATGATGGAGCTCATGGAATTGGGATAAGCAAGCCTGGGCTTCAAACCATGTCAAACCACTTTCTCCTCCCTTATTCCTCACATTATCCATCGCACAAATCACTACCACACACTCATTATCCTCAGAGAAATGGACTTAGATAAAGGCTATCTCATGATTCTTGGAGGTTTTCCTCCTCACAAAAGAGAACGAAGTCCCTCTGGTCTTTTGGCCACTAAGAGAGAGGTTTTGTGCGCAATCTTAAAGAAGGAGACCAAAAAAGAAAATAGCGGGGCACAAATCTTCTTTGTCTTCACACTCTTCTAAGAACTTAAGAAGCTCCATAAGGTTCTCTTGATGATGGTAGTGGCCTCAAAAAGCTATGGAGAAATTGAGAGCCATGATCCTGAGCTCCACCACCATCACCGACAAGAGTTGGTTTGGAATCCATCAAATTTTGTGGCTGCTTGGGATAGTCAAGCGAGAAATGTAAAATTTTAGGTCATTTCAGAAAAAATGTACTTTCTGGCAGATTCTTCAAAGTGACATCTTATATAAAATTTATTTATTAAATTGTCCAATAAAAACTTATCTAATGTTCATACCCATTCAACGAATATGTCCTAGTAGGTTTGTATATTACCATCCATATTGGTCTTCTTATCGAAGACCCACTTGCACCCTTTGGGTTTTACCCCTTCAGGTGGATCCACCAAGGTCCATACCTTGTTGGTGTACATGTATTCCATCTCAAATCTCATGGACTCAAGCCATTTCTTAGACTATAGTACCTTATTAGCCTCTAGGAAGGTTGTTGGCTCATCATCTATGACCAACTCACCGCCTTCTTGAGTCACAAGGTGACCAAATTTTTCTGGCTCAAGGCGTGTCCTACTAGATCTATGAGGTTATTGTGTTACATGAGGAACTTGGGATTCTAGAATAGTTTGTGAGTCTCATTGTTCCTCCTATACCTATATAGGTTCAATATTTTCTTATTGATCTCGAACTTTTTCAAATTCTACGTTTCTCTCACTATTTCCTTTAGAAATAAATTCATTTTCAAGGAATACACCAGTCTTGGCAACATACACTTTGTTGTTAGATGGAGTGCAAAAGTAGTATCCCTTAGTTTCTTTGGGATATACAACAAAATAACATTTATCAGATTTGGGTCCAAGATTTTTAGGAATTTGTTTCCTAATGTAAGCTTCACATCCCCAAATATTTATAAAATACACATCGAGGCGCTTCCCATACCATATCTCATATGGTGTCTTTTGAAATTATTTAGATGGTAGATGGTTATGTGAAAATGTTGTGGTTCATTGAGCATGTCCCAAAAAGAAATTGGAAGATCATCAAACCTCATCGTTAATTGTGATCCATTCTTTTTGATACACCATTTTCCTATGGTGATCCAAGTGGATTCCATTGTGATACGATACCACAGTCCCACAGAAGCTCCTCACACTCTTGTCTTAAGTATTCTCCACCTCTATCATAATGAAGTGCCTTAATACTTTTGCCAAGTTGGTTCTTTACTTCATTCATGAAATCCTTAGAACTTTTCAAGGGTTTCTAACTTATGTTTCATCAAGTAAACATAACCATACCCATTGAAGTCATCAATAAAGGTAATGATGTACTCATAACCACCTCTAGCGTTTGTTCTAAAAGGGCCACATACATCATTATGTATGAGTCCTAATAGATTAATCACCCTCTCACTATTTCCAGTAAAGGTAGTCTTTGTCATCTTTCCCAAAAATCATAATTCACATGTCTATGTAGATTCAAAATCAAAAGAGACCAGATAGCCATATTTCTGGAGTCTGGAGATGCATTTCTCATTTATGTTCCTTAGACAATGATACCAAAAGTATGTTTGCTTTGAGTTATTGAGTATGTCTTTTGGTATTTATGTTATAAATGCTTGTATTAAGATTTATCAAGTATATACCATCAGACATTGGGGTACTTCCATAAAAGAGCCCATCATTACTAATAGAACATTGCCCATTCTTTATAAGAAATTCAAACCCGTTGTTGTCCAAACAAGATACATATATGATGTTCCTATTAATTGCAGGTACATAATAGCAATTCTCTAACTTTATTACAAGCCCACTTGGGAAAGATAACTCATAGGTTCCAACTGCACTGGAAGTAACTCTTACTCCATTGGCAACAAGTAGTTCAACATAACCTTTCATTAAAGGTCTACCTTTCTTTAGATCCTTCACATTTGAGCAAATGTGAGATCAACATATGGTATCAAGTACCGAAGATGAAGAAGTAGCAAAGTTAATCTCAATTACATATATACCTGAAGTAGAAATATCTATCCCTGGCTTCATCTTCCACATTTTCTTAAAGGCAAAAGGACTAACCCCTCTCCTTATTCTGAGTGCAGAAGACTTGGACTTCAACTTACCCTCAGAACAGTCTTTTGTCCTTGCCTTTTCCATGGGACATTTTTCCAATGATCATCATCGTGGGTTTGTCCTTCTTCATATGTGCTTTATAATTTATCAACATGCCAAGCAATCAAGACAACGGTTTAAACAAGTTATTCAAGTGATATCACTTGATAAACTGGCTATATGATTCAAGAAATGATTGTAGAATCATATCTGTGGCTAACTCTTGACCTAAATGAAATCCTAGTCTCTCTATATTGTCCACATGTCTAATCATATTGAGCAAATGGGGTTCTACTAGATCTCCCTCTGTCAATTTAAACTCAAACAACACTTTGGAGACATTTTACCTTTCTTGCTTTTCATTCTGTTTATGCAACTCATAGTTCATACAATCTAGCATAAGGTTTTTGATGTCTACAACATCTTGGCATGCTTCAAGTAAGCATCTATATTCACCTTAGGCTCATTTGAAGTGGCTTCCTATGGAACTGGTGTTTCAAGGACATAGAGAATGTTTCTCAAAGTCCTATACCAGTTTTGGAAATTTGTTCCATATAAATTGTCCTTCTCAAGGACCGATTGCAGTGATACTGTGTTTTTCATTTATATCTACAAGACTAAAATTTGCACTTTGTCAAAACATTTTTGATTTGACTTGAAAATATTGACGATATTAGTTAGGACTTTAATTAGTTACCACTCCCACTATTTTATTTAAATTGATAACCCCTACTACCAATTTGGAAGATTGCAAAGAACAATCTTCTAGCGAGCAAAGATCCAAAACAATTGAGTCAATGACCATCCAACGATGGCACTCATAACCAATTATTAAGGTAGGCAACATTTGCCAACCACATCTCATGCAATTCTTGGATAGATGGTATGCACAACCCCTTACCATAGTCCATCAGTATGCTTCTAGGCATTTAATCATAATAAGGTCAGCTAGTTAAGCCTGATCCACACACCAAAATAATATAATTTGCACCCTACTAGGAAAGATCCACATATCTACCATCACACTTCCATGAGATAGATGGCATACCATGCTAGGGCATGCTCACACTTGGTAGATCAAACTTCTCATGTGTTCTGCTTATGGAAAGAATCTTAGACTTAACATTTATTGATGGTTTTTATATTTATATAAATACATATACATATCCAATCACCACATACTTATAGTATGTATCATGTACACACTATATCTAAAAATAAGAACCATGCAATTATAAAATATGAGCGATGGTTATGGCCATAGTTATGTAATTCCTTGAAACCACAAGGAATTGTTACCACCTAACGTCCACATCTTATGTAGTAACCTGTTGTTGAAGAAGATCTATGGTGGAACCAATCTGGGTGTATCAACTCAACTCTGGAGACGATCGGTTGACTTCCTAGTCAGTCGGTTGGTCTCTTGGATCGGTCATCTAGTATCTGGTTCAAGCAATGTCTGGACTCATCTAGTCGATTGGTTGGGTCACCAGCTGATCAATCATTCCTCCTGTCTGGCCTCCTCGTTCTTCTAGTCGATCATTTCCTCTGGTACAGAGCGCCTTCTTTTTCCAAAATAGGAAATAAAAGTTTTCTATTCCCATTTAACTTATTATATTATAATAGAGAAACCTCGATTTACACTCGAGGGGATCATAGGAAGAAAAACATTAACTTCACATATGAAAAGAGAGAGAGGCCCAATGTGTAAATTGAGATATGAAATAGGAATAAAATCATACAACCATACACAAAGATATAGGGGGTTATTGGCCACATCATTAATTTTTTTTAGGATTACGCATATAAGGATCATATGTGGAATTTAATTAAAATATGTACATTGATCATTTAAATATTTACATATCATGTAATAAATAAATGATAAAATAAAAATCTAATCATATCGATTAAATCCCAAAACATAGTAAACTGACGTGGCTCTGATACCATTGTAGGAAAATATGGCAACATAGATGACAGTAGAAACAAAAAAGTTCTTGCCATATTCTCCTTGACCATGTTGACTCAAGGTCTAAATTGAAATCATTGTTTCAATTGACTAAACCCTTATTTGGATGATGACTAACCATTTCACTTATTCATGTCTAATACTTCTACTTGAGTGATTTCAGATTAGATATAGACACACTCCAAATTCCTTAACTTGCACTTCCTATGTTGGAGAAAAGACTAAGTCAAAATCAATGCAAGTACACTTTTGTGGAATATGATGTATCTCTATTAGAATAATGTTGTAAATCACCTGTAATGATTGTATGACTTGTAATTAATCTTAGAAAAAATAAGGAACACTTAAAACGAATAGTTAAGCACTTTAATGACAATTTCTAAAATTCATTACATGGTCTGTTGTTGGTCAAGTTTCATCTATGATAAACTCGACCGACACCTTTGATGGATTTTGGGAAGTGTCAAGTTTGGCTAAGTTTACCCCAGGTCAAACTCTACCAACACCCTACTCAGGAAAACCAAATTTAAGCCATCTGCCGAGTTTCATTCAAGATGAACTCGACCGAAACTTTAAATTTAATTTGTCGCATAGTACAATCGGTCAAGTTTCTGAAAAGTAAACTCGATCGAATGCACTATACAAAGTGTACATAAAAGGTGTTTCTAGCCATTGGAGTGTTGCAAAAATAAAAAATAGATTTATTACAACACCCCCAAACGACTAAGTGATTCTACTGGCTAGGAGGCATCCTCAACTATAAAAAGGATCCATTGGGCTTCATCCCATAGTTATCCAAGTACTATAAAGGTCCCTATATTATAATTGAGTGCCTCTAAGAGCCTCCTTCCATTCTTAAGCTTAGTCACTTACTATATCCATTAGAATGAGTATGAGATTTGTAAGAGAGATAGTCCTACATGTATATCTTGTGAGACTCTCACTTCCTCCACCTCCAAATCTCTCATTTCTACCACAAAAATGAATGTTCTCTTTCTCGGATAAGAGAGGTGAAGAAGAAGAAGGGAAGAATTCCCTTGGTCAAAGGTTCTCCAAGGTGAAGGTGAAGTCAAAGGCGGAAAATCCAAGAAGAGTGGGTAATTCTTTCTAGGCGGAAGACTTGTTGCAAGAGTGGATAAGTCCTTGGTGAAGGCAGAAGACTCATTACAAAAGCAGATAAGTCCTTGGTGAGGTTTAAGACTCTTGGTCATGGATAAGTAAGTCCTTTGGTAGGTTATTGGCTCCCTTGTCCTCAAAGGGAATGTTGGGTATCCTTGACCCGAAAAATGAAGGTCATGATGTAACTCTTACAATGTAATATAAGGAGTATGCAATGGTTGACAAAGCCTAGAGGTTGACCTCTTTAAGTAGTGGATGTACATTCTCCTAATTTGGGGTTTGGAACCACTACACATAGCTTGTGTTCTTGTCCTTGTTCAATCTCTCTCCCCCTTACTATGTATATTTTCATTGCACTCAAAGTTCATATTTGCCATATTAACTTAGAAGTACTTTAAGGTCTAATGAATTTTGTTTAAGTACTTTTAGCTCTATTCACCCTCTCTAGAGCCCATCTTTGATCCAATAAGTTATATCAAAGTGAGTCTTCTCCAATCATACTTCCACAAGTAGGAGAATACGGGTGATTATTAAGGTGAGAGGTACCTCATAAACATTCCAATCTTTGATCGGAGAAATTACCTGTATTGGAAGAGAAGACTACGAATTCTACATCTAAGGATCAAGTCTTGATTTATGGAGAATCATGGACCTTCCATACAAGCTGCCAGAGACTAGGGATGGCAGAAATAACCACACAAAGTGATCCAAACCGCCCAAACCGTAAAATTTCAGTTTTCGTACTTATGTTCGGGTTGTGGTTTGCTTTGGACGAAATCTGAACAAGTTGGTTCAGGTATGGTTAGTCATACGCGGACATCCAGACTATCCAGTCTCGCCCACACACCCTATAATTCTCACTTTCTAAACTCCTACCAGCGTCGCTTACAACGAGACTCCAAACCCTAGCTATGAAATTCCAAATCCTAACCATTGTCTTCCAAACCCATGCCTCGGTGGCGTCAGTGCTCACTGCTCCATTCTCCCAAAGCCTCCTACCCTTTCTTTCTCTCCTCCCACTACTCGGTTTGGATCAGGTTGTGTGCGGAGTAGTGGAGAAACCCAGGACAATGCCGATTGAGAGCCTTCTACGCTACTAGTGCTGGACACGAACTGGCTCATCCACGACGGGACTGTCGCAGTCAGCTTCAGGGCAGTCATTGAGGAGTCAAGGTACCTGAGATACGTGGGTGAGATCCAAGCTCCAGTGGGGGTGAATTTCAGGGCATTTTTACGTCTGGTACTCTTCCAGGTTAGTACTCTACTTCGTGCTGTTCTCCTTCCTCTGTCTTTGATTAATCAATGTGTGGGTTAGTACCTTCGTTGTCTTTGATAAATCGATGTATGGGTATGCATGTCGATGCATATATGGAAAAAAGGGGGATTTCACAGGGAAATGGATGTGGGAAAAAGGGGGATTTCATGTCTGTATCTTCATTTGCTTCTTTTGTTTTACTCTTTCCGTTTTCCCATGACCTTCCGTCGGCAAACCAACAGACGAAATCGCAGTCACGACAGCCCCATCAACCACGTTTACCCTGCATTTGGACGGTAACAGGGGATATACAAATGGTAAAGGCGATGATGAGGATGCAACAGATCTCTTCGCGGCTTCCATCCTCCTCATCTTCTCCCAGAGCTCGTCTTCTTTATTCCTTCGTGATCATTTGCACACGTAAGACCAGACGTCCTGTCTGTACAACCACCCACTTGTTGCTTGCGCTGTTGAGTGGAGGAAACTGACAAAGCCTCCTCCTGAGTTCCCTCCTCTACATGCGTCTCTGTATCCAACGCTACCTTCCATGATGGATGCTGCTGCAGGCCGACGTAGTTGTTTCTCACTACAGCCACTCGTCTTTAATTGTAGTCACTGGTCTTCTTCAACAAATGTGCACCCCAGTTCATAACTAACTACTCCATTGTATATACAATCAAACTAGATAGCAAATACAAGGTGGAATATTGCTCTGTACCTTGTACCGATTGTCATGGTCAAAGATTCTGTTTCCAGTTGTATTTGTATTAGAATTGGACCGGTTGAATTAGAATGTGATGAAAATCATTTTGAGTTGTAATCATGTTTGACACAGTTGTATTGAGTTGTATTAGAATGCAGTCAAGTTACATGTTTATTTGTGAATTTGTTTTCGGGTCAGTTTGCTTGCTGCAGAAACACTGATCTGCATGGTTTTAGTTGTATTCGGGTAGTTCATGTTTATTCGGTTTTTTATTTTGAACTAGAATTTTGATTTAGATACTATTTCGGTTTGGAGCGGGTCTTCTCCAAGCATACTTCCACAAGTAGGAGAATATGGGTGATTATGAAGATGGGCAACCTTCAAAGAGAAAAATAGAAGGAAACAAGAGTGAAAAAGGGATCACAAAGGCTCCATCAACAAATGAAAGCACTAGTGGAAGATCTAGTGAATTTGAAGATGGAAGATGCCATTGCGCCCTCATGACAAGCTCAACTAAAGATTTAAATGAGGTAAATTCAAGTGTTGAGATTCAAACAAATGCTTATCTTAGTCAACTAAATGCTCTTAAATTTGCAAATTCTAGCTTGCTTGATAAGATTAAGTTTTTAAAATCTCAACCTTCTATGACTACTTCATACATAGAGCTTGCTACTACTATTGTTTCTCTCTCTATTGTTTCTTATGTTCTTAAATGTGTTTATGAGAGTAAAGAGCCTACTTTGCAAGGAATAGAATGTGTAGATAAAGTTTATCCTTCAAAGATTACTTGTCTTGTATATGAACTTGCTTCCTTGCATAGTAGTGTAATTGCTCTTGACCCTCATACTATCTTTTCTTATAGAGAGAAAGTTTTTGATGCTCTATCTTGTGATAAAGATTCTTATATGACTAAAGATGTTTGCTTAGAAATCTATCTTGTGCATGCTAGAGATGATATGAATCTATTGTGTTTTACCTTTACTTCTCTTATGCATGACAATCATAGTTTGAGATCTTCTTTGCAAAGATTCTTTGGTGATAAAAAGAATCTCAATCAAATCCTAGACCATACTACCAAACAAATGGGTAGAGATGGCATTGGACTTGACTGTAGCCAAAGGAACAACAAAGACAAAGGACCTTCAATTTTCAATGAAGAATCCTCCAGTTCCAAGGCTACGGGCACTTGTAATCATTGCAATGATTTTGGTCATTATTCTACTTGTCGTCCTTTTAGGAAAGCACCCAAGAGCAATAGGACTTGGGTTGCTAAACTAACCCCTCTGGACCCAAAAACATGATTGGGGACCATTTCATCTTTCTTCCTATAGGTAATTGCAAATGGATTGACGTGAGCCATTGAATTGCAAATTGACTTCTCAATCCACATGAAAGAAGAAAGGTGAGATGTGTAGAGGGTGACAACAAGTGGAAAAGCAATGGTAAGCACAAAGGTAAAGGTTTTATTGCCTATAACCATTTCTAACTTGTTTTTGTCAAGTTAGTGTGCACTATACATATGGTTTTTGAGTCAAAAGTGGCATTTTGTGTTTCTCTTCACACTCTTGCTCAAAAACTATTTCTAATGCTTCTATAGTGCATTACCGACTTGCTTAGACATGTTTGGATATGGTTTGTATTTTTATCATGCCTTTAAATATGTTTTTATGATATATATGTGCTCTTTGACAGCTGCTCTGTCGGTCGAGTTTGCCCTATTGAAACTCGACCGATAGGCACCAATGGGTGTTGCCAACAGCTGCGATCGGCCGAGTTGCCAATACACAGAACTCGACCGATTACACTGTGCACAGAATATACATTTGGCTTATTGAGTGAGAATTTCCCTCTCAACTAGATTTTCTCAACCAATAGCCTTATTCTTTGGCACTCTCATTTGGTACCTTTATATATGCATATTGCCATGTTCTAAATTGCCTATCTTGCTTACAACTCTATCTCTCTAATTGCTCTAAATTGGTATATCTATATCGTGCAATTACTTGCTTTGAGTTGTTTTGCAGGTTTTGATGATGAACTCTTTGGATCTCTTGGTTGTGTCTTAAATTGCTTCCGCTGTACTCTAACTTGCTACATCTATCTAGGTGTATATCTTGTCTTGATACAACCTTGAGGTTCTTAGGGGTAATCATCTTATGGTAAGGATGCATATCTAGTGAGTTATATCCTTTCATGCGTCTAAAATTGCATATCTCTTGGTTTGGATATATCTCTATATCTACTCATAGCTTGCTTTATATTGTGGTATCTCTTGCTATGATCTAGATCCTACTAGTAGTCCTAACTTGTGATATCATCTACTAGTAGTTCATATACATGTAGTTCTAACCCTGTCAATAATTGCCATCTTTGATCATCTATACGTTATGCTTGTATCTTATCTCATACATGCTCAAGATTGTTCCTTGAATTGCATATCTACTATCTTGAGTTGCTTGCATAACATTGTGATGCAGGGTACATAGATCTACATTGTATGTAGAAATGGGAGTATTTTTTGGATTTTTATGTAGGTTTTGCTCCAATTTCAGTTTTTGCTGCAAGTATAGTGCTTTTTATGCAGAAACACCCTTCTGAGCAAGACTCATTGCTTCGCCATGAGCTCCGATGGTTTTTGGTCAAATTCCATCATCTTGAGGGTCAAAGTTGTGATTTATTGTTTTTCTGCAGCACTGTATCTTGCATTTTTGGGATGTTCAAGTATATGTTTTAACTTGCTTTTCTTTCTATGCTTGGACAAGACCCTATATGTGCTCTTCTACTCTCCTTATATAACTTTTGTTATCTTCTTTCTCTTAACAAGTGGTGTTTCTTAGTTTCTTCACACCCCCACCTTTTTGAAATGACAAAGGGGGAGAAAGATATGTCTTCTTTTGACAACAGGGAGAAGGCATGTCTTACATGAAGAAAAGAAGCGTGTCCATGTAAAGGGGAGAAGGTAAATGGGAGAAGACATATATGTGTAGAACATATATGAGTAGAAGACATAGTTTCTATAAATGTTATGAAAGCTAACCATGCAGGAGAAATAGCATCAATTGAGGGGGAGTATGAAAACTCCACTAGCATCAATTGAGGGGGAGCATATGAACTCAATTCTACTGAAACCCCTAGGTTTCTCCGAAGGTATGATTTTACTTACAAGCTTTCAATACATTTATGGAATGGTTTGTCATCTTCAAAAAGGGGGAGAATGTTGACTCAAGGTCAATTAGGTCAATGTCGACTCACGTCTAAATTGACTAAACCCTTGTTTTGATGATGACTAACCATTCCACATATTGGTGTCTAATGCTTCTACATTGAGTGATTTCAGATTAGGTTTAGACACACTCCAAATGCCCTAACTTGCGCATATCAAATTGGAGAAAAGACAAGTCAAAATAGCTACAAGTGTGCAATTTGGGATCTCTATGTAAATGACCTTAGAATTGTTTTGTAATCACTTGTAATGATTGTATGACTTGTAATTAAGCTTAGAAAAATTATTGGGACACAAAAATCCATCATTTGTACAGTTTTACGAAAATTCCAAAATACCCATAACAGGGATTTGGTCGGCCGAATTCCAAACTCGGCCGATCCATATATTCTGGAATTTTCTGGGCAATCGGCCGAGCTACCAACTCAGCCGATCCTTGTTCGGTCGAGTTTCTATGGTGGGAAACTCGGCCGATCCACTGATCGGTCCAAGATGAAAGTCGACCGATCGGCCGAGTTTCTCCAAAGGAACTCGGCCGACAGTCTATCTTTCAGACTTGTCTTTTAGTGGTTCGGCCGAATTACCTTTATGTAAACTCGGCCGATCAGACTGTACTGGAATGCAGAAAAAGCATTTCCAACCGTTGGAGACTTTGTTGGGACCCAAAATAGATCCGTTGCAACTTGTAAAACGGCTATTTTTCGTTCACAAGTGTTCCCAAAGGCTAAGAGGCATCCCCAGCTATAAATAGGACCCCTTGGGCTTCATTCCAAGGTTGAGCATTCATTGCAAACTCTTTGTGAGGTTCCTATTCTATAGTTGAGTGCTTCCTACAGCCTCCTCTCTCTCTCTAAGCTTAATCACTTGCTACATCCATTAGAGTGAGTAGGAAATCTGTAAGAGAGCTAGTCCTATTTGTATATCTTGTGGAGCTCTCACTTCCACCACCTCCCCATCTCTCATTTCCAATCATGAAGATGAAGGTTATCTCTCTTGTCCAAGAGAGGTGAAGAAGAACAAGGGAAGGAGTCCCTTGGTGAAGATCAAGGCAGAAGACTTGGAGCTAGAGTGGGTAAGCCCTTGGAGAAGGCAGAAGACTCAAGCTCAAGTGGGTAAGTCCTTGGTGGAAAGCTTCTCCGAGTGAAGGTGAAGTCAAAGGCGGAAGATCCAAGAAGAGTGGGTAATTCCTGCAAGGCCGAAGACTTGTGCAAGAGTGGGTAAGTCCTTGGAGAAGGCCGAAGACTCTTGCAAAGTGGGTAAGTCCTTGGTAAGGTTGAAGACTCTTTTGTATTGGATAGGTAAGTCCTTTGTTGGTCTTGTAATTGTAAGTCTTATAAGTGAATATAAGAGTGCAATTGGTTGAAGTCCTAGAGGTTGACCTCTCTAGGCAAGTGGACTGACACACTTCTAGTTTGAAGTGTGGAACCACTCTAAATAGCTTGTCTATTTGGTGCATGTTCAATCTCTCTTATCCTTGCTATGCATGATTTAGTTGCACTCAAATTACCTATTTAGCAACCTTATCTTGTCATATAATTTGAAGGTTTAATGAATTTTGTTTAAGTGCTTTCAGCTCTATTCACCCCCCCTCTAGAGCACCTAAGTCACCCATCTAGGATCCAACATTAAGTTCATCCATATGAACTTCTAGATCCATATAGTATCAACTCCTGTGTTCATAACATCAGGATTCTCAACTTCTATTGTTGAATTGAATTTATGGCATGTAGTTTGGAACCTTTCCAACTCACAACTCTTTTTTGAAAATGAAATATATTTTATACTACAATCACTTTCTGTCATTTTCGAAGCTTGCATCAGTGTAACCATTTACACCCAACTCTTCCTTGTTACCATAGTGCAACAATTGATCCTTTGGTGCTTCACAAGTAGTAATGGATATTTTCTATGGTATTCCAGTGACCTTCATTGGTTCTGACTAAAATCATCTTGTCATGTCCAATACATACAAAACAATGGGATGAGTACACTATATTGTAGATAGATCCACATGTGAATTCACATGGCATCTCTTCCATGCTTCACAAGAATTAAAACATTGGATTCTTGAGAAACTGATTCCATCTATATGGATAGATTATCTCTCATTGAATCCTTCATGCTAAACCCTTTCAACATCTTGTAAATATATGTGTTTGTATTTAGGTTTAGAAACTTTCCATAACTATCTCATATAGATCTCAATTCCTATCACATAGAATGTTTCACCTAATACTTCATTACTGAAAGAGTTTTCCATGCCAGGTATGAATACTTACAGTACTGAGAAATTATTCCTCATCAATATGTTGAATATTTATATATGCTCCCACTAAATATTTTGTAATCATAGATTTCATCATTTACCTTAGCTCAAGTCAAACTCTTTGACTATCTTGTCAAGTCAAAAGATCCCATCTCTGAGATGCTTGTTTCAATATCAAGATTGAACATTGTAGCATACAAACTTTATTTGCATTAATGAAGTTTTAAGACATTTAGGCTATGTTATGTACACATCCTCTCATTTATTTTTGTTAAGGAATGCAACTTTATTCTTCATATGCCAAATCTCATAGTTTATGTAAACTACAATAACAAGCATGCCAATTGGAAAAGAGGAATTCATTATGGTCAACACTTTGAACTTATTTGAAAACCTTTGAAACCAATCTATCCTTGTAGGTTATCCATCTTGGTCTTCATCTTGAAAACCCAACTACACCCTATGGGTTTGACTCCTTTAGCTAGTACTAGAAAGGTCATACCTTGTTAGTGTACATGGACTCCATAATGGCCTTCAATCCATTTCTTTGATTCTAATTCTCAATAGCTTCTAGTTGATTTGTTGGCTCACCATCATATGACCAACCTATCTGAGTTATTGGATTCACAATCTTTAAATCTTAGATGCGTTCTACTAGAACTATGAGGTTCGATGTTACATGAGGAACTTGAGATTCCACAATAATTTGTGATTCCCAATTGTTCCCATTGTACCTCCTCGTCAACCTCAAACCTTTTTGAGTTCTAATTTTACTCCCATTGATTCTTTTAGAACTCAGTTATCCTAGAAACAAACATTTTGTTTTCGGATTAGGATTAAAGGTAGTATCAACAATTATAGTTTGTGGATAAACTTTTCTAGAAACTAGTTTCTTTATATAAGCTTTAATCTTTAAGACATATCAGAACATTCCCATATCATATATCATATGATGTCTTTTAAACCATTTGACGGTACATTATTTTAGTGTGAAGTATATATCCATGAGGAGATTAGAAGATTAGATTAAATGATAATCACATCATGATCCATCAGGATGTAATTCCTTCTTTTTGACACATCATCATGTTTCAGGTGGTTTTGACTTGTGATACACTATCATGGTCTATCCAGAAGGTTCTCAAACTACTAATGTAAAGTATTTCAACATTTGATCATATCAAAGTTTCTTAATAATTTTATCAATTATACTTCATTTATGATTTCCTTAAACACTTCAAGTGATTCATGTTTGTATTTCACCAAATAAAAGCCCTATATCAACTGAGTACATCGATAAATATAATTAAGTACAAACAACTATGCATAACATTTATTTTATAACATCTTCATACATCAACATGTATAAGATCTAATAGAATGCTTGCTCTCTCCATTAAACCTAGTGAGAGGTGGTTTGTCATGTTTCACATAGATAAAACTTGCATGTCTCTTGTTGGTTCAATAACCAAAAGAATCTAGATACATCAATATGTGTTCTAGATATGCATATCTCATATATGTTATATAGATGACATTATTATATGTATTGATTGTTTGAGTTATCAATTGTAATCCTTTAGGTATTTACATTATAAACATTCATCGTTTGATCTTTTCATATAAAGATCACAATACATTTTTGGGACATTGACATACAAGATCATATCTTTGAAATAGAACCATTAACAACTCTTTATTTGTAATAATCATTGTCCATACATGATGCACAAAGTAAAATGTTTCTATTATAGACATAATGAAATAATAGTTCAAATAACTCTATTACATAGTAGATTGAAGTTGTAGCAACTCTTACTCTGCATAGTCCATCCTTGCCCTTTCATAAAGGCCTTACTTCTTATCAGATCATGCACATCAATGTATGTCAGATCTACATCCGGTATCACATACCAAGATGAAGAATTAATAAAATTTATCTTATAATGTTTATACCTAAAATAGAGGTCTCTACCTCTTTCTTCTTCTTCTTTGATTCCTCCAGGAAGAGAGGACAATTCCTTTTCTAGTGTCCAGACTAGTGACAGTGGTGACAATTTTCTCCCTTATTTACTCTTGCCTTTGCCTTGAGATCTGAAGACTTGGGCTTTTGGCTAGCTTTAGAACTCTTCTTAGCTTTGCCTTTGCCCTTAGACTCTCCCTTAGTATTACTGATCATCATCATAAACTTGTGCTTGTCTTTCTTCATTTGTGCCTCAACTATTCTTAACATGCCTAGTAACTCTGTCAATGGCTTGTCAAATGTCATTCATGTTGTATTTCATGAAAAACTAACTATATGACTCTGGTAGAGACTAAAAAATCACATCAGTGGCCAACTCTTGAACCAAGGTAATCCCAATCTGGAAAGGTTCTCTGCATACCCAATGAGTTTGAGCACATGAGGACCTACTAGATCTCCTTCTACCATGTTACATTTGAATAGCGCCTTGGAGACATCATATCTCTCCTATCTTCTCTAGTCTTGGAATATGTTCTTAAGATGTGTGACCATCTCAATAACATCTATGTTCTCATGTTGTCTTTGCAACTCATAGTTCATTGAGAACAACATTAGGCACTTGACATCAATGACATATTCAATATGCTTCATGTAGGAATCCTTATAAGCCTAGGGAAGAGGTTCATCTGGCTCTGGTGTCTCCAGGACATAGAGCTTGCACTCCTATGTGAGAACAATTCTTAGCATCCTGAACCAGTCACATAAGTTATTCCCATTTTACTTGTCCTTCTCAAGGAATGATCACAAGTAAAACATGTTGTTGTGTGCTTCCATTTAATTCTATAAGAGAAATTTACAATTTTGTCAAAAGCTCATTCTTGATTTGATTTGATTTGATTTGATTTGAAAAAGACAATGTTCAATTAGGCCTTTAATTAATTATTGCTCCCATTATTTTATTCAAATTGATAGTCCTCAATATCAATTCAGAATATTGCAATGTACAAACTTCTAGTGAACTAAGATCCAAAATAATTCAATCATTACCCGCCCAATGCCAACGTCCATAGTTAATTATTAAGGCAAACAACTTTTTCCAATTACATCATATACAATTCTTTGATAGATGATATGCTCAACACTTTTCCATGGTTATTTTCATGCCTTTAGTGCTTAATATCATTAAGGACACATAGTAAATCCTGACCTAAAAGCCAACATGATAATAATGCACCCTACTTGGTAGGACCACATTATTACCATCACACTTTCACGAGATAGACAACACACCATGCTTGAGGTTCCCACACTTATTAGATCAAGATTTTTATGAGTGTTGCTCATGGAAAGCATCTAAAACTTAATATATTATTTGAGGAAATTTGTATTTATAAATGCATATACTTTATCCAATCACCACATATATATAGTACATATCATATACATGCTATATCCCACAATGTAAATATGCAATATAAAATATTAGCGATGATTATGGACATACTACTATAATTCCTTGGAGCCACAAGGAATTACCACCACCGAGGTCTACATAACATGCATGGACCTTTTGTTGGTGTAAATCTATGCTTGACCCAATCCAAGTTGATTGGTTGAACCCTTAAACCGATCAACTCCCTCTTGGCTGATCGGTTGGTCATTTGAAATGATCGTATGGCCTCGAGTCCAACCGATGTCTAGACACCTCCTAACGGTATGTTAGGTCTACCACCTGGTCGGTTCTCTCCTCTTGCGGTCTACCTCCTTGATCCTCCAACCAGTCAGCTTGTTACGTGAAATGGACGGCTCACCTAATGCCGATCATCATCTTCGTCATTCCAAGAAAATAAACTATCCTATTACTATTAAACTTATTACATAGTAATGAAAAACCTCAAGTTACATTTAAGGAGAGAAAAGGTATGAAAGAATAATATCTTTACATTGGGAGGAATAAGATAGAGGCCCGATATACAAACCGAGATAAAATAGGAATTGTTGGCTAAATTGGACATTATTACAATCCCTTTGTTTTGATGATGATAAACATTTCATTCTTGTGGTTTTAACGTGCTACTTGAGTGTTTCAGGAATAAGCATAAAAGGCGGTGGATAGCAAAGATTTGGAAGATCCTTATGCTCAAATTTGCTTTATTTTCATGATTATAATAAATGTAAGAACTTGTACAAGTTTATAATGTACAAGTACTTAGATATCATGTAAATCAAGCGTTCAGATCTTCCTATCCACTCACAACACTTAAATAGGTCATCCCCAAGATAGTATCACAATTGCAATTTGATACATACACTTAGTACATATCTAGAACCACCAAAATAGGGACTATCTCGGTCGAACTATTTCTCTACCGAGAGAAAATTGGTTGAACATTTTCTCGAGCAAAAATGTCCTCAGTCTAATGCACGAACACCTTTACATAACCTGCTCAATGCTATCAATGAGAAGGTTTCGGTCGAACTTTACTTCGACCGAGATTGAGTGTCTGGTAGGTTCTATAGCCGTTAGACTTGGTGGGAAAGGTAGTTGGGAGCTGAGTTGAACGTTGTAAATCCACTAACCTTAGTCTCCCACTCGATCAAAGAAAAGTTCGACCGAGATCAACTCGGTCGACAAAGAGCTCGACCGAGCTACATTCTGAACGACACTTTTCAACATTAAACAACTAGACATTGCAATGTAATTAGTGGATACATAACGGCTAATTGAGCACTAAGAATACCCTAGAAGGTGTCTAGAACATCCCCAAGCATTAGAAAACCACTCCTATAAATAGGACAAGCTATAGGACACCCAAGACATCACTTGTGCATACAATTACACTTGAGATTCATTCCTTGTGAGCAACAAGCTAAGCTACACTTGCAATCTATTTTCCTTGTGTTCTACATTAGTGTCCTATAGCTTAGTATCTCCTAGCCACCACACTACCACGTTCATCCACAGTGGGTAGGAGATCAATACACTTGATATAGGATCAAAGCACTGTACTAAATTGGTAACATTATTTCTTTCGTCCAATCTTGTTCCTTCTATTGTATTTTGTTCTCCTTTGCTACTCCTAGGTTGGAGGCTGCGGAAAGTAGGTTGTTGGAGCTTCTTCAGGTGGAGAAGGTAGCTCGGCGGACTTTGGACTACTTCTAAAAGGTCTCAATGGGAAGCTACTTCAAGGAGGAAGGCTACTTCAAGGGGGATCTTGAAGTTACTTCAAGTGAAGGCTGCTTCAAGGTTGGTGAGATGACTTCAGGGTGAAGGCTATCCAAAGGGCTATGAAGGTAGTTTTATCTTATGTAACATCCTTGCGAGGTAATAAAATACAATTGCTTTTAAAATCTCGATTGGGAACAACCGAGTAGTGGACTGACTCCCTTAGTGTTTGCTAAGGGTGGAACCACTCCAAACGCCTTGTCTCCTTCTCCAACATTTTTGTGGTTGCTTGGTTAAATAATTTTTTAAAATTATTATAAAACCCTATTCACACCCTCTAGTGTTTTTCATGAATAACATAAGCCATCCAACCAAACACAAATATTTGGATCATTGGACATTACCATGCTACACATCCACAATCAAAACTCACTTTTAGGGTGACACATGTAAATTGTATATGTGTGTGTGTGTGTGTCTATATATATATATATATATATATATATATATATATATATATATATATATTAGTTTGGGATCATATGCAGTCTTTAATCAGATATGCAAATTAATCGATTTAAGTATTCACATCGTATGGAATGAATAAATGATGAAAATAAAAAATATGATCATATCGATTACCCCAAAACATAGTAAATTGACGTGGGTCACATACCACTGTAGGGAAATATGAGATCAAATAGGCAGTGAAAACACAAATTTCTATCCATATTCCCCATAACAGCAAGATCGTGTCAACAACTATATAATGTGAAGGATGGTTTAACAAATTTATACCCAGTCTGGAGAAATTCCAATGACTATTCCTCATTGCAGTAGTGCAACTCTCTCTTAGTTGCACCCAGACAACGTCTACAACAACTCATGGTCTTTACACGGACAACATACGGACATTGTCCCCCTAGCGGAAAAAGTATCCACGCCTCTAGAGAAGTCCAGACGGACCACCTACAACTCATGTCATTCTACTAGAATGAACATGAAGGACTTGTCCCTCCTATTGGTGTACTAGTCATCAACTTTCTCTCCCACAATTGTTCTCCCTTGCTATCCCCCCTTTATCAGGTAGGACTTGCTCAGGCTCTCTATTGGTTACCACAACCAGAGAGGACAACAATTGTTAGAGGCATTGTGTCTGAGAAGCCTCTAGTACCCCTCTATTTATAGGGGGGTTAGCGTCAGGGTTCCCAGTCTCAGTGGGAGTGGAAGGAATCTAAATTTCATGAAAATTTGCAACTTGTGATAGACATAACAGTGGGTTCACGAGCGAACCGATCGGTTCACCTAGTGACCAATCGTTTCGTCATGTTTCCCAATCGCAACTATATTGGCAATTCTAATCCAAATACTACATGATATGATGTCTGCACTAATTTTTAATTCAGTCCAATTGAACCACGAACCAGACGTCTCACTTCATGAAATTTTTGTCTTGTGAACTCAAACTGATCGATTCACCAAGGGAACCGGTCGTTTTGTACCCTGGTTCTGTCAGAATTCAGCCAATGCAATTTGTAATCAACCTGACACTCCAACCGGTCCTCTCAACACTTGAATAGATCGGTTGGGAGTCTAGTTAATTAATTTGTTGCTTGAGTTGCGTACCTAAACTCTTTAGTAATCAATTCAATTATCATTCATGATTAAAATCCTTTTCTAGGTGTATCCTATTATGCGACCTGATAGGTTGCATGCTACGTTGGCATTGAATGTCCATAACTAGTTTATGACATCACAAGCGAAGAGCGGTGCCTAGTCACACATCATTACAATCCAAGTAAATGGAAAGTTGAAGAACAACTTCAACCTACAATCTATTGTAGGTGTTATAATGATTGTATAGTTCCTTTTTCTCTGATATCTGGATTGAACTCAAGGCATGGAATCGTCATTCTCAATGTTCAATCCATGTTCCTTGAACTAGAATAGACTGTATGAGATATATGTGACCTCAAAATTATATATTGATTCACATATGCATGCACATGCTTTTGTCAGTCTCACTTATCAAGTAGCCAAGATATCAAACTCCTATAGGAGGGCCAAATCCCATCTACATCACTCACAATCATCCCCATGTGTCATAATGCACCCAATCATCACCTTTATGACAACCCTTCTTCAAGATCACAGTGGATGGTGTCAAACTACACCAAACGACATGTGATGAGTGTAGTGATTTTAGATCTAAGAATAACAATCACTACCTTCACTATGAGAGATGACTATGACCACCAATTATGATTTCCATGTGTCACTCTCAAGGTGGTCTCTCCGATATGCTGTTCCCAAGCAAGTATCCATGTGCTTGGTTTGATATCACATATAATGACTGATGAGATTCTATCATCAACCAACACACACTCTAGTCTTAAGTGTTACTGTTGTCTATCATCCTTTCATAGTAACATCTGAATAGGGACATTACAAGAATGTACATACTCTTAACATCCATATGATCTGATTGTTCAATTCACTCACTTGAAGACATACATCATTGAGTATTATCATTATTTAGACATTCATTATGTTTCCTCATTATCTCATAACTAAGTGAAACATAACAAATTAGAAGCTTTCCTTTATTATTTAATACAATTGTTTAGAAAATATGCCATCACAATCATCATATGATTAGCTCTCTAGAAATACATATCAACAATAGTTTCTATAAATATTATGAATGCTAACCATGCAGGAGAAATATTATCCATTGAGGGGGAGTATGAGAACTCCATTAACATCACTTGAGGGGGAGCATATGAACTCAATTCTACTGAAACCCCTAGGTTTCTCCAAAAGTATGATTTTACTTAAAAGTTTTGAAATACACTTATGGAATGGTTTGTCATCTTTAAAAGGGGGAGAATGTTGACTCAAGGTCTAAACTGAAACCCTTATTTTGATGATGACTAACCATTCAACTTATTTATTTCGAATGCTTCTACTTGAGTGATTTTAGGTTAGGTATAGATACACTCCAAATGCCTTAACTTGTGCATCCTATCTTGGATAAAAGACAAGTCAAATCAATGCAAGTGCACTTTAGTGAAATAAGATGTATCTCTATTAGAACCATGTTGTAAATTACTTGTAATGATTGTATGACTTGTAATTAAGCTTAGAAAAAAAGGAGCACTTAAAACAAATATTTAAATAGTTCAATGGCAATTTCTAAAATTCATTACAGGGACCTTTTTTGGTCAATCATAGTGCCAGGTTTGGGCAAGTTTACCCCAGTCAAACTCGACCTGCATAGGAAAACCAAATTTAAGCCATAGTCCAATCTTCATCCAAGATAAACTTGACCGACACTTCAAATTTAATTTGTCGCATAGTGCAATAATTGATTTTTTTAAAAAGTAAACTTGAGCGAATGCACTCTATGAAGTGTGCAAAAAAAGTATTTCTAGTCGTTGGAGTATTGCAAAAATCAAAATTAGTTTCGTTGCAACACCCCAAATGACTAGAATTTGTTCATAAGTGCTTCTACTGGCTAGGAGGCATTCTAAATTATAAATACGACCCCTTGGGCTTCATCCCATGGTTATCCAAGTACTATGAAGTTTGCTATATTATAATGGGGTTCCTCTAATAGCCTCCTTCCACTCTTAAGCTTAATCACTTGCTACATCCTTTAGAGTGAGTAGTCGATTTTTAAGAGAGATAGTCCTACATGTATAACTTATGAGTCTCTCACATCCTCCACCTCCCAATCTCTCATTCCTACCATGAAGTTGAAGGTTTTCTCTCTTATCTAAGAAGGCTGAAGAAGAAGGGAAGGAGTCCCTTAGTGAAAGCTTCTTCTAGGCGAAGGTGAAGTCAAAGACAAAATATCCAACAAGAGTGGGTAATTCCATCAAGGCGGAAGACTTGTTGCAAGAGTAGGTAAGTCCTTGGTGAAGGCAAAGGACTCATTGTAAAAGTAGGTAAGTCCTTGACGAGGTTGAACACTCTTGGTGTTGGATAGGTAAGTACTTTGGCAGGTCATTGGCTCCCATGTCCTAAAAGTGATGGTTGGTTATCTTTGGCCAAGAAAAGGAAGGTCATATGGTGCAACTATTATAATGGAATATAAGGAGTATGCAATGGTTGAAAAATCCTAGTGGTTGACCTCTCTAGGTAGTGGATTTACTTTCTCCTAGTTTGTTATTTGGAACCACTATACATAGCTTGTGTTCTTATGCTTGTTTAATCTTTCTCTCCCTTTCTATGTATGTTTTATCGCACTCAAAGTTCATATTTACCATATTAACTTCGAAATATCTTTAAGGTCTAATGCATTTTGTTCAAGTGTTTTTAGCTTTATTTACCCCCTCTAAAGTCCATCTTTGGTCCAAGAGACCAGCGAATCACGTCAAAAACTATGTATTGGGAAGGAAGGTTACAAGACATATACTTCATCATGGAGCAAGTCCAGTGACTTATCCTTGTTGTAGCATGCTTCTTTCTCAAGTAGCATCTAAATAGTTGTTGGTGGTGGCCTCCTGGCATAACACCACATACGGTGGTTGATGACGTCCTCCTAGTGGGGTGGTAAAAGCCTCGTCACCTCTACGTAGTCCACATGTACCACCAAGAACTCCATTTTATGCTACCAGAGCTAATGTGGAAGGAGTTGTCCCTTTGAACGTCAATGTGCTAGCATTTATTCGACCTCCAATGTTGTCTCTCCCTTTTATGAGTAATACTTGCTAGGGCTCACTGGTTATCACAACTAGAGAGGACAACAATTTTCAGGGAGTGTCATTGTTCTCTTAAAGCCTTTACTATCCCTCTATTTATAGGAAGGCATGGTCAGGGTTTCCAGATCAATTGGGAGTCGAAGAGACAAATTCTCATAAATTTTTTAGAAGATGCAAATCATGAACCGATTGGTTCAACACTTGAACCAGTTGGTTCACTTGCTTTCCTATTTCATCACATTAGATTTCAATATTTGATTGATGCACAACATGATGTCAACATCAATCCTTGATCCAACTATACTGATCATTGAACCGAGCGATTCATAATCTAAATCAGTCATTTCAGAATCTAAACTGGTCAGTTCACTTCTAAACTGGTCAAGGCATTTTCAAGTTCAACTAACTTTTTTTGAAATTGACCTGAGATTTTAATCAATTGGTTCAACACTTGAACTGGCCAGTTCATAGTTCTGTCAGTCAATTTTTAGCCATTGTTGTTTAAATTGAATACCTAAACACTTTAGTAACCAAGTTAAACCATATTCATGAGTAATTCCTTTTTCTAGGTGCATTTTATGCGTGTGACCATATAGGTTCCAAATTATGTTGACAATGAATGTTCATAACTAATTTATGACATCATAGACAATGAGTAATACCTAGCCACACATCATCACTATCCAAGTAATTGAAAATTTGGAGAACAAGTTCAACCTATAATGATTTGTGTTATAATGATCATATAGTTCCTTTATCTGTGATACCTGGATTGAACCCTAGGCATGGAAATACCATCACCTCAACATCCATGTTCCTTGAATCAGAGTATATTGTTGAGGTACATGTGCGCTCAATATCTCGTATTGACTCACATGAGCATGACCATGCATTTCTCAATCTCACTTACCAAGTTACCAGGATATAAATCTCCAATAGGAGGGACAAATCCCATTGACATCACTCACAGTCAATTTCTATGTGTCACATTACCCGATTACTACCTTTATGGCAACCCTTATTCAAGGTCACGTTGAATTATGTCAAAATACATTGAATGACATGTGATGAATGTAGTGAGTTTAGGTGTAAGAATCACAATCACCATTGTCACTATGAGAGTTGATTCTGAAGACCATTTAATGGTTCCATGTATCACTCTCAAGGTGGTTCTATCCAGTACACTATTATCTAACAAGTACCTATGTTTTTGGTTTGATATCACATATCATGACTAATGAATTATATCAAACCAACATACATTTCAGTCTTATGTATTATTGTTGTCTATTTTTGTTCCACAAGAACATCTAACTAGGGACGTACAAAGAATGTATGAACTCTTATCACACATACGATCTCATTATCCAAGTCGTAAACTTATCATTGAGTATCATCATTCTTTAGACATTTATTATGTTACATCATTATCTCACAATTGAATAAAATAGATTAAATGGAATTACCTTTTATTTTTATCAAATCAATTACATCATGCCTCATTACAATCATCACATTATTGGCTCTCTGGGCATACATACCAACAATTCATAATTATAATATTTCTATATTTCTCATTTCTATCATGGTTATACATCCACTAGTACTTGATGCGTTCATAAACCGTTAGACTAAATACTCTCAAAACAAATGAATACTTTGTATCTATACATAATCTCAAGCTTCTTACCTTATTTAGCCAAGTACATCACTTACACATATGATGATTAATCAAATGAAATAGGCTTAGTGCAAGTCGAGTGGTTAAATCTAGTCTAGAAGTAGTGATGTTCTTATACTATCTTTTAATGCTGGAGAGGGGGTAAAAGATGTTTTGCCTATGTGCATTCAATAATAATAATAATTAATTTATAGATTAATACCTTTTTCTTGAAATTGATTTTTATCGATTGATTACTAAATGCTATCATTAGACTTGTGGTATGATCCATTTAATAGATTTTTCTTATAGATAGTTTATGATGATTTGATGAAATAATTATCTTTTCATTTAGCATTGTTTAAGCATTCATGGTATTATTTATATCAATTTCTCTATTTTTGATATTTTTATGATTAATCTTAATTTTTAGATATTTTGACATTTTTGACCTAGTGTTGTCATATGTCTAAACATTTAGTATACGTAGTTTTGATTGACTGAACTAATTTCTCAAATCTACCTAACAATCACTATCTGTATTCATGAGAAAAATTATTATATTAATTATGGTTAGGGATAAGAACTTTAGGTGGACCAAGGGTGGTGGTCAAGGGCAAGGCGTGACCAAAACATGAAACCATGCTAGTTTATGTAGCAAGAGATGGCTATCATAGAAAATGCTACAATATTTTGTAGTACCTTTTGCATTTTTATGAGCTAATCAAATAATAGTATGCGTCTTTTAGATGATATATTCATTTATAGTTGTTTAGCATGAACGATATCAAGCAAGTTATAATATATAGGAGTTTCAACTTTTCAAATTTGTTTGTGCAAATTTGTCTTATTCACACACTACTCGATTCCTGGACTTGTGGTGCGCCCTTTATGCTGTTAGATAGTTTTGTGTCCGACGTTCCGTGGTTGCACGATTTTGACTATTTAAAAGATAAACATCCTCGTGGAATGTCAACTTAGAGGTACGCTTCTCTGCTTCTAGGGTTTCTTAGAAATGACGAGGTTATTTATTTCACTCATAACCAGACTAGCATGATCTCCATTATTGTTTTCGTGATTATCCACTCCCATTATTCTAAAGCCTAATATAATAGAACAGTTAAGACAGGTGTACGTGCTTATATTATAATTACATGCCCTGCACAAGTTGGAGCTTCAAATTCTGTAACTTGTAGATATAACATAAAGAGGTACAGTTTGGTCTAAATCCATATCCATAAAACAAAAAAAAGGTAATCTTTCGTGTGCCCTTTACGTTCTTAGTTGATCATCCTTCTCAGTCTTAAAGTTCGAACATCTAAATTGTTGGTCCTACATGGAATAAAATGTATTGGTCCTCAATATTTACTTTTTCGGTCCATGCATCCTCAACAGATAGTTGGGTCATAAAGAAGGAAAAAATAGGAAAGAAACAATAAATTTTTCATCGCTTTCAAATGTGCTACAGCAAGTCAGAACCCTCAGTAGTTAAAAGAGTGGGGGAACATCCCCAACTTCTTTTCCCGCCATGCAGCGCACCAAATTTTTTTTTCCCAGTTTGTTTAATGGTCCTAAAACCATCTTTACGCCCGTAGTGATTACATCCAAACAATAGTCCAAATCAAAAGCTCTAAGCCTCTAACTCCCATGTCACCCTACCTTGTCTGCCTCTCTTTGCTCTGAGTGCAAAAGTTCCCAGTGCATGTAGATGGATTAGGACGAGTTAATAGTACCAGGTCGGCCACCCACTCTTATCGTTTATCTCTCAATGAAGTTCTAGGACCACCGGCCAATTTATAAATTCTATATCAAAAGGCGGAAAAATGGCCATGCATGGGTTGGTGGACTATTTGTAAGTCTGAACTTGTAGCAGGGCAAATATTCTCCTCGATCACCGTGTTCCTGTTGCACCAAATAAAGAGATAATCAAATTTAAGTAACAACTATAATGTTTCGATGTAGACAGAATCCTTATAGGTATTAGCACGGCAAATTGACAATTCATTGCATATTAATCAGATGAAGCTATACAATTTAATGTAACCCATGCAGTTCCATCATTGGGTCTCAAGGGCGCCCATATATGCAATTTAATGAAGTGGGAGAATTGGTTCTTATTCCCTGTGGGGTACTCCCTCTCTACGTTTAATTATGTAGTAGTTGAGATATGGCCAACATATAGTAGGCAGCTACGTTACGAAAAAGTCTGAATCCTATATAATTAACAAGTTGATCTTTAATACGAGCAACCGCATTATTACCGACAGAGAATACCAATCAACCTAAAATTCAGAACTACAGATTCCCACAAAATAAAAATAGTCAGCGGCTTACTCTTTGGGCCGAGATGCCCAGAGGGAACTTACGGCGCGCAGCCGGCTATGATATTCTCCAATGGCCAGGAGACTTCTAGCCGACTGCCGGACGGTCAGTATCCGGTGCAGCTGGTGCAATGTCTGCTGCCTCAGGTTATCAGCCTGCATCAATTGTCAAACAAAAGATAATTTACTTGAGCCACAGATTACACGAGAGATTAGGATAATTAGCTGTAGCAATCAGACGGATACACACAGTCTTATTACACAGATATTAATATATTGGTGAATATCCTTCCAGTAATGGGCATTATTATAACGAAGAAAAGAAAGACAACAGAATCCAACCATGGAAGGGAGCTCTTTTCTTGTTATTATATAGAAAGCGAAAAAGAATCTCTGCGCTGTTCATTGAATTTAGACGGTTGTAATTGCTTTTAGAGGGAATACCCTAAAATTTAATGGCAATACGACTTTTTAGTTCTTATTCTTGGTCCACGCACGCGTTGCTACCTGCTACAACGTTACCCCAGAAATCAATAATGCACAAGGGAAAGCCATGTGAATGTGATGGACTGGGAAAACGACTTGCAAAAACGATTAAGTGGTCTCATAGAATGTATAGCCATGCATGGAAACCCATGGCCAGCTGCTATATAGTATTAAACGTACCGTACGTATATATTGTACAGATTTTTCTTTGGGCGAGGGTGCAAATATTATAGGCAAGCAAAGTTATAATTTCTTTATCCGATTAACAAGGCGGAGAAATTCGCTGTGCTATCATTGAATGCGCACACAACCTTCTTACAGTGCAAATTCCACTGAATCATTAATGAGCTGGTAGGGACTAAATCAACAGCTTACCAGTAATGAAGCATAGCCTAGCTAGATATAATAACAGAAATCACAATACTCAACAATCAGAAGTTGGAAAGATTGCTGAAAACATACAACATCGAACTGCAGGCGGTTCAATTGCCATATTTGATACATAATGAAGTCTGGTGGGTGGATAGTTTTCAAGCAACTATTGTCTATTCACAGACGTACCAAACTCAAAGCGGCTTTGATTGACGAAGAAGAGGGTTGGTTCAGAGAGAGAGACAGAGAAAGTGCAAAAGGTATGAGGAGGACAAAAGGCATCAGCATGCAGCTGCTTGTTTTTAATGGCGAGCAGGCAACACGGGAGAGAGGACATGCAAATGACTATTTGCGGACAAGCAAAATATATCTCTCCCATTCCCTGTGCGTCGCAGCTAGCTCTCCCGTCGTCTCCCCCGCATGTGACATGTAAGTAACGTAGGTCATGCCTGTACTTTCAGTACAAGCCCCAGAACGCCTATGAACCCACCGATTGGTAGGTGCAGGAAGATAAGGCAAGATATATGGCTGTAATAGTACGTGTGGCGCTCAACTGCCCCCACCTATGTCGAAGACAGGCCCTCAGTTGTGAACGGTGGTTGTGGGGACAAGTGTTTGTGGGGGAGAATAATTCAATACCTCAAACTCGTCCTTCTTATGGACAAAATGAACAGGACTCCACAAAGTTTAATATTATACATTGATGACTAATGTCGGTTCATGGAAACGGTATTGTTTAGTGGAGGATTTTACTCATGCACATTGGAAGAAAAACAAGAAGCGATGAGATCAGTTAATAAGAATTGAGTACTATGTGGTTTTGAGGACCCAAATTCACCTACCACATGAACCCCTATAAATGGAACACACTGCTTTCATATTTAGCAAGAAAGAAACGCACCCTTACGGTTGTAAACTCTTGGTATATGAGACATAAAGACAGGTGCGCCAGTACTAGCACCAACAATACAATTACCACACTATACACCTAGCACCATGACCTACGTACCATACTTCTGAGGGCCTACGTCTACATTGAGAGCCAATTGATGAGTGATTGGTCTTTCCACACAAGTGACAGCATCATATTGGCATCGTTTTGTAATATAACTAAATAATACTATTTTGGATGAATCTTATATTGGCATGTGATGAATAGAGCACTACCCATAATGGGAATGTGGGTCTTATCAATCCCTCCCAGAGCTATATGAGGAAGAAAGACAATTGTCTCAACAATGGCGATAGAAAAAGCATACTAGAAACCTAGCACCATGGCCCATGCACCATACTTCTGGGGGCCTATATGTTTATGTTGAGGACCGATTTATGAGTGATTGGTCTTCCCACACAAGTGATATCCCCATATAGACATATTCTTGTAGTATAAATAGTATAATACTATTTTAGATGGAGCTTATATGGCTCTCAATAGAGCACTACCAATAATGGGAATGTGGGTCTCATCAATATTTCCCACATGTATATGAGGAACAAAGACAATTGTGTCAGCACTAGCACCAACAATACAAAAACAAACAAGACTCCTAGCACAATGACCTATGTGCCAAACTTCTAAGGATCTTTTTCCATGCTGAGGATCCACTGATGAGTGATTGGCCTTTCTACACAAGTATGACACCATATAACCATACTCATGCAATGCAACTAGTATGACAATTGTTCTGGATAGAGCTTAAATTGCCTCATGATGAATGGAGCCCTACACCATAATGAGAATGTAGGTCTTATCAATTCCCCCCAAATTTATATGAGGAAGAAAGACAATTTTCTACACCTAGAACCATGGCCCATGCACCATACTTATGGGGGGCTATGTTTATGTTGAGGGCCAATTTGTGAGTGATGCTCTTTCCACACAAGTGGTAACACCATATACACATCTTGATGAATTATAACTAGTATAATATATTTCAGTTGGAGATGATAGTGCCTCGTGTCAAATAGAGTGCTACCCAAATGGGAATGTGGGTCTCATCAATACCTCCCACAAGTATATGAGGAGCAAAGACAATTTTGTCAGTGCTAACACCAACAATACAATAACAAACAAGACACTTAGTACCATGACCCATGTACCATACTTCTGAGGGCCTTCGTCCATGTTGATGGTCAACTAATGAGTGATTCATCTTTATAAATAAGTGTGACACCATATTACCATCTTCCTATAGTACAACTCGTATGAATTTTTTTTGGATAGAGTTTAAATTGCCTCATAATGAATAGACCATTTCCATAATCAGAATGTGGGTCAAATCAATCCCTCCCAAATGTATGTGTAAGAAAGAGGATTGCCTCAACACTAGCACTGACAATACAAACAACATACTAGCCACCTGGCACCATGTCCCATGCACCATACTTCTTAGGGCCTATGCTTATGTTGAGGTCCATTTATGAGTAGTTGGTCCTTTATACAAGTGTGCCACCATATAACCATCTTCATGTAATATAACTAGTTTAACAATTATTCTAGATGGAGCCCTACCTCATTATAGGAATGTGGGTCTTATTAATCAGTCTTTCAGGTCGATCAATACTTGATAACTCCAAATGTTGTACCTCTCTTGGAACTCTAAGTTTGGTTCCCTTTTCAGTTGACTCTACAAGAGTAAAGGGGAATATAACAAAAATGAGAAATCCTAATGGCAAATGGCTCTATACATACCTCCACACCCCAACTCTAAGAGTATTCAACTTTGGCATTGATTCTCCATAAGGGGACCTATTAATTGTATTGTGTAACACACAATGACTTAACAATATCAACATAATTATTTTTTTAACTTGAGAATTGAGCATGGCTTTGTGTAGCGATCTTGGAATGTTTTATTTAATCAATCAACCACTTAGGATATTGGAGCCATAGTATGTAAGAAAATTAAATTGTTAATATCTACCAAAGGACACTAAATGAATAGCAATTTGCAATAGTTTGAATTCTTTATGAAGTAAAATAATTGAATATTATCTAAGAAATTTATTCTCAAATTTAGAATAATGATGTAACAAGGGAACTATAAACCATACATATACTCAGAATATGAAAGTAATATTTAGAACATAAAAATTAGATTAAACATATCACAAAAAGTATAATGTGTTTCTTGGTGATCATGAATCCTACAGTGACAATTTTTTAGTCATATTATAACCACGGAGCACCAAACGATTCATAACTCCCAACACAATAGCTTACATTACCCCACCCACACTTTTAAACTAACCTTCCTCATACTAAGTAAATACCCACCCTACCCATGCGTTAAGTGATTTTGCAATTGTCATATATTGACCTGTAAATTTTCAAAATACGTAGTTCAAATCCAATCCAACATCTTATTTTATCTTTCCCTCACCCCGTGATGATACACTTTTTTTCCACCTTGCCCCTCAATGATGACATATACTTGTTATGATCTCCTTTACTTTTCCATCCCCCTACTATTTCTTGATATACATTGTTGTTATGTTCTATGAAATCACAAGGCTTCTTGTCATTCTAACCCACATCCCAACATGATGAAAGTTGTAACTACATGCCTACTAAAAATATAGTTAGTGCTCAACCCAAATCAATACCAAAATTCACCCTTGGTTGATGTTCTTTAGGGGAAACCAATCATACTCCCAACCTACTACCACTCACCGTATAATAATTAAACAATGTGCTTCATTTACATCATACGATACTCAAATATAATGACAATGGTATTCTTATTAAAGTAGCCATAGTATGAATAAACACTATGTTTTAGTTGAGCTAGGACTTTGTAATGATATGCTTATGGCTAATCCGAATTAGTTAAAAAACCAAGTGCCTTTCAAGACGGTTTCCATTGAATCAAACATTATTTCTTTTTGACATTAACTAGATTGTTCGTAGTTACATTTACTTCTTGCCACAATACAAACTAGGACCTATATAAAGAAATCATAGGGAGGCTGCCATGACCAACCTGACATTCTCTTTCTTGGATTTATATTAGGGGTGAGCAAAATGTGGTTAATAATCGATTAACCGAATGGTTATTTTTTTTTTGGAAAATTTGGTTAATTTTTTTGGTTAATTGGTTAAACAGTTAATTTGACGGTTAAATATATTTCCTATTTGGTTAATCAAATTGACTGAATAGAAAAAACATATATTAATTAAAGTTTCTTCTACATATATATACCTACATAGTCATGCTTTAATTTAAAAAATATATATATATACATACTTATCAAGTTTTCATTAACTGTACACCTTTAAATTTGTATGTAATTCTACTATAATATAACAATTGTTCACAATTTTATGAGTATTTTCATACAATACTATTACAAGAGTGTTATTTGGTTACCAAATGAACTGACCGAATTAACCGTTAACCAATTAACCATAGCCAAATTAAGCAACACTAATTTGGTTAGGTTAATGCTTAAAATCTCAAAATACAAATTAACCATTTAACTGAACTGAATTAACCATAGTTGAACGAATTAACTGAATGCTCGCCCCTAATGTATAAACAATAAAGACTTGGAGAATGAAGAAGTCCATGACGATCTCTCTCTCTTTATATGTGTAGTGGGTTGAAGACACTTTCCCAAGGAGAAGTAGAAGTTGATTATGAATACGTTGTTGGTGGCACAAGGAGGTGTTGAAGACGCCCCATGTAGTCTCTCATAAGAGGAGATAAGTCCAAAGACTTCATGGTAGTCATGATTTAATGGACAATGTAGTGGATGGTCTACTGTTGTGTAATCTTAACAATTAGAACAACTAGATGGAGGCACTTTGTTTAGGTTCATGAAGGAAAAGAGATGATCCTCACATGATCAAGTGGGATAGAAGTTTAAAGAAAGATCATGCCCACTAAAAAATTTATGATGAGGAAAAAGGAACAAAAAATTGTTTAATGCTAACATTCTTGTGTTCCAAGGTGGCGTCATCTCCAATAAGAAGGCATACAATCATTCTACTCACAAGAACCATGTCAACTTGAGTGTCCAACAAAATCTTTGAGCAACAACATGTTCTTATTGGAAAACTAAAGGTCTGTAGAAATTTAATAAAAAACTATGATTAGGTCTAGAATGACACTAACAATTTTTAACAGATCAAAATCAACTGTGTTACATTCACGATAAGGTTGATTCATGAGTGTGAAGGAAACTTGTGTAGGTGTTAAAATGATTGTTTCTCATGAATGCATCAATTGTTTGCTAGAGTTGGATGCTTCTTTATGTATTATCATTAATTTTTGAAAGTGAAAATTCTAAAGAGATGATGTAATTATATATAATTATATCATTTTCTTCTAAACGCCACATTAGAAGGATTGTTCAGGTCAACTTTGTATTTCCTCTAACTCAAAGGGATCCATGACTTTTTAGCAATCTTGCTTTGAATTGGTTTCATTTGTCTTATACTCGATCTCAAGAAAACCCTTACATCGACATAATGATTCTTACAATATCTACTCCTTGAATCTTGTCTTGAAGTAATGTTACAGCTGGTTGATCTAGCATGCAAGCACTAACTTCTTCAGTTAAGATCTAGTTTTCACATATACTTCTAAAGGATGACTCTTTCCTTTAAGCATACATCCTCATCATCTTTTAAGTAATACTCACTAGTAGTACCCTATTCCTTCTTTCTTTTTCATTGATGATGTGCAAGTAATCATTAGTGAACATTCCACCTATATGTAAGTTGTAATATGATCATGACTTCACAACTCATTTCCTTTGTAGATGATTGTGTTATTGCTATACTTATAGAGTGTAATGCAATTTATTTTTGTTTTAAAAAATATTATATATTGATATGTCAAATTTTTATCCTAATCAATTACGGTAGAAAAAAACATTTACATTTATAAATAAAACAAAATAGATTTTAATCATGAGACAAGTTGATCACATATAATATATATCAATTTTTTTTGTTATATAATGACATCTTTTATGTTAAATGTTTACCTGATTTGATATGAGATCGAATTCCATTGGATGCATATCTAGTTATCTATGGGAATGAGATGAACATAATCCCCTGTTGTTCAAGTCAATAATAGACCCCAGTTTGTTTGATACTAAATTCTTTTATTCACAATATATATATTCCAAGTGATACATCGTTAGATCCCCAAGTAAAGCATTGAGTTGTTTGTAAATAACAAAAATAAAACATAGATACACATGTAACTCTTTGTAATGTCTGCGGGATTATATATATATATATATATATATATATATATATATATATATATATATATATATATATATATATATATATATATATATATATATATATATATATATATATATATATATATATATATATATATATATATATATGTTAGGAAGTGTGTACCGGCCGGTACATGTAACTTATGTGTACCGGCCATTAAAATAGCACATGCGGAGTATGTTGATAAAATCCAACCATATGGATTGAATCAAAATTATATAGATTAGATGTGTTTAAAAAATCATAACCATATCTCATAGAGATATGAGATATAGTAATATATCATTCAATGGTTTCTGCAATTTCTACAACTTACCGTTGATTAGAAAATACACATTTTCTTTTGTTAGATGATAAATGAATATCATAATGTGGTGATTTTTTGTAAACATCTTATCTAAGGGGTATAATTTACATCCATAAGGCTAGTTTGTTCAGTAGAAACTTACAATTTACATAAATGAAGGTGGGTACATGTAAGCTACATGTACTCGGGTACACAATTCTTTTAGCCATATATATATATATATATATATATATATATATATATATATATATATATATAATTTCTAACATAATAGGAAATGTGTATATAGCAAGCAGGATGAGCTAATAGTTTGGTTGCTGGGTTGGAGGGGAAACGGACCTGCCGGACAAACCCTTCCAGGTTGGAGAGCTTCCCATAAGGCTAGTTTGTTCAGTAGAAACTTACAATTTACATAAATGAAGGTGGGTACATGTAAGCTACATGTACTCGGGTACACAATTCTTTTAGCTATATATATATATATATATATATATATATATATATATATATATATATATATATATATATAATTTCTAACATAATAGGAAATGTGTATATAGCAAGCAGGATGAGCTAATAGTTTGGTTGCTGGGTTGGAGGGGAAACGGACCTGCCGGACAAACCCTTCCAGGTTGGAGAGCTTCCCCAGGGCTATGGCCATCTGACCCATGTAGCTGCCAACGTCACCGCCTCCTTCACTAAGGGAGCCGCTTGCAACAGTATCGGCCAAAGATTGCTGCAGCTGCTCGTACCCTTGGGTAAGGGCCTCCTCTGCCTGTTGCGACGAGTGCTGGAGGCCGTACATGCCCATCAACTGTTGATCCGTTAATGGATCCAGCTGCGCGATTAACATCTGCAATGGGAAAAGTAATCAGGAGTGGAAATGTAGACTGCCTCAAAATTCAACACTAGGAGTATGATCATAGCTAATTGCCATGCATATAATGAATAAAGAAATTTCCTACGAGATAGACAAGACATATATGCAATTTGATAAGTAGATAGAGTTGCTATCCTTCATATACAATCCAGGGTTTGGCACGTGGTCCGCCTTGCAAAAAGTAGACGTGGATCTAGTGCCATGAATTAGTTATTGCCGTCAAATAACATGCCTTTGCTGGTCAAAAGATGCTTCTGACTAGCAGAGAGAACATTAGTTACTTTATATAAAACAGATTGGTAAAACATAACATCAGAATAAGACCTTGAGTATCTCCGACGGCCGGAAGCCACCCATCCAGAGGAAGCATCTCTCTGCCGGTGACGCCCACATGCCGGTGATGAGGTGGAAGACATCTGTCTTGGCAGCCGCGCCCTTCATGCGAAACATGTCGTCGTAGTGGGTGAGGCAGTCGTCGACGATGACCCTCAGGTCTCCGTCCGGTAGGTGCGCCTGCAGCCCGCCACGGAGCTCGGTCATGTGTCTGGAATCGTCTTCCAGCCACCTCGCGTATTCCATGTCAAACATGGCAGCTCCTGGGAGGTGAAGTGATTCAGAAAGCATACAGTATTTCAACATTATTAGTGAAACGAATATTTTGCAAAGTAAGAGTTCAATTGATTCAGAAATTAAGCATAGAGTGCTTTTCTTTCAATCATGCAACGAACAGCCACCGAATTTTTAATAGGCAATAAAATCAGCATGTCTTGCATCAATCCCAAACAGATGAATGAGAATCTATTAGTATTCTAAGAGAGAGACCACATATTAATGTTTCTCAGCGTAGTTGGTCAAATTGGCTGGTACATCGATCGCACTGAATTTCACACAAAAGAAGCCTCTTCATTCTCTGTCTTGTAATCACTCCCCATCAGAGTCAGAAATTGCACTAGGCAAGTCAAATCACATTTTGAAAATAAGAAGGGACAAGAGAAAGAGCTGGCGCGCATAGTTATATATATATTACATTAAATTCTTTTTGACTGGATATCACATTATTTAGTCGTTTCGCAAAAATAAGCACAAGTTTGATTTGTTGATGGTGATTACCAGAGCTCACGCTTCCAGAAGCACCTGCAGCTCCACCTAAGAAGAGACCCTGCATACGAAGACCTTTGAGTATCATTAATTTGTTACATGAGAGCAACTAGGCAGATGTCAAGCGAAAATGAAGTAACAAGAGCCGACCACTTTTCACGTGTGCTGAAATGTGGCTGCAAGACTATGGACTATGTAGATAGACTGATCATGACGTGAAGCTACTATCAAGACTATGGACTATGTAAAACCGAGACAGCAACCTAGGCATTTAATTAGGAATTGTAAGCTAGCGTTTCGATCACTTCACCAGCAACATCTAGATAAACATGCTTGTCAAAAAGTCAAGGGAGCTGATTAAACGTCACTTTCCACAGACCATAGAAAATTTCTCTCATTTGTTCGATTGCACACCGGCCCACCCTCCCACAGGATATCTACTCTTTGCTATCCGAACTATAAACATTTGTTTTTGTCAGTTTTATAATCTATGATTGTTAGAAAGTAAAGACGGCTAGTTTTAAAGTCCATGATTGTTAAAAGGTCGCTTTCTTCAATTAGAATGCACAACTTATGCTCACCCAAAAGGGTTTGTTTGCTTTTTGCAGATAGCAGTAAAAATAGCAAAATCATGGTGCAGATTACCTGAGACCGTGCTCTATGAAGGTCTTGCTCCAACTGTGATAGCCTTATTCTGCTAGATTCCAGCTGCTGAACATATGCCTGTCGATCAATCGGCAAAAAATCAAGAGTATTTACTGACTTGCACGCGAATAAATTTCTTGAGCTTGTATATCATCAGTGAATTTTAGATGGGGACCGGAATATATTCTTTTTTCTATCATAAGTTGTGCCGAAAAAGGACTCCTGCCCCTGAAATTATTGTGACAACCATAAACACGCTATAATAGCAAGTACTGCTGTTGTTGTCTTTAACCAATCAGTTATTGAGGTTTAGGATCAAGCTTGTGGAGCTTTTTCATGTTGGGTGCGATCAAAGTATATTGAAACAGATGCTTTTATATAATTGTATTTGGGTTAGTGGGTGAATCAGATGTCAACCCACCTTCTTTCTCAACCTGCTTTTCCTTGCAGCTTCCCTATTCTGAGCCAAGCGCCTCAGCGTCTGTAAATGGAAAGATAGGGTGCATCAATATCAAGAGATATTGAGGACGAACTACTACTCAAGGTCAAGATTAAATGCTAGCTGAAGCCAATGGAACTGCCTTTATGTATTCGTGTTTAATAAAAAGGGGGTAGTGCTTCTTGAACCCCATTGCTTTATTCATAGCCCAACAGTGCAACTACGTTATTATGGTGTATTAATGTTTGGTTGTTATGCAAGAACGTCCGTCTGTTCATGTACCGGTCAGATTCCACTTAAAAAAAAAAATCCTTTTATTAGGGTTGCAAAATGAACATCGCAAAAGAAATCATTGAAGCCAATCACATGCACATGCAAACTCATGTAAGTACTTGTACGGAAACACTGCTCGCATATGCCACATGTACGTACCAGCAGCGGCATATGTTAGTTGGTTCTGATAGCAAACAAAAGTTTTCGTAGCACAAGGAAGCAAAGGAACCAAACGAATATCAGCGAAGGAACGAAGAAAAAGAGTGAGACCTTGGGGTCTGTTTTATCCGAAGTAGAAGAACCACCAGCAGTACCCTTTCTCTGTACCAAAGAAGAAGCCAAGGCGTGAGCTTAGGCTGAGGGAGGAGGGTGCGGAATAATGATAAGCAGACAACCAAACAGATGCGCAAGCAAACAAACAAGTATGGCCACCCACCCCTGCTGCTAGGGAACGGAATTGAGCATTATGACTGTTTGGTACGTGCAGGAGCGCAACAGTTGCGTGTGCTCGCGCGCCAGAGCGAGCTTACTGTGTTAATGCACCAGAAACCAAACGTAAACTGTTCTGCTACATGTATGTCTGACAATTCTTATTGTCTGTGGAGGAGGAGCCCATGGGGCCGATGGGGCTCTACTACAGTGCAAACCTTCTTGGGAATTACTTGGGCCATCTTTCTCCTCATATGCCCTAAAGAGTTATTTTGAGCCAATCCAGCGTCATGCTCGTTGGGCATGTGTTCCAGCGGAGGTAAGAGGATTAGAGGAGCTGATAAGGCGGTGAACAGAAGAATAGCAGACAAATGGAGGAGGGAGACGACGGAATGGGTGTAGTAGTGCCGCCTAGTAGTAAATGCCATGAGCCGGTGGCTAGGGTTGGATGTTGGAGGTGATCAGCCCATACGCATCTGGGTGTTGTTGGAGTTTGTGCTGACAATATACTGTGGTATGTATCCGCGGTTGTTACTCCAAAGCCCAAAGGCGGACCTTGGTCAAAGCCCTAAAAGGAAGTAGCAATAAAACGGGCGGCAAGTTCCACCCCACAGTGCTGAGTGAGCTCTCTTCTCAAGCTAGGGTTAGGGTCGTGGGGATCAGACTTGTGTCAGTGATGGGATGTAGGTCAAGGTAAAAAAACGACACACGGTGTAGATAGGTAGAGAGGGAGTGGTGCTGCTGCTGGTATAGATACGCCACCATGGATTTTTCTGGGGATTTGTGTCCTCGTTTGTGCCCCGAGTTGGAGATCATACAACACTAGTTGTTGGTTTTGGATTGTACGGGGGGTCTTGAAGTCTACCCGTCAAGATTTCCCATCAGTTTGACTTACTCGATCTTGGGGTCGCTGGTTGGCTCCATCCGCAGCTCCTCCTCCTGGGTTGCTGCTGTTTGAGGCGTGTACGTCGATCTCCATCAGCCGCTGCTGCTGATCAATGGATCCGCCGGCCTTGGTGCTCCCTGCAGGCGACTCCGATGACTCCAGCTGGTGCTGGGACATGGTCGTGGCAGTGTGTGCTGAGCCCGAGTCAGTGCTGGTTTCTGCAGAGTGAGAATTCTCCTGCTGAACATAGGATACGATGCAGTCAGGTGCTTACCATACGTACTAATCAAAATTGCATTACAGACAAACAGTTGTTAACCACAAACATTCAACAAAATTGCATAACAAAATAACATTACAAAGACTCAGAAAGTAATCATCAGCAGACCTAATTGGATCAGTCTTTCTGTCAGATAACAGCAAATTACTACTAGACGATGTCGGATAACAGCAAATTACTACTAGACTATGCCAATCGTAACCATGATAGTACTGTCAATTGAAGAGCTAGTAATTCCATCAAAGACACATGCAACTGGAAAGAAGGTGCAAAAGACCCTTACTCTTGGCAGTGGCTGCTGCAATCTCATTGGCCACGAAGGGAAGATTTCAAGGGTAGGGAGGTGTTGTCTCCCTGGCGAAGCTGTGGCCGTGGCAGTGGCAGTGGCAGTGGTTGCCGCAAGAAAGGCTGCAGCTGCAATTGCAACAAAGCAAGACACAACACAGCAGGGCAAACAACATATCATCAAGAAGCAAAAAAAAGAAAGCTGACTACTGAGTAAGAATCAAGAGAAGAAACTTAAATGCATATGCGCGCCCACACACAGTACTGTTTGGAAATTGGAGAAAGATCGGCAGTACTCTCATCTCAGTTTCAATGCACCACCCCAACAGTTGGTTGGTATATATCATTCCTCTCCACACACAGTACAGCGTGCTTGCAGAGAGTCAGTAGTTACTTACTGCTTGAGCAGGTAAAAAAAAAAGCGGAAAAGGCAGGGGAGAAAAGTCCCCAGATGAATGTCAGCAGTAATTTTTTTTCTGTTTGGTGATACCCATTGTGTGGTGCATGTGCCATACACAATTGACCTTTTTGGGGTGAGGCATGGCAACAACAAGATATGAGAACCTGCTGATGGTGGTGGAGCTGCTAGCTACTACTGCGACTTCCCGACCATGTCAAAAGGTGTTTGTGAAAAGGTGGAGGAGATGGGAAGATCGTGGCCGGAGAGGAGATGGCTGGTATAGCTTTTGTGAAAGCGATGGCGGTTGGGAGTTGGAACAGGCGTCCTTTTTTTTTTTTGCTTCACCATCTCCCCTATAAAAGCTAAAATCCCATAAAAAGAGAATATGGAGCAAAAAGGAAGGAAAGGGAAGTTGGGGTAGAGGGAGGAGAAGCATACACTTTCTGTCAGATGCGGCTGGAGGTCGAACTCCAACAACTCCCTGCATGAGTAGGGCCTCCTCCAGTTCTCCAAAGTAAGCAGATCCCTCCTGATCACTGGATAATCATTCGATCATCAAACAAGTCGAATCAACACCATTCCAGTGTGGACAGCACATAGAGCAGAATCCATTAGAAAGATGAGAAACTGATTAAATATTGACCCACACCAAAAGAGCTTGATTAGAAAAAACAGGAAAGTGGGTGTTTTGTGTATGTAAACTGAAACCACTCACTAGTCACTACATCGTCAATGCATATCCAGAAACTGGACAAAGAAACAAATCCGATTCATGGTGCACATAATCTCCTCAACGTATATATATGACTTGTTGATATGTATCAATTAAAACATCGTAGATTAGGCAAGTAAAGAGTTGAAAAAGAAGAATATGTGAAATCTAACTAATGGAAAACTAGTGGCAGGCAGCATAAAGTAGAGGGCAATGCATTAGAAAGCTAGGATCTCACTCACCACCCAACACAAAACCTAATTACAGTATATCGAAAACAATCTAAGACTAGCACGAAAAGAGGAAAAACTGTATCTGAGATTTCAGGCAAGCCAAGAGGTGATGCCTGATGCGGCTCTTGGATAAAATATTGTACATAGATATTAATTATATAACCAAAGGAAGGCAGACTCCAGCGGTCTTGTTAAACAAATCCACTACTGCTACTGCTGCTGTTGGTCGAAAAGAACAAACAGGACAGCGATCGGATAAAGGAAACAACAGCAACAACACCAAATATTAATTTATACCGAAAAAGCAAGGAACCAAAAAGATCAAGTCCTTATCTCCATTCACGATCGCCTGACATGATCTTGTAGCAGCACTTGGGGAAATGTAGATGATGGAACATCCGATACAGATGAAAAGGTCGAAGAGGTACAATAGTGAAACCAATCAAGTGGTGTTTTCGGAGAAGAAAAGGGCCGAAAGAAAAATAAAGTAGAAAAAAAAAAAACGGACGATTCCTTAGACAGCTAGCAGACGATCGAGGTGAGATCATTCAGTAGTCAGGGAGAGTGGGAATAGAGAGGCAGTACAAGAAGTTTGGTTGAGATGAGGAGGGCATGGGCGCCATGCTGCTGTGGTGAATCCCGTAGATGAAGGGTTGTTGATTGGAAGGGCCGGATTCTGAGAGCCCCAGTTCTCCAAACCTCTGGTTCGCCATGCTGTTGCTCTTGATAGGAGCTGAGATCAATCCTCACACCACAGTCCGCAACCCGAGCCGGAAGAGGTGTAACTTGATCTTTAGTTAGTTAGCTAGAAGTTCCTCCAACGGATACGTTGAGGAAGGTGCTGGCTCTGCCGATCTTAATTAATCAGAGGATAAAGAACAGGTTAAGGGATATATCACGGGGGAATATTGATAGAATTTTGCATTACAGAAGGGAAACCAACTTACCAGGAATATATAAGAGGCTTCACTGCTTCCCAACCTGATGTAAGCAATGCAATTTTCTCACACACGTGAAGAGGAAGCCCGTTTGCTCGCTCTGATTGCTCCCAACTGCGGCTGAAACTTGCTTGTCCGCTTGTCTTGGACCTAAACCTTGCTGCTATACTTCAGCTCTGGTGGTTGTTCCACCATCGTCCATGATCGACGTCTCTAGTGAAGAAACGGGAGAGCAGCAGCAGCAGCTCATGAGTATGATAGCTAGCTAGCTGGGTTTTGGCGTGCAGTGAAAAGACCACTTCCCTCTCTTCCTTTCCCAGTGATGATAGCAGGAGGTATGGAATTTCAACCCTGCAGAAGGGAGTGGTACAGAAGATCTCGTCCTTGAGACGCCCCAGACTTGAATAGGAGAGAGATGGAGGGAGGGAGAGAAGGAGAAGAGAGACAAGGAGGGAGAGAAGAAAGAAAGAAGAAAGAAGAAAAAGGAAAATCATGGACTCCATAGTAATACTATATCAAGGTGTGGGGTCCTTTCTGCTTTGCTTTTGCGCATGGTAGGAAGCCACTGGAATTGGGTGACTTGGCTCTTCCCATTTACTAAACTCTGATTGCAGTTACAACTGACTGCGAGCTTTCCATTCATTGGACTGGGGTCCCTGGCTAGCTGCTTTCGCTTCGTGTTATTGGGATGCAACCCGGTTTCTTCAAGCCACAGCACTGATGATGCGTGGGGCCGACAAAGCCTGATCGATCAGTGAATAAGTGGAACTGTACCATGTTTTACATATTCGGGATGGGCCTTTTTCTCTAAGTAAAAATGTTAGGGAACCAGTTATGTGGTCATCAAATGAGCTTATATCCCCATCAACAACGCATAATGAGAAGCGCAACCGTATACGTCCTAGCAACTCGGTGAAGCTGATGTCCTAGCAACTCGGAAGGAAGTCAACCATATTGATAAATAATGTACCGATTTTTCAAATTAGTTATGATGGTTTTGTATCATATATTGCATGTTTTCTCAAGACAAACACACACATAGTAGACTGCAATGATAAGGCGGTATTGGTTTTCTTTGAAACGGAACTTAATTTGTGAAGATTATAATCCGAAAGGTGTGATGAAAAGGACCACAAAAGAACTTTCCCACACTTGATGATTGAGAGAGACGAGACATTGGCACTGTCTTCTACAATTTTGTTGACAACCTAACGCTTATTACGTACATGAATCATCTTAGCATTCACTACCTCACTATGGTCTTTGTTTCATTTTATTGATTGTGATGGAGTTATCAAGCTTCCGGCCACTCAATCTTTTGAAGGCGGCAAACTAATACATCATGGTCAAAAAGCTCATGGATGATGGCTTTTCTCCTCGTTTACTTGACTGGACTTGGACAGGAACACGGTTATCACCTATGTCTTCCACTACCAATGCATGACTTAAAATGGTTGATGAGGTTTTAGAACATCACTCTAGGGTTTTCATATACTGCATTTGTCTTTCTCGCTTGTGTGTAGATATCTGAACAATTGTACACACCTCATCAAAGACACTCACAACTAGGAATTCAATCCTACTCATCAAGTGTGCACGTCTATTTCAATCCTACTCATCAAGTGGTCTTGGATATCAAACTCCCTCAAGAGGGACAAATCCCATATCTATCACTCACCCCTCAAAAGCCCCATGTGTCAAAGCCACCCAATCATCACCTTTATAACAACCCATGTTTCAGGACAACGTTTGATGATGTCAAAGTGTGCCCAACGACATGTGTTGAGTGTAGTGATTTCAGGTCAAAGAATCACACTCACCACCATCACTGTGAGTACTGACTGTGACTACCATGTTATGGTTCCATGTGTCAAACTCACGGTGGGTCTGTCCGGTACACTTGTTCTCTAACAAGTACCTATGTGTTTGGTTTGATATCTCTATATCATGACTAATGCGATTCTGTCATCAACCAACACCACAATCTAGTCTTGTGTGTCATTGCTGTCTATCTACCTTCCACAATGACATCCGACTAGGGACATAACAAGAATGTACAAACTCTTAGTATCCGTATGATCTCATCATTCAGGTCCTGAACCTGAAGGCATACATCATTGAGTACTGTCATTCTCTAGACATTCAATATGTTCTGTCACTATCTCATATGACTGAACCAGAAAGAATTGGAAGCTTGCCTTTGATGTTTATCAAATCAATCTTAATGTATCCCACCAATCATCCCATGATTGGCTCTCAGGGCATACATACCAATAGACTCCCACTTGCACTGCGAGCCAATCACCCTTGAATCATATTCATAGTGATCTTCAAACATGTCCCACATGTTACTGTGCTCTTGTGCCAACATAGTGAGTTATGACAACACCTTGCCAAAGTCAGAATTAATTGCATGTCTCTCATCTGTTCACTGTACGTCATATGTATGAGATGGAGTTGTTGTAATATGTGATCTAGTATTCCTTTAGTAACCTTTAGCCACATTGCCTGATCAAGGATTCCATACTTGTCATCAATGACCGAAATATCTATAAGTTCATCTCATAAACTTCCAGATCCATATAGTATCCACTGTTGTTCTCTAACACACAGATACTCGGCATTTCCTTTTAAATAGTTTTATTGGAACACTTCCAATTATCAACAAACTTTTACTTTTATATATCCTATATATTTTGCGATTAATTTTCTGTCCTTTCGGAAGTTCGCATCAATGTAACTCTTTACATTGAACTCTTCCTTATCTCCATAGAACTAGTACTTCACAAGTACTTATCAAGTTCTCATGGTATTCCAGTAACCCTTACTAGAAGCAGACAGACATCCACTCATCATGTCCCACATACGAGTTATCAGGATGAGAACATCATATTGCCATGTCCTACATACAAGATGATGAATGCATTTTGTTCTTGCCATGTCGATACATGCAAGATAATGGGATGATTACATACATAATAGATCCATATCTATTCTTAGTGTTCCCATTCTTCATAACAATTGGACACTTGGCCTTGGGATAATAACTCCATGTATCATGGACAAGTTTTCTCCCACTGAATCTGTGCATATTGAACCCTTCAGTACAGATTGCCAATGTATGCTTTCTCTTTTCAGGTCAAGAGGTTTTCAAGAACTATCTCTATAGATATCTATTCCTATCACATAGGAAACATCTCTATCTTCCTTAAAGATAATTTCCACTTTTGGATTTCCATTCTAGAACATTTCCATTTCACATCAACATGTGGAATGTGAACACGCTCCCACTAAATCACAGATCCCTTCTTTATCTTTGACATATCAGTCAAACCCTTTGACTATATCATCAAAGTAAAGATCCAATTCTGAGTTGCTTGTACTCAATCAATCACATTGATTAGTCCATTGTAACTTATAGACTTCATTTGTATTAATGGATTCATAAACCTTATAGGCTGTGTCACGTACACATCCTTGTTTTATTCCTCATAGGAATGTGGTTTTAGTATCCATATGCCAAATGTCTTAGTCATTAAGTTGCAATCAACAAGTATCATCCTTCTCAAAATGTTATCCATGTGTCTTAACGCTTAAGACGTATTTGCACTTATGGATTTCCATCCAATGGGTGCTACCATCAAGGTCATACCTTATGATTCACATGGAAGTCATTTAGGATGTAATGGTCATATACCATAACTCAAAATCCGGTTCCTCATATTCATCTGGGTAGTTGACTCATCACATGAACAACTCATCACATAGATAATTGAGGTGTATCTATCAAAGATATAAGAACTCACAACTCCTTGTGATTCTTATTGTCCTTTATTAGTGTGGGGTATTTTTTTATTAAGAAGAATTCAATTATTTGATAATCATTCTCTAACTCCTTAGAGTATGATTCCTTCTTGATTTAGACATCACCATGCCTTAATCATGAGTTCACAATGATACACTATCATAATCACTCATAAGGATCTCAAACATTTGGTCCAAATATTTCATTCATTGATGACGCAATTTTACTGTGCGCAGAAACGCAAGTGAACGCGTCGAAGTAATATAGACCTTGTGAGGCCTGAGTCGAACATAGGATTACTCAGAATTGTTGGTGACTCCTACTAACTAGTTGCGATCAGCTAAGTCGATTAAAAGTTGAGGGTTTTTTGTGAAAATTAAAAAGAAAATTGAAAGAAAATAAAATGAACAATCGATTAATTTTTGGTTTAATAAATTCAAGAAGGTATCTTTAGGATTGCGGTTTCACCGCGAGTTTTCATTGTATTAGATTTTATATAATGCCTCAATTTTATCTCTCTATCCGGGTAGTGGCCTGAAAATAGAATTGCCCACTTTCGTGGTGCAATTCACTACCTAGGTCTAGGTTGGTTCCACCGTCGTAGTAACCTATACCCTAAACTAGGTGCATTATGAACGATCTCTCAGTATCCACCATTAATTTTACACCACCTTGGTCAAGGGATTTATCGATTAATGTAGATTTCATCTCTTTTCAGTCATTAATCCTTCTTTCAAAGTGATTAAGGGCATTAGGTTATTATTATGGTCATCAAGCATAACAATATATGGAGAAAATGAAACTATACCACTGATTTAAGAGATAAAATATGAATTCCTATTATAAAATTGTCATACAATGAATCCCCGGGCTACTCCCGGTCCTAAAGACGAAGGGGATTAGCCTCGCATGTTCATCTCACACAAGTACATGGTAGAAATAGGGGAAAACATGTGAAAAACGTGGAATGAAAGGTGAAAAACATGGAATGAAAGGTGAAACCCCTGAACGGAGAAGAACCGGTTGATCCTTTGCGTAGAACACGCGCTCTCCCGCCTTTCGGTGGTGAAATCCGTCTTCTGCGGCGTCCGAATCAACTGGTATGAGCTTCTAGCCTCCGTTCTCCTCTCCATTCCTCCTCGGTACTCGTGCAATGGCTAATGAGATGATCCCCTCCTCTGGGCAGCCGTCATTAGCTATATCTCGGTCATTAGGTCACTAATTAACCGTAGCCGTCCGATTGAGATCATTAGGAAGCCAACTCATATCCTACGGTGTCGATACCATCGACACGAGTCGATGGTATCGACCCGCTGTAGTAGCGACCGGCTGCAAACCCTTCCTTTGTCGCGCCCGACATCATCTCGATACCATCGACGCGGGTCGATGGTATCGACAGCTCTGTAGCGACGGTTTTGTCGTTTTGCGTCGTTGTAGCCTCTGTGCATCAATGGTATCGACTTGGTGTCGATAATATCGACTGCTTTCTCGCCAGCAACCTGATGGTAGCTCGATACCATCGACATCCCTGTCGATAGTATCGACTCTTTGCTGATACTCGCGGCTGGCAACCTGCGGTCCGGTCGATGGTATCGACTTCCGTCGATGGTATCGACAGAAACATATACTTGTTTTCTCTAAAATTCAAACACGAGACCACGTAAATTCACACAAATAATAATAATTTGACAATTAATGCTCAAAACGATGAAATAAAGGGGATTTGACATAAAATAGTAGCAAAGACCAAAGTGGATGAATTATGCAACATTAACCATAAAAAATGACTAATAAAAGCATAAAACACATATCAAAAAGGTCTATAAATGCAACTCAAAATCATCGCATCAAACTTCCGTAAGCTTGAACGTTGCTCGCCCTCGAGAAACTAATCCTTAGAAGAGAATTGCTAATGTCAACTGAAGAACAACACACCACAACCAACATCCCATATGACTCCCACCGGACATTCACATACCGGCCCTCTCTAACCACGAAACGGTAATTACCCTTAAGGCGACAGTAATCATCCGTAAAAGAAATTGACCTCAAAACTGATGAACACTATCACATAAGACAGTTAACATAATAAAACTCGCCGGTTCAGACTGGTGCATCTTGTGATCTCCTATACTACGTTGCTCGCCCTAACTACCATCTACATGGAGGCAGTTCTCCTGATATACATTAGTGAGGAGAAATTCACGGTGGCCTACCAATCCGAGCAACGGGTGAATGAAGATGGGTGGTTCATGAAAGAAACTGGAAGTATTGTATAGTTTCAACATGCATAAAATAAAAATGTCCTAAAAGATGCCAATGCACATGAAGAATGCCCTAATGCCTAAAATTGGGTGGAATGATGCATGTACTAACTATCCGTCTCAAAACGAGATGGACATCTAATTAAGCTACATCATGTACTCAATTATCTTAAAATACAGGTGATATTACGTTCCTTTCTCCTTCTTATTCAAATTGCTTCTACATAGCTTTTCTCTTTTTTTATACAGTTTGTTTTTTTTCAGATTTTTTTTCTTTTCTTTTTCAACCCTTTATATCCATAATTGATAATGAATATTTTATCGGGCTTATTTTTCTTCATACTCACAAATTTGCACTATCTAGAAGGTATGGAACAATTTAATTCACCATTGAAGAAAAATTGATACACATGATGTACATTATGCATGAAAATTATGAATGCAACTACATGGTATGCACCTAAGGGTAATGTGCATATATCACTATTCTCATTTTTTTCTTTCTTTTTATGCAAAACATATGGAAAAAGAATTAATGCAAGCCCTATCTACGTGCAATGCAGTCAAAGAGGTTAAAACTGTAGAATACTTCCAATTCTTGCGGTGAATTGTGAAAAGAGAAGAGGTGGAAAGATCACAAGACTAGATGACTGAATCTTAGAAAGATATTATGTGTCCCTCCTTACTGACCTGTGTAGTAGTTAAGAGATTTCTCTCTCCTACTTCCAATTAAAGTCACATTACCATTTGGTCAGATTAGGCTCAAACAACCATTTCCGTCCATTTTCATGAATCATTAGGAGTACAGTTGTGAAATTTTATTTTAAAGTTGACAAAACCAATCATTTTTGTAGGATATGTGACCATGGTTAAACAAGACAAGCTTTCCAAACACACAAAAATTTTAAATTTCCCTTGATTTTCCCATGCACAATTAATGAGATGACACAAACTTTATGACATCAACGATTACACTAGATAGCATGTGGATCCTACAAAAACTAAAAATGCAAGAAACAAATAACAAGAACAAAAACAATAAAGTTAAAAACTAAAAACAGTAAAAGATAAAGCTGTTCCAACTACCCCCCCCTAAGATTAAATTTGACTATGGCCTCATAGTCAAAAACAAACTTAAAGATTGGAACAGTAATACCGGATCACTCCTGTGGTGGTGGAGGCGGATACTGTGGCGCCGTGGGGTCCCAAGACGGGTACTGCCCCTAGAATGTCGGATCGTACTGGGGCATCGGCGAAGGCTGTGGATACCCCCCAAAATAACTCTGGCTCTAGTAGTGATCGAAAAATGGCTGTTGTTGCACCTCCATCCTGTACAACCTATCATGGATGTTCTACTGATTTTCGAGAAGAAGGCGTTCATTCTCAAAAATCTCCTACTGATTGACATAGAGCCGGTTGGTAGTATCTTGAATACCAGCATAGGTGGCTGTTTGGTTATGCTGGGTCTGCTGGATGTCTTGCAACATCATATACATGCCCTTCATAGAATAGACATCCTCGCTCGGATGCGAGGGCGGTGGTGGTGGCGGAGGCTGTGATGATGAAGATGCACCCGGATGCATCCGAGGACGCTTCCGTGGTGCCACTCGTGCTCGAATAGGTGTAAATGCCTCCTCTTCCTCCTCATCTGCGTCATCATTTCTATCGTCGCCGCCTTCTTCATCGGAGTCGGCGATGGCTATGATTGGACACCGAAAATGTTGTGCACCTTTGATGTTGAAAACGGGATCGGGAAGAGAACATTCTTGATATGCTTGATTTACATGGCAATGTGCAAACTCCACGCCATCTCGGAGAAGTAGGAGATTGGACCTGTGCAAATGTTGCAAGTTTACCTTGCTCCTAGTAGATAGAGGAGTGAGGGTCTGGAAATTCAATCCGAGGTATGAAGCCAGCTTGGTGATGAGCCAGCCGAAGTGAATCAGCGCTTTCCTCGTACTCCTCTTCACGTCCAATACTCGTTGCAGAAAGAAAGCACCCCAGTTGCATTCTTGTTTCTTCAGGAGTTTATACAGAAAGAATAGGTCCGACCCTTAAAACTTGTTGAGGGCCAGATCACCCCGAGCAAAAACTGTGGAACTGAGCATCCGGTGCAAGACCCGGACAAAAGGGTGCTCGAAATCGGCTACCGAGGCATTGTGGTAGCTCACTGACTTTCCTTGCGGCACCGTCACCAGCTCAGAGAAGATGGCGTCGTAGTCGGTGCGGTTGTCCGGCCACCGGTGTTCGTACTGGGATTGATTCCAGTTGAAGATCCTGTTGAATTGGCGAAGCGTGAGGGTGTAGTCGTGGTTGTACAGCCGGAAAGACACTCGGCCCTTGATCCACTCACGATCGGTAGCTACTATGTCATTGGGCACGACGCAGACGTCCAACGACGCCATGAAGTCTGCCACCAACTCTTTGTACGTCGGCCAGTCGTTGAAGAACGGCTGACCATCAGCATGGTATTGCAACTCGTCAGCCCTTCTACTTGTGTGTCGGGCTTGCCCTTGCAAAACGTAGGCCAAGTTGGCCTCAAATCTGAGATCTCAGATCATCTCCCGGTCCACATACCGGGTGGGCTCTATCTTCCTCCGCATGATCTCCTCGTAGATCTTTCGAACCTCCGAGGAAGGATGGACGAGTCGGGGACGTGTGACCGACGATGGCGGTGGTGGCACGAATTCCGGGATGTCCATCGGAGTCGCGAGTGAGGAGGATGCTCCAGCGACGTGAACCATATGTGCGACGAGAAAGGGATTGGAAAGAGAGCTCGGTGCAGATTGGAGAGTGGAATCTCCGCTCGGTGAAGATCGTCGCTCGATGATTCTTTTCTTCGGGCTTGGACGGCTCGGGGGAGTGCTCGACGCAAAGGGAGGAGATCGCTCTGAAGGTGTGATGTCAACTGACGTACTGAATCTCCTTAAATAGACTTGGTCGGCGCCACTGTTGGCCCGTCGATACCATCGACGTGAGTCGATGGTATCGACACTAGTCGATGCTATCCGCCCCCCATCACGAGTATCAACGGTTGTCGATGGCTTGATCTTGAAACCCAGATCGCTGACGTGTCGATACCATTGACATGGGTCGATGGTATCGACGCTTCACCCAGATCGATGACGTGGATGCCGCAATCGCCGCTGATTCGTTTGTGCAGATCGGTGACGTGGATGGTCGATACCATCGACAAGGGTCGATGGTATCGACTTTTCTTCGTTGCAACACCTCCGCTTTGCATTTCAACCTGTAACCATGTCGATACCATCGACGAGGCCGTCGATGGTATCGAGTTGACTGAGACGAATTGGTCTGCATATCTTCAGGGATCTCGATGGTATCGACACCCGTGTCGATACTATCGACTTTTTCTTCGCGACCGCCTGTAGGTATGTCGATACCATCGACGAGGCCGTCGATGGTATCGACTTAGAATGAAATCTGCAGTCGTCAGCTTGTTCCATGGTCGATACCATCGACCAGTGTGTCGATGGTATCGACTCTGCCTCAGCCTGCACAAAGAACAAACCGATCACGATATCTTTTTTTTTACACTAAAAATTGAACCAAAACAAATCAACCTACGATTGTACATAAACTAAACTAAGGTACCGATGGTTGGGTTGCCTCCCAACAAGCACCCTTATTTAACGTCTTAGGCTAGACGGCTTTCGGCACCTCATGCATCCAAAAGTGAAATGAGTTTGACCTCATTCACCTTCCTCTTGTAATTCTCACCAAAATAGAGCTTCAGCCTTTGTCCATTTACCAAAAACGTGGTATCACCATCACACACTAAGATCGCGCCGTGTGGTTTGACCTCCTCTACCACAAACGGTCCACTCCACTGAGATTTGAGCTTCCCGGGATGCAACTTGAGTCGTGAATTGAACAACAAAACACTATCTCCCTTTTTGAACGTGCGCAAATGGATGTGGCGGTCGTGGATCAGCTTTGTGCGCTCCTTGTATATCCGTGCATTCTCATATGCCGTCATCCGTAGCTCGTCCAACTCATTCAATTCCAGCAATCTCTTCATTCCTGCTTCATTGTAACTCAGGTTTAGCCTTCTTAGCACCCAATGCGCCTTGTGCTCCAACTCTACCGGTAGGTGACAAGCCCGACCATACGCCAACCTAAAAGGCGTGGTGCCTATAGGTGTTTTATACGCCGTCCTGTATGCCCACAAAGCATCCGGCAGTAGGACACTCCAGTTCTTTCTCGTGGACGCCACCGTACGCTCTAAAATCTTCTTAATTTCACGGTTGGAGACCTCCACCTGGACTTGAGTTTGCGGATGATATGGGGTACCTATGTTGTGCTTAACCCCATATTTCTTCAATAATGTAGAGAATTTTGATTCTTGAAATGCGTACCCCCATCACTGATTATCATTCGGGGCACCCCAAACCTGCAGAAAATATTTTCTTTCACGAATCTGGACACTACAGTGGAATCATTAGTCCTTGTGGGTATTGCTTCCACCCACTTCGACACATAATCAACTGCTAACAAGATATATAAATTGGAGTTTGAGGACACAAAGGGTCCCATGAAATCTATGCCCCACAAATCAAATACATCCACTTCCTGAAACACATTCAGGGGCATTTCCTGTCTCTTTGAGATATTACCGGCTCGTTGGCAGGAATCACATTGCCTTACAAACTCGTAGGCATCTCGGAACAAGGTTGGCCAATAAAGGCCACTTTCCAGAACTTTTGCTGCAGTACGCGAGCTGGCGTGGTGTCCTCCCGTAGGTGATGCGTGGCAATGATGTAAAACGCTCTCGTACTCCACTTCAGGCACACACCTGCGTAAGATATCATCCTTGCATTGCTTAAGAAGAATCGGGTCATCCCAAAAATAATATCGCAAAGAATGGAAGAATCTCTTCTTCTCCTGATATGACCAATCCTCCGGGATGATCCCGCAAGCCAAATAGTTTACAATCTCAGCGAACCAAGGATCCTTAGAGTTAATTTTTAAAATATGTTCATCCAGAAACGTCTCGGTTATGGGTATATGTAAATCTTTTTCATCCACCCTTTCTAACCTAGACAAATGATCAGCAACAACATTTTCAATCCCAGATTTATCCTTGATTTCGATGTCAAATTCTTGTAAGAGCAAAATCCACCTAATGAGTCTAGGCTTTGCGTCTTTTTTCTCCATTAAGTATTTGATTGCGGCATGGTCAGTCCATACAACTACCTTAGATCCAACTAAGTACTGCCGAATTTTTTCAAAAGCGAACACAACGGCGATTAATTCTTTCTCAGTAGTTGTATAATTTAATTGGGCGTCATTCAAAGTCTTTGAAGCGTAAAAAATCACGGCGGGTTTATTGTCCACCCGCTGCCCCAACACAGCTCCTACCGTAAAGTCCGAAGCATCACACATTAGCTCGAACGGTTTCGTCCAATCCGGTGTTTGAACAACCTGTGCAGAAATCAGTTTTTCCTTCAACACGTCGAACACATGTAGACACTTGTCATTAAAATAAAAAATAGCATCTTTCTCTAAAAGCTCGGATAGAGGTTTTGAAATTTTAGAAAAATCTTTTATAAATCGACGATAGAACCCGGCATGTCCCAAGAAACTTCTTACCCCTTTAACAGAATTTGGTGGGGGTAACTTGGAAATGACTTCAATTTTGACCGGATCTACCTCTAAACCTTTGCTAGACACCTTATGTCCTAGCACTATCCCCTCAGTCACCATCATGTGACATTTCTCCCAATTGAGGACCAAATGTGTGTCCTCACAGCGCTGTAAGACTTTGTCCAAATTATAGAGACATTCATCAAACGATGCACCATACACCGAAAAGTCATCCATAAAAACCTTGAGACAGCGCTCTACCATGTCAGAAAATATGGCGAGCATACAACGCTGAAACGTTGCAGGTGCATTGCATAAACCAAAAGGCATTCGGCGATATGCGAAAGTACCATAGGGGCAAGTGAAGGTAGATTTCTCTTGATCCAAAGGATCAATTGAGATCTGGTTGTACCCCGAGTACCCGTCAAGAAAACAAAAGTGCGATCGGCCAGCAAGACGCTCTAGGATTTGATCAATGAAAGGTAAAGGAAAGTGATCCTTTAGCGTGGCTGCATTCAAACGGCGGTAATCAATACACACTCACCACCCGATTACCAATCAGGTGGTGACAGGTTCATTCAATATATTTTGGGTGACAGTAATTCCCCCCTTCTTAGGGACTACCTGTGTGGGACTCACCCATGTCGAGTCTGATATGGCGTAAATAATTCCTGCAACAAGAAGTTTAATGACCTCCTTCTTCACAACCTCCATCATGCTTGGATTGAGACATCGTTGAGGTTGAATCATGGGCTTGGCTCCCTCCTCGAGCCGAATCTTGTGCTGACATAGAGTAGGAGAAATCCCCTTAATATCTGAAACGAACCACCCAAAAGATCTCCGGTGGTTCTTCAGCACTATGAACAGTTGGTCTTCCTCTTCCGCACTCAAATAAGCAGATATGATCATTGGTAACTTGTCCTCCTCAGCTAGGAAGACATATTTGAGATGCGGTGGCAGCGGCTTTAATTCTAGATCCGGAGGACTTATCAAAGATGATTGAAGTGGCGGGGGAAGTTAACCTAGATCTTCATAATGCCTCGCATAGAAGCATGGAAGCATCTGGAGCATCTTGGCGCACTCCTTGAGTGATTTGCTCCTCATCCAATCATGTGTAATATTTACCAAACAAGCCTCCAATGGCAATTCCAGATATGCGTCAAGAACAGAAATAGCAATAAAATCATCTTCCATGGAGGGAGGAATGTCCTCCTCCTCATCATTTAGGAATCCTACAGCTTTGCACAGAGAAACTACTTTGGTCTGCTCCATGATATCCACAGCCAAAGTTCCATTGTCCACCTTGCTCATCACATGAGCCATGTCCAGAAATGGCTTCCCAAGATAGAGTGAAATGTTACTATCCAGATGTTTTACCATATTGCATTGTTTCTTTGCTTTAGATGACACAATACTAGAAGGCATGACCATCTCAAAGAGGTCATCGGCTATGCCCAAGGTCAAATGACCTCTTACCATCTCTAAGATCATGTCGGTTGTAGCTTGGAAAGGACGTCCAAGTAACAGCTCGTTGCCATGTTCATCCTACATCTCCATGACTACAAAATCTTCCGGAAAGACAAACCGATCTACCTTTACTAACACATCTTCACAGATTCCATAAGGCTTTACCACAGAGTTATCTGCCAATTGAATAGTCATATTGCTTGGCCGTGACTCCTTCAATCCCAGCTTTTTGAATGTAGAAAGGGGCATCAAGTTGATGCTTGCCCCTGAGTCACATAATGCTTCACCAAATTTAACCTTCCCAATATAACAAGAAATATTAAAGCACCCTGGATCTTGCCTCTTTGGCGGCAAAGTGCCCATGATGAAGGCACTCACTTGTTCCTTAAACACGACAACCTCTGTATCCAGAATTCTCCTCTTCTTCGTGATAATGTCCTTTAGAAACTTCCCGTATGAAGGAATTTGCTCAATGGCTTCCAGTAAAGGGATATTGACTGAAAGCTTCCTGAAACTGTCTAAGAATTTCTTAAATTGCACATCTGCCTTTCTTGCCTTCGCACTATTTGGATACGAGACCGGAACAGCTTGTGCCCTTTGGTGAGGTGGCACATAAGGTGTCTTTTTCTGAGGTTCCTCCTCTGCAACGTGTTCTTCAGTATCATCCACGGCTGTGTCATCAACCTGTCCTGTGACTGGTGGTGGCAGCTCCTCATTGGCTTCACCTTCTACTTCAGCTTGTGGTGTGCTTGTCTCCCCGTCCCTTGGATTTAACAACTTCTTGCCGCTTCTTAGCAAGACAACCTTTACCTGCTGGTTTCCCCCTGGAACATTGGTATTTCCCGGAAAACCTTGATTTTCCAGTTTCTTCAAACTGGCTATCTCTGCTGCCATCTGTGCCATAGATGTCTCAATGGTCCTCATTTGAGCCCCATGGCTCTGCAACGTTTTCCCGAATTGGTTCATGTACTCTCCTTGCTGCTTGATTTGCTGGCCAAACGTATTCATTAGCTCTTGATTTTGCTTTATAACCTGATTGAGCAGCTCCGTGCTCTTGTCTTCTGCTACCGGCGGGGGTTTGGCATCCGGATCCTGCAGAAAATTGTTTGGATCCTTCCACGAGAACTTTTTTGTCTTTTCTCCATGAATAATCATTGTTCCTATAACCTTGTTGTTGTCTCATGTATTTGACTTGAGCCTCATCCTCGGACTCATTATCCTCCTTTTCCAGTAGCTTCTTTGCGAGAAGATCCATCTTCTCATTTAACTCTTTCATTGCCTTGGACTCACCTGCTACTCGAACTTGCTCTACCAGGCCTCTTTCTCTCTCACCCCATGACTGCTTTCTAGCCATATTCTTTAGTATCTCCCAGAATCTGGTGTCCGTATTGTTCAGAAAGAATCCTGACCCAGCTGAATCCAGATTACTCCTATCGTGCTCGGAGAGAGAAAAATAGAAGATCTTCACCTGCGTCTCTTCATCCAGCCCGTGATGTGGGCACCTCCTCAGCATGACCTGAAATCTCTCCCAGGTCTCAGAATATGTCTCACCGGCCTGTTGGGTAAAGTTATGAATCTTCCAGATCATGTCGTTAGTCTTCTCAGGAGGGAAGAACCTCTCAAAGAAAACCTCCACCATATAGTTCCAGGACTCCACAAACTCATCATCCAAATTATGTAACCATTCTCGCGCGGCTCCCGCCAATGAACTCGGGAAAAGTTTGAGATACAGTGCCTCATGTGGAAACCTATCGATTTTTACCATGTCACAGCTCTCAACAAACTGGCTGATGTGCGCGACGGGGTCCTCATTCTTGAGCCCATGGAAAGCATTCGACTTCACCAGATTTATCAACGCCGGATCAATCTTATATGTAGGTATGTTGATTGCCTACTTCTTTATAGGCCCTTTGGAAGCTGATGAGGAAGAAGCTTTGATCGTTTCCCATATAGTCTGTGGCTCGGCCATCTCTTCCTGTTCAAGTTCAGAATCTACCTCTTCTTGTTGCTCCTGCTCGTGATAATCCTTGTCCTCAGGTCTCGGCAGCGGAACCTCGGGTGCGCGACCTGCGTAATCAGTACTACGCGTCTGCACCATGCACAGTACCTAAAATAAGAAAATTCGAGTTTAGTACAATGCTATGACGAGTATAAAAATTATCGAAAAATTTAGAAATATTTGAAGTTGTTTCAAGCTAATAAAAAAATGTGGCCCATAATGGCCGCTCGTAGCACTCAAAGTGCCAACAATTCGCCGTATCCCCGGAAACGGCGCCAAAAACTTGACGCAATTTTACTGTGCGCAGAAATGCAAGTGAACGCGTCGAAGTAATATAGACCTTGTGAGGCCCGAGTCGAACACAGGGATACTCGGAATTGTTGGTGACTCCTACTAACTAGTTGCGATCAGCTAAGCTGATTAAAAGTTGAGGGTTTTTGTGAAAATTAAAAAGAAAATTGAAAGAAAATAAAATGAACAATCGATTAAATTTTTGGTTTAATCAATTCAAGAAGGTATCTTTAGGATTGCGATTTCACCGCGAGTTTTCATTGTATTAGATTTTATATAATGCCTCAATTTTATCTCTCTATCTGGGTAGTGGCCTAAAAATAGAATTGCCCACTGTCGTGGTGCAATTCACTACCTAGGTCTAGGTCGGTTCCACCGTCATAGTAACCTATACCCTAAACTAGGTGCATTATGAACGATCTCTCAGTATCCACCATTAATTTTACACCACCTTGGTCAAGGGATTTATCGATTAATGTAGATTTCGTCTCTTTTCAGCCGTTAATCCTTCTTTCAAAGTGATTAAGGGCATTAGGTTATTATTATGGTGATCAAGCATAACAATATATGGAGAAAACAAAACTATACCACGGATTTAAGAGATAAAATATGAATTCCTATTATAAAATTGTCATACACTGAATCCCCGGGCTACTCCCGGTCCTAAAGACGAAGGGGATTAGCCCCGCATGTTCATCTCATACAAGTACATGGTAGAAATAGGGGAAAACATGTGAAAAATGTGGAATGAAAGGTGAAAAATGTGGAATGAAAGGTGAAACCCCTGAACGGAGAAGAATCGGTTGATCCTTTGCGTAGAACACGTGCTCTCCCGCCTTTCGGTGGTGAAATTCGTCTTCTGCGGCGTCCGAATCAACTGGTATGAGCTTCTAGCCTCCGTTCTCCTCTCTATTCCTCCTCGGTACTCGTGCAATGGCTAATGAGATGATCCCCTCCTCTGGGCGGCCGTCATTAGCTATATCTTAGTCATTAGGTCACTAATTAACCGTAGCCGTCCGATTGAGATCATTAGGAAGCCAACTCATATCCTATGGTGTCGATACCATCGATGCGAGTCGATGGTATCGACCCGCTGTAGTAGCGACCGGCTGCAAACCCTTCCTTTTTCACACCCGACATCATCTCGATACCATCGACGTGGTTCAATTGTATCGACAGCTCTGTAGCGACGGTTTTGTCATTTTGCGTTGCTGTAGCCTCCATGTGTCGATGGTATCAACTTGGTGTCGATACTATCGACTGCTTTCTCGCCAGCAACCTGATGGTAGCTCGATACCATCGACATCCCTGTCGATAGTATCGACTCTTTGCTGATACTCACGGCTGGCAACCTGTGGTCCGGTCGATGGTATCGACGAAAACATATACTTGTTTTCTCTGAAATTCAAACATGAGACCACATAAATTCACACAAATAATAATAATTTGACAATTAATGCTCAAAACGATGAAATAAAGGGGATTTGACATAAAATAGTAGCAAAGACCAAAGTGGATGAATTATGCAACATTAACCATAAAAAATGACTAATAAAATCATAAAACACATATCAAACAGGTCTATAAATGCGACTCAAAATCATCGCATCAATTGATCTCATCAAGAATTAACACTTTACCAAACTTGCACTTCATCTATGATAATCTTGAACACTTCAAGATATTCATATTGGTATGTTTCTAAATACCATTTGAAGTATTAGCATTTGTTCCAATAGGTATGCAAATACATCACATGTATTATACCTAATTGGATAATCATTCTCCCACTACCATTAGTGAAGATTGATTAATCACGTCCAAGATATTCATGTCTCTTACTGGTTCTCTAACCAAAAGAGTCTAGATTTATCCATCTCATGGAAACTAGAAATGAATTTCTCATGATTGATGCTAATTTGATTGTTTGAGTTATCTATAACTCTTAGGTATCATTTTATCTTATGCATACAGTGTATCACAAGATAAACAAGGCATTGCCACAAAGATCATATCTTTAAGATTAAAACATCAACTTTATTAATTGCCATCATTTTCATACAATATGCAAACATAAAGTGTTTCTATCTATTGGCAGTTTATGAAATAGCAGTTCTTAACTCTAATTCGTGCCCTTTAGGCTGAAATGAACTGAAAGATACTCCTATTTATGGCAGCAACACTTGCTCCAATGATGGGTGATTCTTTCTTGGTCCTTTCACAAAGGCCATCACTTCTTTGTGGATATTGCATATCATATATGACATATCCATATCCTGGTATCATATACCTCAGATAAAGAAGTGGTTCATTTCATGATACCGTAGGTGGAGATCTCCATCCCCTCCTTTCATCTTCTTTTGTTCTTCCAGATATAGAGGGCAATTCCCTCATATACCCTTTCCCCATGTGCCTTGAGGCTGAAGACGGCTTGGATTGCTGGCTAGCATCAGAACACTTCTTTGCTTTGCCCTTGTCCTTGCCCTTAAGAATTACCTTTTCTTTGATCACATCAAAGATTATAGTTTGTCTTTCTTCATCTTTGCCTCTACTATCCTCAACATGTCCAACAACTTTGTCAGCGCTTGTCAAAGTCGTTCATGTTGTAGTTTATCATGAACTGTATGATTTTCACAACATTTGCAGTATCATACCAATAACCAACTCTTGGCTCAGAGGGAATCCATCTTAGTTAGGTTTTTCCACATACCCAATCACATTGAGTGTGTGAATACCTTACTGGATCTCCTTCTGTCATGACATACTAGGATAGTGTCTTGGAGACAACATATGTCTCATGTTGTCTCTGCAACTCATAGTTCAGAGAACACAACATCAAGCACTCCTCATCAATGTCATCCTCGATATGCTTCCATAAACATACTTTCAGCCATTGATGTGGTGGGATTGAGTTTATCTGGTCTTGGTATAACTAGGACTTGGAGCTTTTGCTCTTTGAGAACATTTCTCATCATCCTAACCAGACGTGGAATTATTCCCATTTAATTTTTTGGTCTCAAAGACCGATCACAAATAAAGTGATTTGTTGATTAACCATTTATTTTAACAAAAGGATATATATGCAATTTTAGTCCAAAACTCTTTTTGACTTGTTTGATTGATTTGAAAAGTTGACGATAAAATTAGGCCTTTAATTAATTATCGCTCCCACTATTTTAGTTCAAATTGATAGCCCTCACCATCAATTTGGAAGATTGCAGTGTACAACCTTCTAGTGGGCAAGATCCTGAAATCCTCTAAGCCATGGACCAGCTAGGGCTGTCACCCACAACATAGATCTCTTACGTAGGCAACTCTTGCCAATTGCATCATATGCAACTCTTGATAAGATGTCATATGCAACTCCTTGCCATGAGCATCTCCATGCCTCAAGGTGCTAGATCCTATCTACGTCACCTTGTTAAGTCCGACCCAAAGCAAACACGACGAATATGCACCCTGCTTAGGCAGACCCACATATCCATCCTTCACGCTTCCACGAGATAGACGATGCACCACGCTTGGGTGTGCCCACACTTGGTCGATCAAGCTTTTCACGTGTGCCACATTTGGAAGGCATCTAAAACTTAATATTTAATGAGGGATTTGGTTTTTTATATACATATACATATCCAATCACCACAATACATAGTACGTATCATATAGATGCTATATCCCACAGAAAACATGCAAAATGATAAAAGAGATGATTATGGCCATCCTAATGTGATTCCTCAAGCCAAGAGGAAACACGGTCATCTAGGTCTACATCACATGCAACCTGTACAAGATGAACTCTATGCTTTGCCTTCTGAGTAGATCAACTCATCACATGAATAACTTGATCGTTCTGGCCCGGTCGTCTGGGTGCCACCAGCCGATCGGTTGGCTCCTCCAATCGATCGGTTCACCTGGTCATCGTGCATCTCATCATGGTCGCCACCCGCTCGTCTCGCTCCTCGAACCGGTCATCAACCAATCGGCTCACTCCTTGAACCGATCGTCTCGAACGTCAACCGATCGGTTCACGCCTTGAACCGATCGTCTCAACTGTCGTCAGGATGTCCACCATTCTTCGACATAACAAGAAATAAAATTCGATCCTATTTTACATTGTAAAAGAGAAACCTCAAGTTACATTTGAGGGGAGCAAAGGTAGGAAAGAAATCTCGAATTATTTCGAGTTACATCAGGAATAGGAGAAAGGAAGACAGGTGCATAGAACGAGATGCAAGCAACCACATACATCCATACATAGATAGGGTTTATTGGCCATAACCATGCTATACATCCACCACAAAACTCATTTCAGGGCGACGCGTATCGAGTGCATTCATAATACATATCATATATGTAAATTGGGATTTGTGGATTTAGGATTGGACATGCATAAAGCCAATTTTATTCGCATCGTATGCAATAAATAAAGTTGACAAACCGAAATTGATCATATCGATAATCCCTAAAGTATAGAGCAGTTGACGTGGCTCTGATACCACTGTTAGGTTTTAGGGGAGGCAGATAAGGCAGCGGAAACAAAAATTTTCCTCCCCAAACCCAGAACAAGGAAACGCGTCAACGTCTATACAATAGGAAAGGATGGTTTGCGGAATCATACCTTGTTCCGAGGCTTTCTCAGCAACAATACCTCGCACCTTGAACCGGTCTTCACCTCCGGTCTTGGACGGTGTCTGTGTAGCTCCTGGTCGCACCGGGACTGACGACTCCTGGTCTCACCGAGACTGTCAGGATTGACAGATGTCCTCCGAGCGGCAGAAATCTCCCGCCTCTGAAGTAGTCCACACGGACCACCTGGAACTCCAATCTCCTTGCCCCATAAGGAATTGGAAGGAGTCGCACCTTCCTATCAGCGTACTAGTCACCAACACACTCTCCTGCCACCTGTCGCAACTGCGGTTGTCTTTCCCTTGATGTGCCTCCCTTATCGGGTAGAACTTGCTCGGGATCTCTCTCTCGGTTACCAAAACTAGAGAGAACGAAAACTTTACAGAGAAAGTGGTTGCACTGAGTTGTACTTTGGGAAGCCCCCAATACCCCTATATATATAGGAGGGTCATGGGACAGGGTTCTCCATCCCGGGCAATGCGGGACTAAAATCAGGAGTAGAAGGGTTCGAGATTTTCCACAAAACAATCAACTCGCAACTTGAACCGATCATTTCACAACTAAAATGATCGGTTGGGGACCTGAGCCGGTCGGTTGACACCTCAACCGATTGGTTGGGACCCATGAGCCGATCGGTTCACTTATGAACCGGTCGATTCGTGGTCCTGATCAGTTCCCGATTGACTTTCCTTCTTTTGTTTCTAATTGGTATCAAATACCAATACTTGTTCCAATCAAATTGGGCAAGTGAAACGCTAGGAAAATTCTCACCAATCCTACTTTCCCAACTTGCTCAGTTGCAACAATTGAACCGATCGTTTCAACACTTGAAGCAATCGTTTCACCCCGTCATGAGTCGATCGACTCACCACTTGAGCCGATCGGTTCACCAAGCTCATCCGATCAGTTCATCACATGAGCCGATCGGTTGGGAGTCTAGATTGTGCAGAATCAGTCAATTGCAATTTCAATCAATATGATACTCCAATCAATGTGTCCAACACCTTGAACATTATGATATTGAGCTATCAATTGATTGAGTGTTTAATTGAACTACTAAACTCCTTTAGTAATCAATATAAGCATTGTTTGTGACCAAAACTCCTCTTCCAGGTTAAATCCTTTGTGTGTGACCCTGTAGGTCCATTTCACGTTGGCAGTGAAAGTCCATAACACTTATGACTTCCTTTGTCACTGATACCCCGAATGAACTCGAGGCATGGAATAGTCATCCAGTCAATGTTCATTCACTTTCTTGATCTCAGAGTAGATTGGAAGAGATATGTATGACATCAATATCACATACTAATTCACACATGCGTACGCACGCCTATTTCAATCCTACTCATCAAGTGGCCTTGGATATCAAACTCCCTCAGGAGGGACAAATCCCATATCTATCACTCACCCCTCAAAAGCCCCATGTGTCAAAGCCACCCAATCATCACCTTTATAACAACCCATGTTTCAGGACTGCGTTTGATGATGTCAAAGTGTGCCCAACGACATGTGTTGAGTGTAGTGATTTCAGGTCAAAGAATCACACTCACCACCATCACTGTGAGTACTGACTGTGACTACCATGTTATGGTTCCCTGTGTCAAACTCACGGTGGGTCTATCCGGTACACTTGTTCTCTAACAAGTGCCTATGTGTTTGGTTTGATATCTCTATATCATGACTAATGAGATTCTGTCATCAACCAACACCACAATCTAGTCTTGTGTGTCATTGCTGTCTATCTACCTTCCACAATGACATCCGACTAGGTACATAACAAGAATGTACAAACTCTTAGCATCCGTATGATGTCATCGTTCAGGTCCTGAACCTGAAGGCATACATCATTGAGTATTGTCATTCTCTAGACATTCAATCTGTTCTGTCACTATCTCATATGACTGAACCAGAAAGAATTGGAAGCTTGCCTTTGATGTTTATCAAATCAATCTTAATGTATCCCACCAATCATCCCTTGATTGGCTCTCAGGGCATACATACCAACAATACAGTCTTTTCTAATTTCAAGGAACATGGATTAAACATTGATGAGGATGATGATTACATGCATGGAGTTCATTTAGAATATTAGAGACAAAGGAATTATACAATCACTACAACACCTTATACATATTGTAGGTTTAAGTTGTTCTCCAACTTTCAATTCACTTGGGTAGCACTGATGTGTGATTGACACCACTCTTTTCTTATAATGTCATAAGCTAGTTATGGGAATTCACTACCAACGTGATATGGGGCCTATAGGTTCACACACATAGGAATTCATGTAGAAGAGGAGTTTATCCATGAATGATCTTTAATATTGATTACTAAAGATGTTTAGGTATTCAATTAAATAACAAATTAACTGCCTGGACTAAGAACCATTAAGTTCAAGTGTTGGACTAACTGGTTGAAATGTCAGGTTGATTGGAAATTGAATTGGCTAAATTATGCATTAGTCAGTACACTAATCGATTGGCTCACTAGGTGAACCAATCGGCTCACTAGGTGAACCAATCGGCTCAGGGTAGTAAGACAATGATTCACCTAGGGAATCGGTCGGTTTGATTATGCCAATCGAAGCTTCTGGTGATTTTCCCACTTTATGAGAATATTTTATCATTTCACTTGTTCAATTTGATTGGTACAAGGAATTAATGTTAAACATTAATTGGAAATGAATTATCAATTCAATTACGATTGGGAAATATGAAAGGACCGGTTCACTGTGTGAACCGATCGGCTAACACTGCCAACCGATCAGCTCACCAGCGAACTGTCTGGTTCACCTATCGAAGGGAAATTTAAATCATGGAAATTCTAGTCCCTTTCACTCACACACAAACTGGGAACCCAAACCCTAACCCCTTCAATAACTAGAGGGGTACTGGGGGGCTTCCCAGAACATAACTCAATTGCCTCTGACAATTGTTGTACTCTCTAGTTGCAGTAACTAATAGAGATCTCGGGCAAGTCCTACCCATGAAAGGAAGAGATAGCAAGGGAGAAACAATTGTAGGAGAGCGAGTTGGTGACTAGTACACCAATGAGAGGGACAACTCCTTCATTTCTATTCTAGTAGAATGACGAGAGTTCTAGGCTGTCTGTGTAGACTTACATAGAGGTGAGGTGACCTTTTCCCATTGCTAGGAGGACAACATCAACATATAGTCCATGATTGAGCTGTTGTAGACGTCATCTGAGTCTGCTATCTTTGGTGAAGACCAAGAGCTACATAGACACCATCCAAGTGCAACTAGGAGTGCTGCATTACTACAATAAGTTATAGTCGATGGACTTGCTCCATGACCATGTATGAACTCATTAAACCATCCTTCTCATTACATAGTTGTTGACATGATCTTGCTATTATAGGGAATATGGATAGATAAAATTTTATTTCCGCTACCTACTATGTGCTCATATTTCCCTTGAGAATTATGATTTGATGTTGGATGATAATATATAAGGCAAGAATTTAAGGACCTTTTGAGTGACCTTGGTACTTTATCACAGATAATTCGATATTAGGAATAACAAATCACACCTTACTAGACTTGGTATGATTACTGATAAGTTTAGATAATCTTTTGACTTTCTTTTGGGATATACTCTGTAAGACACAATGTTTATAATCAGCTACCTACCTTCAAAATTGGTTCAAAAGACACATGAAATATGGAGAGTAGAGAATCCCAACATGTCTTTATTGAATATTTTGGATGTGCGTCTTCTATTAGTAAATAATTTTCTAAAAACCATAGACCGAAGTTAGATAAATTCTACTTTGTTGGACACACTTTAGAAACTAAGGAATATTACTCTTTATTCTATCAAAAACAAAATATTTGTTACTAGAACTATTGTTTTTCTTAAAAGAAATTTATTTACAAATGTACCAGTGGGAGGAAAATATATCTGGAAAAAGCTTGAAACCAAGAATATGACATTGAGCCTATGGACATATGTGAGGAATAAGGATTATCACAAGTTCTTGTGGAAGCATAATTTCCTCATGTGGCACAAGTACCTCGAAGGTATAGTAGGACACATGTGGATCTAGAGAGAATTGGATTTGTATCCAACAACCTATAATGAGGCTATTGAGGGAGAAAATTATAATAAATAACTTAAGGCCATCAGATTAAGATGAACATCAGGTACACTGATAAAGTATGGACTTTTTTGGATGAAGGGGGTAAAACTGGTATGACACAAATGGATCTTCAACAAGAAGATCTCCATGCATAGTGATGTACAAACCTATAAAGGGTGTTAAGGTTGTAGACAAGTTCAAGGTGTTTCCTATGATGAATTTTTTTTACATGTTTCCATTGTTAAATCCATAAGGATGCTTTCCATCATAGATTATTATGACCATGAGATTTAAAAAATGGATGTAAAATAGTATTCCATAATAGTACTCTTCTAGAGGATGTCTATACAACACAAATCGAGAGCTTCATCTCTCCAAATGTGACCAAAAAAATGTAAGTTACAATGGTCATTCTATAGATTTAAGTTAGCATCTAGAAGATAACAATATAAAAGCACCAATCATAATCTCAACATTTAATAAATATAATAAAGCAACATTGTCTTGTTACAATATTTCAATTACATATTAAAAAGTATAATTTTACAAGTCTTCTCATGTACACTAGGGATCATACAACACGTACACCTAACATAACTCACTAAGCCCATCAACTTATAGCCATCTCTGAACCTATAAAATACATGAAACAAGGTTGGTCAAGCACACAAGGTTCTGAGTACAGGGCTGAAAGATACATATGCATAAGCTTTACATAATTTGAAAAGGGTTTGCAGAAGTAAACAAACAAGAATAAATGAGTTAATTACTTAGCAAAGCGAGAACCCATCTTTTGGTCATTTTACTCCAACTATACCGACAATATCATATATCATAAGGCCTTTGACCAGATTCCCATTGGAAGGGTTCGTGAGGGTGCTCAAGATCAACTAACCCTATTTGTAAGGGACCTCAAGGCCATTGCAAGGAGCTAACCCTTGTATATATATGGTCCTCCCTATCTTGACAACTCAAGTAATATGCCCAACCTTGTGTCCTTACCTCAAGACTACAAGTAGGTGCACAAGGTTTGTATAATGGAGATCTATATTTTGTGTTCAAGTTATAAATCAACGATACAAACATCGAGTACTACAATGTAGTATTTGAGCAAATGAACAAGCATACTTACATATCAAGTTGCAAGCAAAAAATCCATAGTCATATAATTATTAAAGCTTGTACCTGGTTAAGAGGTTTCTTAACATATCCTTGATCATCTTGACCATATAGATCACCTGATTAATAACATGATCACATGTATGCATTAGGATCTCAAAATTAACCCCATGTAGCTCCATATTAGGGTTAGTTAACTCATTAGGGTGTTTTGATCACTACTCGTCTTATTATTTTATGATTAATCTTATTGATTCTTCATTTTAGGTTATCATTATTAGTCTAAATAGCATGTTTCAAACCTCATTATATTAATTAACCCTGTTGTTAAATACATTAATAAGATTAGGGTTCATGTCACATTAGGGCCATCTTATTTAACATGCATTAGATGCATCATTATAATCTCATAAATCATGTACAATGTTTCATATACTAATATTAGGTTGATATTGAACTTCACATGATTTATAGATGAAAGACATGTTAATGTACTTCACGGAAGGGTTACTAAGTATAAACTTAGGGTTTCACCTTTATTAGCTTCTAACAAATCACGTCACATTGTGACATTTTTATAGTTCAAAGAGGTCATTAAAGGGTCCTGGTTTAGATTTCATATTTTTCTGACCATTTATTGATTTTCTAGGATTAAAATGAGGTTTAAAGCAATTAATTTCATTTTAGTACAAAAGAGACCAAAACATTCAATATTATTGAAATTTAAGTTCATAAATTTGCTAGAAACATATTTAAGGTTATAAACTTCTTTTATGAGAAATTACATCAAACATATGTTATTTATATCATTTAATGTAATCAAAGACGTTCATTATATTGCAAATTAAAAACCATGTATAGAAGAATATCAAAAGGCATATCTAAGTTATTCATGTGAAACTTGCATTTTTTTTAGCCAAGGGGTATACTTTGGGCCTTATTTGGTCAAAGGAGAAATTTTTAAGCCATTTTCCAAGAAAACTAGTATTTTAGAGTATTAAAAAGAATTTACCCTCTTGGGATTCCTTGTGGCCATTGGATCAGAACCTGGGGCGGCCCAAAACTTAATAGCTCACTAGGGGAGGGGGCCTCCAGCCCAAAGGTACACTAGGCAAGTCGTCTGAGGGATCTTCCAGAGCGAGAGTCTGATGGCCCGTTTGCCCCTAATCCACCCCTCTATTCGTGCTCCACCTTAGTGAGCAACGGGACCCCTGGCACAGATCACCATCGAGTGACTGGCCTTTGGAGAAGGTGTGTGGGGTCGTCGGGCCTCAAAACACCCTAGACATACTCCATTTACCTTTTGGAAGGGCTAGTAGAGGTCAACAACTACTCACTGAGGTGGCGATGGCCCTAGATCTGTGAGACAGTGAGCTCACCATTAAGGTTCCACCATGGAAGTTACAAGGAGGGGAAGTCGATCCTTGGATCCCTTTGGCTTCAAGCAATGCTTACAAGAGCCTCATGTCGACTCCACACAGCCAAAACACATATTGGTTTCTGGTGGAGAAGCCCAAAATCGCCGCCACCTTGGAATAGACAGCTCTGGTGGCTTCTCCAATAGTAACCTACTCTACGGTCATGAGGACAAAGTCATGGGTATTCTATTGGGTTCTTTGACCAACTGGGGAGGTTTAACATAGGAATTCCCTATCCAGACCCTCCATCCCCTAGTATGTGACTCCTTTTACTTCTCTGTGTTGGGGAAATGAGAAAGGTGGGAGTAGAGTGTGTCATTCTCCTACAACTATCCAGAAAAGAACCCAAGTTAGAGGTCATTTAGGGAAAGGTGCTAGAGATGAAAGGGTGGTGGTCAGAGTATTTAAAAAGCCTAGGTGAGGTGCTTCTTGTTGGTATGTATGCCCATAGAGCAAGTCATGTGATGATTGTAATGGGATACTTTGTAAATGATTTGAATAATAATAAAGGCAATTTCCGATCTATATGTTTTGACTATTTCTGAGATGATAGTGTAACATGTTAGATGTCTAAAGAATTGTTTTACTTGATGACGTATGCTTTTGGGTTGATGACATGAATGATGAGATCATACAAATGTTAAGAGTATACATTCTTGTTTAGTCCCTAGTCGGTTGTTATTATGGAAATAACCATAGACATCAATAACAGTAAAGACTAGATTATGTGTTGGTTGATGATAGAATCTCATTAGTCATGATATAGTGATATCAAACCAAGCACATAGGTACTTGTTAGAGAACAAGTGTACCGGACAGACCCACCGTGAGAGTGACACATGGAACCATGATTTGGTAGTCACAGTTAGCTCTCACAATGATGGTGGTGAATGTGATTCTTCAACTTGAAATCACTACACTCAACACATGTCGTTGGGTACACTTTGACATCATCAAACACAGTCCTGAAACATGGGTTGTTATAAAGGTGATGATTGGGTGGCTTTGACACATGGGGCTTTTGAGGGGTGAGTGATAGATATGGGATTTGTCCCTCCTCAGGGAGTTTAATGTCCATGGCCACTTGATGAGTAGGATTGAGAAAGGCATGCACATGCATGTGTGAATCAATATGTGATATTGATGTCACACACATATCACCTAGTCTGCTCTGAGATCAAGGAAATGGATGAATGTTGAAAGGATGACTGTACCATGCCTTGAGTTCATTCAAGACATTAGTGACAAAGGAAATATACATTCATTGTAACACCATTCATGGATTGTAGGATTTAAAGTTGTTCTCTAACTTTCTATTTCACTTGGGTAGCACTGATGTAAGATTAGGCACCGCTCTTTTCTTGTGAAGCCATAAGTGTCATGGACTTTCACTGCCAACGTGAAATGGATCTGCAGGGTCACACACATAGGATTTCACCTAGAAGAGGAGTTTATCCACAAATGATGTTTAGATTGATTACTAAAGGAGTTTAGTAGTTCAATTAAACACTCAGTCGATTGATAACTCAAAATCATAGTGTTCAAGGTGTTGGACCAATTGATTAGAGTATCAGATTGATTGAAACTACAATTGTCTGATTTTGCACAGTCTGCACTTCCAACTGATCGACTCATGTGATGAACCGATCGGCTCAGGTTGGTGAACCGATCGGATCAACAGGTTAGATGATTAGCTCATGTGTCAATGAGACGATCGACTTAATTGTTGAACTGGTCAATTCATGTGACCAATAGAGATCGTTTGGAAAGTCAATTTTACAAATACAATTTTTTTCACTTGTACAAATTTGATTTGAACAAGGATTAATATTTGGTTAATCAGAAACAAATATGAAAGTCAATTTGAGTTGGACCAGGACCACGAACCGATCGGCTCATAAGTGAACTGATCGGCTCAGGTGTCCCAAATGATCGATTCAGGTAGGAACCGATCGGTTGAGGTCACCAAACGACCGTTTCAGGGTTGAAACGATCGGTTCAGCTGGTGCAGTTGGTTGTTTTGTGGAAAAGTTCAAACCCTTCTACTCCTGCTTGAATCCCGCATTGCCTGGGGTAGATAGGGGTATTGGGGGCTTCTCAAAGTACAACTCAGAATACCAGTTGCTCTGCAAAGTTGTCATTCTCTCTGGTTTTGATAACCGAGAGAGCTTGAGCAAGTGCTACCCGATAAGGGAGGAACAACAAGGGAAAGACAACTGCATAAAGGCAACTGGTTGCAGGAGAGTGTGTCAGTGACTAGTACGCTGATAGGAGGGTGCGACTCCTTCCAATTCCTTGTGGGACAAGGAGATCGGAGTTCCAGGTAGTCCATGTGGATGACTGCAGAGGCGGGAGACTTCTTCCGCTCGGAGGATAGTTGTCAATCCTGACAGTCCTGGAGAGACCAGGAGCTGCACAAACACCGTCCAAGATCGGATGTGAAGATCACGCAAGCCGCGAGGTAACGTCGCCGAGCAAGCCTCGGAACAAGGTATGCCTCTAGAAACCATCCTTCCTATTGTATAGACGTTGACACGATTCCTTTATTCTGGGTTTGGGAGAATTTTTTTTTTTGTTTCCATTGCCTTCTCTGTCTCCCCTAAAACCCAATAGTGGTATCAGAGCCACATCAACTTCTCTATACTTTAGGATTTTCGATATGATCGATTTTGGTTTGTCGCCTTTATTTATTGCATACGATGCGAATAAAATTGGTTTTATGCATGTCCAATCCTAAATCCATAAATCCCTATATACATATATGATATGTAATATGAATGCACTCAATACACATCACCCTTAAACGAGTTTTGTGGTGGATGTATAGCATGGTTATGGCCAATAAACCCTATGTATGTGTGATTGGTTGAATGTGGTTGCTTGTATCTCGGTCTGCGCACCAATTCCCTATCTCCTATTCCTGATGTAACTCGAGATTTCTTTCCTATCTTTGCTCCCCCCAAATGTAACTTGGGGTTTCCTTTTTCAAATGTAAAATCAGATATATTTTTATTTCCTATTATGTCAAAGAACGGTGGACATTTTGACAACCGGTTTGAGGAGTGAGATGAGCGGGTGGTGGCCTGAGGAGATGCATGATGACCAGTGAACCGATCGACTGGAGGTGCCAGTCGATCTTCTGGTGGCACCCAACTGACCGACCTAATGGTGAGCCGATCAATCATGGAGATGAGTTGATCAAACCCAGAAAGGCAAAACACAGAGTTCATCTTGTACAAGTTGCATGTGATGTGGACCTAGATGACCATGATTCCTCTTAGCTCGAGGAATCACATTAGGATGGCCATAATTATTGTTTTTATCATTTCACATGTTTTCTGTGGGATATAACATGTATATGATACCTACTATATTGTGGTGATTGGATATGTATATGTACCTATAAAAGCCAAATCCCTCATCTAAATATTAAGTCTTTTACGTCTTCCATTAGCGACACACATGAAAAACTTGATCGACCAAGCGTAGGTTACTCCAAAGTGTGGTGCGCCATCTATCTCGTGGAAGTGTGAAGGTTAAGCATGTAGGTTCTGCCAAAGCAGGGTGCATGTTTACCATGTCAGCTTTTGGGTTAGACTTAACTGGTGATTCTTAGAGCGTCTAAGCCCAAAGGCAAGGAATGTTCATGGCAAGGTGTTACGCATGTTCATTCATCAAGAGTTGCATATGATGCAATTGGCATGATGGCCTACCTAAATAGTCAAGATTGTGGGCGATCAGCCAAAGCTTACTCATGACTTGATGAAATATGTATCTTGACCCACTAGGAGATTGTGCGCTGCAATCTTCCGAATTGATGGTGAGGGCTGTCAATTTGAATCAAAATAGTGGGAGTGGTAATTAATTAAAGGCCTAATTAACTACTGTCAAATTTTATTCAAATCAAATCAAATCAAAAGGATTTTTGACAAATGCAATTTTGTCTTATAGAATGGCAAAACAATCATCTTTTAAAATGGGAAAATTAATTGAGAATAAATTCCATAACTGGTTGGGGATTGTGAGAAGTGTTCTGCACAATCTAGAAATACCGGTAGCCTTTGAATCCACTCTATGTGCGCTTAAGAAGAAGGATAGTTCATTGAAAGAGATCAATGGAACAAAGTCTAATGACAAAGGTGAGGGAGAGAAGGGTTCTCTCGCCAAACCAATGTCAGAATCTTGTGTGTTCAAAACATGGAGAGGATGGAAGGAACGATGGAAGAAGAAGCAAGAGATAGAGATCTCTACTTATGGTGTATACATGATAGAGATTAACTTTACTACTTCTTTGTCATGGGTGCTTGATACCGGATGTGGATCTCACATTTGTTCAAATGTGAAGGATCTTAAAAGAAGTAGGCCTTTGGGGAAAGGCGAGGTTGAACTACGTGTTGCCAATGGGGCAAGAGTTGGCACCAGTGCCGTAGGAACTGATGAGTTAACTCTACCTAGTGGGTTAATAATAGAGTTGAAGAACTACTATTATGTACCTACCATAAATAGGAATATCATTTCCGTCTCTTGTTTGGACAAGGATAGTTTTGAATTTCTTATTAAGAATGGAAAGTGTTCCATTTCAAAAGATGGGATCTTTTATGGCAGTGCCCCAATGTCTTATGGTCTATACTTGATAGATATAGAGATAACTGTATACAACATAAACACCAAAATGCAAAAATTCAGCAACTCAAACAAAACATATCTTTGGCATTATTGTCTAGGGCACATAAATGAGAAGCGCATTTCTAGACTCCATCAAGATGGTTATCTAGACTCTTTTGATTATGAATCAATAGAGATATGTGAATCTTGTTTGTTGGGCAAGATGACCAAGACTCCCTTTTCAAGTAAAGGTGAGAGAGCTAGTGATCTATTAAGACTCATACATACTGATGTATGTCAGCCTTTTAGAACTAATGTCAGAAATGGGTATCAATACTTCATTACCTTCACTGATGACTTCAGTAGGTATGGCTATGTGTACCTGATGAAACATAAGTCAGAAACCCTTGAAAGGTTCAACGATTTCATGAATGAAGTACATAACCAACTTGGTAAAAGTATTAAAGCACTTCCATCTGATCGAGGTGGAGAATACTTAAGTCAAGAGTTTGAGGACCTTCTGCTAGCCCATGGTATTGTATCACAATGGACTCTTCCTGGAACACCACAACATAACTGTGTGTCTAAAAGAAGGAATTGCACTTTACTGGATATGGTGCGATCAATGATGAGTTTTGTTGATCTTCCGATTTCCTTTTGGGGCCATGCTCTTGAAACCGCCGCGTTTACACTTAACCGAGTACCATCTAAATCGGTTCAAAAGATACCATATGAGATATGGACTGGGAAGTGTCCCAATATGTCTTTTATGAAGATTTGGGGGTGTGAGGCATATGTCAAGAAAATGTTTCCTGACAGGCTAGGCCCTAGATCTGATACATGTTATTTTGTTGGATATCCTAAGGAGACCAAGGGCTATTACTTATACCACCCAACTGACAAAAAAGTGTTTGTTTCCAGGAATGTTGTTTTCCTAGAAAAGGAATTTATTTCCAGAGGAAACAATGGGAGGAAAATAGAGCTTGAAGATGTTCAAGCCCAACAAGAAAACATTGAACCAATAGCTGTACAAGAGGAACATAGAGATTCACAAGGTGTTGTGGAATCTCAGTCTCCTCAAGAAACACAAGGACATCATAGATCTAGTAGGACACGCCTTGAACCTGAAAGGTTTGGATACCTTGTAACTCAGGAAGGCGGTGAGTTGATCATAGATGATGATCCAACTACCTATCTAGAGGCTATGGAGGGACCAAATTCTAAGAAGTAGCTTGAGGCCATGAAATCCGAGATGGAATCCATGTACTCCAACAAAGTATGGACTTTGGTGGAACCACCTGAAGGGGTAAAACCCATAGGGTGCAAGTGGGTCTTCAAGAAGAAGACTGGCATGGATGGCAATGTGCAAACTTATAAAGGTAGATTGGTTGCAAAGGGTTTTCAACAAGTTCAAGGTGTTGACTATGACGAAACCTTTTCTCTAGTTGCCATGATTAACAAAACCTTTTCTCCAGTTGCCATGATTAAGTCCATTAGGATCATGCTTGCTATTGCGGCTTATTATGACTATGAGATTTGGCAAATGGATGTTAAAACCACATTCCTTAATGGGAATATAAATGAGGATGTGTACATGACACAACCTGAAGGTTTTATAGATCCAAAGAATGCCAATAAAGTCTGTAAGCTATAAAGGTCAATCTATGGATTCAAGCAGGCATCTCAGAGTTGGAATCTTCGATTTGATGAGGAAGTCAAAGTGTTTAGCTTCATTCAAAATGAATATGAACCTTTTTTGTACAAGAAGGTTAGTCGGAGCACAACCACATTCCTCATATTGTATGTGGATGACATACTATTGATGGGGAATGATGTCTCAGCCTTAGAGAAGGTAAAGACTTGGCTTGGGAATACTTTCTCAATGAAGGACTTAGGAGAAGCATCCTACATTCTAGGAATTAAGATCTATAGAGATAGATCTAAAAGGCTTCTTGGACTAAGTCAAAGCATGTACATTGACAAAGTGTTGAAGCGGTTCAACATGGAGAACTCAAAGAGAGGAAACATCCCCATGCTACATGGGGTCACCATCTCTAGAGCTCAATGTTCCCAATCTTGTGAAGAGAGGGAGCATATGAATGGGATCCCATATGCATCAGCCATCAGATACATCATGTACGCTATGTTGTGCACACACCTAGATGTCTCATATGCCATTAGCATGACGAGCAGGTACCAGTCAGATCTTGGGGATGCTCACTGGACAGCCATAAAGAACATCCTCAAGTACTTGCGAAGGACTAAGGATAAGTTCCTTGTATACGGTGGCGAGGAAGAACTGGTTGTAAAGGGTTACACTGATGCAAGCTTCCAAACTGACAAAGATGATTATAGATCACAATCAGGATTTGTATTTTTCCTAAACATTGGAGCTGTGAGCTGGAAGAGTTCCAAGAAAGAAATAGTTGCCGATTCTACTACAGAGGCTGAGTATATTGTTGCTTCGCATGCAGCAAAGGAGGCTGTGTGGATCAGGAAGTTTGTCACTAAACTTGGGGTAGTTCCCAGTAGTTGTGATGCAATTGAGATTTATTGTCACAATAATGGAGCTATTACTCAAGCTAAGGAGCCCAGATCACATCAGCTGTCCAAGCACATACTACGATGCTTCCATCTCATATGAGAGATTGTACAGTGAGGAGATGTGAAGATTTGCAAAGTACCAACTGAAGACAACATAGATGATCCACTGACTAAGGCCCTTTCTCAGCAGAAGCATGATGGTCATGCTAGGTCACAAGGACTGAGGTTCCTAGGTGACTGGATCTAAGTGCAAGTGGGAGTCTGTTGGTATGTATGCCGATTGAGCAAGTCATGTGATGATTGTAATGGGATACTTTGTAAATGATTTGAATAATAAAGGCTATTTCCGATCTATATGTTTTGACTATTTCTGAGATGATAGTGTACCATGATAGATGTCTAAAGAATTGTTTTACTCATTGACGTATGCTTTTGGGTTGAGGACCTGAATGATGAGATCATACAGATGTTAAGAGTATACATTATTTTTTAGTCCCTAGTCGGTTGTTATTGTGGAAATAACCATAGACATCAATAACACTCAAGACTAGATTGTGTGTTGGTTGATGACAGAATCTCATTAGTTATGATATAGTGATATCAAACAAAGCACATAGGTACTTGTTATAGAACAAGTGTACCTGACAGACCCATCGTGAGAGTGACACATGGAACCATGATTTGGTAGTCACAGTCATCTCTCCCAGTGATGGTGGTGAATGTGATTCTTTGACCTGAAATCACTACACTCAACACATGTCGTTGGGTACACTTTGACATCATCAAACGCAGTCCTGAAACATGGGTTATTATAAAGGTGATGATTGGCTGGCTTTGACACATGGGGATTTTGAGGGGTGAGTGATAGATATGGGATTTGTCCCACCTAAGGGAGTTTAATGTTCATGGCCACTTGATGAGTAGGATTGAGAAAGGCATGCACATGCATGTGTGAATCAATATGTGATATTGATGTCACACACATCTCACACAGTCTGCTCTGAGATCAAGGAAATGGATGAACGTTGAAAGGATGACTGTACCATGCCTTGAGTTCATTCAGGACATTAGTGACAAAGGAATTATACATTTGCTGTAACACCATTTACATATTGTAGGATTGAAAGTTGTTCTCCAACTTTATATTTCACTTGGGTAGCACTGATGTGCGACTAGGCACTGCTGTTTTCTTGTGAAGTCATAAGTGTTATGGACTTTCACTGCCAACATGAAATGGACCTACAAAGTCACACACATAGGATTTAACCTGGAAGAGGAGTTTATCCACAAATGATGTTTAGATTGATTACTAAAGGATTTTAGTAGTTCAATTAAACACTCAGTCGACTGATAGCTCAAAATCATAGTGTTCAAGGTGTTGGACCTATTGATTAGAGTATCATATTGATTGAAACTACAATTGACTGATTTTGCACAGTCTGCACTTCCAACCGATCGGCTCATGTGATGAACCGATCGAATTAGGTTGGTGAACTGATCGACTCAATTGGTGAGACGATCATCTCATGTATCAATGAGATGATCAACTCAATTATTGAATCGGTCAATTCATGTGACCAACGAAGATCGTTTGGAAAGTCAATTTTGCAAATACAATTTGTTTCACTTGTACAAATTCGATTTCAACAAGGATTAATATTTGATTAATCAGAAACAAATATGAAAGTCAATTTGAGTTGGACCAGGACCACAAACCGATCGGCTCAGAAGTGAATCGATCGGCTCAGGTGTCCCAAATGATCGGTTCAGGTATGAAACGATCGGTGGACATCACCAAATGACTGTTTTAGGGTTGAAACGATCGGTTCAGCTGGCGCAGTTGGTTGTTTTGTGGAAAATTTCGAACCCTTCTACTCCTGTTTTAATCCCGCATTGCCCGGGGTAGAGAACCCTATCCCATGACCCTCCTATATATAGGGGTATTGGGGGCTTCTCAAAGTACAACTCAGAACACCAGTTTCTTTACAAAGTTGTCATTCTCTCTGGTTTTGGTAACCGAGAGAGCCTGAGCAAGTGCTACCCGATAAGGGAGGCACAACAAGGGAAAGACAATTGTAGAAAGGCAACTGGTTGCAAGAGAGTGTGTCGGTGACTAGTACGCTGACAGGAGGGTGCAACTCCTTCTGATTCCTTGTGGGACAAGGAGATCAGAGTTCCAGGTAGTCTGTGTTGACGACTGCAGAGGCGGGAGACTTCTGCCGCTCGAAGGACAGTTGTCAATCCCGACAGTCCCAGTGAGACTAAGAGCTGCACAGACATCGTCCAAGACTAGAGGTGAAGACCGTACAAGCCGTGCGGTAACATCGCTAAGCAAGCCTCGGGACAAGGTATGCCTCTACAAACCATCCTTTCTATTGTATAGATGTTGACATGATTCCTTTATTCTGGGTTTGGGAGAAGAATTTTTTTTGTTTCCGCTGCCTTCTCTGTCTCCCCTAAACCCCAACACTTCCACACAGTACATTCCTATACCCTATCTAGTACCGAGGCAGAAAATGCCCCTAAAGTACTGTTGGGACGTGTGACACGTTATAATCATGGTTAAAAAGTCAGAATTGATCAAATATGCCCAAAGACCCATGCATTAATCAAAGAAAACAAACACATCTTCTAATACTAATAACTTCTAATAGTAAACTTCAAACCAAACTAGATTTTGAACCAATCTTCCTCATCAAACTAATGATCTCCTTGTCAAGTTTGAGACCATAAACCTGACCTTTACTCATATAGTGACATTCTTTGAGTAACTATATAAAAAGGTGCATAAACCTTCAATTGAATGTTCTTAATCATCAAATCTTTGATCAATTGAGTAGAAAATACTTCTCATGACCCCAATGTATTTCATGGTTCATTATAAGATAATTTGATCCATTAACGCCTCAATTGAAAATTCCACTTCATAAAATGCAAAAAATCAGGGTTGCCACTTCTATCCCTCCTTATATGGAATTTCGTCCTCAAAATTCAACTAATACCAAACTCACAACGATATGGCATAGTTCCTACTAATTCATGGTGCCAAAGAATTCACTACTATGGGATTTAACCTTGGGTTGTCACCCTAGGATTTGAAAACATTTAGGGTGTACCCATCCTGACTCATATAGATTGCAACATCAACTGATGTCTCCATCCATAACATGACATTTTTTTTCATTAGGATCTGTATCCCTTGTTCCCCTAACATTAGGGTTTTTGTTCATACATATATGCAAATTTGACGTGAGGTATCAAGTTTGAAATCATTAATTACTTAGAGAACACATACATTATCCCCACTATCAATTAGTATAACCATTACACTTATATATCATCATTAAGATGAAAAAAATATACTTGCATAGTTTAGTTTCACCCCCAAAGTTCTACATATTATCACAAATTATGTTCAATATCTTTAATTAGACCTAGGGTTTAGCATGTATATATCATGATTATTCAAACTAATATCTCAACAACATATTCATTTGATGCTCATTATTCGAAACGTTTATCTCTCATGTCAGGCATGGATTCATACTAGGTCAAGCTAATATGAGTGACTTAAAACACATATAAAGTATATAACTCCAGTGAGATTCTTTTGTGCATCATACATTATCTGAGAAACAACATTACTATCAACAACAAGGGTTCATAAGAATCTCACTTCTATCCAAAAGAGCTTGAGAATCATGAGTCACTCAAGCTAAGACCTATCTGATGTCAAGGCAAGTCATGCTATCCACATAAATCTACCTATATTAAACTTTTATCCATTCTCTCATAGAAAAAGGAAACCACTAGATTCCTTCACCTAGAACCACTAACTTGAGTATGAAGCTCATCATGGAGATCACACATCATGTACATCAACTGGGGTTTTAGAACATCTCCCTTACATAGATGGAAAGTATACATTTATTCAAATGCCTTTTTCTCTAGGGTTAGTTATTTTCATAGGGATTCTAGGGTTCAACATAAATAAGGGAACCACACACTACGTGACTCAACTCATATACATAGAACTAGTCTAGATAGGGACTCATCATCATGTATTACATCATGTGTATATTTCAACATTTCACATATTTTGTAGGTTAGGTACTCTCACCTTCTCTCATGTCAAGTTTTCCACATCAAAAGTTCACCTTATCGTATATCCCATACTAGAGTTCATTATTTGTAAAGAGGTTGAGGCTCATGTTGGTTCTAAACCATAACTCGATATCCATATCTCAACCCACACAAACTAGGAACAAGTATGAATGCAAACTCACATTCTATGCTTAGCACATCAAACAAGACACATATACCATAGATTGTGGTATATTAGCTAAGGGTGCATGTTCAACTCATCTCATGTCATCAAAACATACTTGAATCCTCCATCATAAACTTAGTTCCTCATGAAATCAACTCATAACATCCATATCAACATTTACATCAACATCAACATCAACATCAACTTCAACTTCAACATCAACATCAACATCAACATCAACATCAACATCAACATCAACATCAACATCAACATCAACATCAACATCAACATCAACATCAACATCAACATCAACATCAACATCAACATCAACATCAACATCAACATCAACATCAACATCAACATCAACATCAACATCAACATCAACATCAACATCAACATCAACATCAACATCAACATCAACATCAACATCAACATCAACATCAACATCAACATCAACATCAACATCAACATCAACATCAACATCAACATCAACATCAACATCAACATCAACATCAACATCAACATCAACATCAACATCAACATCAACATCAACATCAACATCAACATCAACATCAACATCAACATCAACATCAACATCAACATCAACATCAACATCAACATCAACATCAACATCAACATCAACATCAACATCAACATCAACATCAACATCAACATCAACATCAACATCAACATCAACATCAACATCAACATCAACATCAACATCAACATCAACATCAACATCAACATCAACATCAACATCAACATCAACATCAACATCAACATCAACATCAACATCAAGAGCATCATCATCATCATCATCATCATCATCATCATCATCATCATCATCATCATCATCATCATCATCATCATCATCATCATCATCATCATCATCATCATCATCATCATCATCATCATCATCATCATCATCATCATCATCATCATCATCATCATCATCATCATCATCATCATCATCATCATCATCATCATCATCATCATCATCATCATCATCATCATCATCATCATCATCATCATCATCATCATCATCATCATCATCATCATCATCATCATCATCATCATCATCATCATCATCATCATCATCATCATCATCAAAGTAGGCTATCTAGGCTACTACTAGACTAACCTTTATCATGGCTCTAGACAACTCTAGAGACTATAACTTATCTACACTCTCATCTAGACTCATGTTACATCTCTTTCTCTTAGGTTTAATGGACACTCATTGCCTTTTCGCATGTGGTAACATTTTTCATGTGTACATATACTAATAATTGAAATAAGTTTTCTCCAATGTTGAAACATGCGATGGAAACCACCATTCTCCATTTGAATAAAACCAAAACCAAAACAAGTTACCACGCTCATTAGGCAATCTAGTATCATGACACCTAGAGAACTAGTAAAAACATGGCACACACTTGTGTAGATACCCTAAGCACATTCCGCAAACATATGTTTAGGGTTGTAGTAAGATATCTATTTTTGCACCCTCGTGAACCTATAGCCCATACTATAGGACAGAAGGAGGAGAAAATAAAGGGTTCTACGGATTATACAAGTCTACACCTAGTTCTAGAACATCTAGGTTCTAACCTAGAGGCTAAGTCAACTTAGTTCACAAAGGAAAACTCATTAAATTTCAAAGATTGAGATGTAAGGTTGTGTTTAATTTGTTCTTCATGTGAGCAATGTTTGTTGTAGTTATTGTTCATGCTCTGATACCATCTATCATGGGATCAAAATCCCAATGCAACAAACCAAATGTAATATCAAAGGCAACATGCGGAAGCGTAAAGCTTAGAATAAACAAACATATAACAAGATAAAAGCACCAATCACAATATCAACATTTAACGAATATTATAAAACAATATTGTCTTTTTACAATATTTCAATTACATATTAAAAAGAATAATTTTACAAGTCTGCTCATGTACACTAGGGATCATACAACAAGTACACCTGACATAGGTCACCAATCCCAAAAACTTTTGGCCATCTCTAAACCTATAAAATATGTGAAATAAGGCGGGTCAAGCACATGAGGTGCTAAGTACAGGGCTGAAAGATACATATACATAAGCTTAGCATAATTTTAAAAGGGTTTGCAGAAGTAAACAAATAATATTAAACGAGTTAATTACTTAGCAAAGAGAGAACCCATCTTTTCGTCATTTTAATCCAATTATACCAACAATATCATATATCATAAGGCCTTTGACCAGCTTCCCATTGGAAGGGTCTGTGAGGGTGCTCAAGATTATCTAACCCTATTCGTAAGGAAACTCAAGGCCATTGCCAAGAGCTAACCCTTGTATATATATTGCCTTCCCTATCTTGAAAACTCAATTAATATGTCGAACCTTGTGTCCTTACCCCGAGACTACAAGTAGGTGCAAAAGGTTTGTATAATGGAAATATATATTATGTGTTCAAGTTATAAAATCAATGATACAAACATTGAGTACAATAGTAGGATACTACATTGTAGTATTTGAGAAAATAAACAAGCATACACACATATCAAGTTGCAAGCAAGAAAGCCATAATCATATAAGTATTAAAGCCAGTACCTTGTTTAGAGGTTTCTTAACATATCCTTGACCATCTAGACCATATAGTTCACCTGATTAAAAACATGATCACATGTATGCATTAAAATCTCATAGTTAAACCTGTGTAGCTCCATATTACGGTTAGTTATCTCATTAGGGTGTTTTGATCATTACTCATCTTATTATTTTATAATTAATCTTATTAATTCATCATTCTAGGTGATCATTATGATTCTGAATACCATGTTTCAAACTTCATTATATTAATTAACCCTAATTCTAGATACATTAGTAAGATTAGGGTTCACATCACATTAGGGCCATCATTATATAACATGCATTAGATGCATCATTATGATCTCATAAATCATGTACATTTCATACTAATATCATGTTGATATTGAACTTCACATGATTTATAGATCAAAGACATATTTATTGTACTTCACTGAAAGGTTACTAAGTATAAACTTAGAGTTTTACATTTCTTAGCTTCGAACAGATCATAATCACATTTTGACATTTTTATAGTGATCACAGAGGTCATTAAAGAGTCCTGATTCAGATTTCATATTTTTCTGACCATTTATTGATTTTCTAGGATTAAAATGAGGTTTAAAGCAATTAATTTCATTTTAGTACAAAAGAGATTAATACATTAAATATTATTGAAATAAGAGTTCACAAATGTGTCAGAAACATATTTAAGGTTATACATTTCCTTTATGAGAAACTACATCAAACATATGTTATTTATATCATTTAATGTAGTCTAAGACATTCATTATATTCCAAATTAGAAACCATATGTAGTAGAATATAAAAAGTCACATATGAGTTATTCATGTCAAACTATGCATTTTTCTGAGCCCAAGAGTATATTTTAGGCCTTATTTGGAAAAAGGAGCAAATTTTAAGCCATTTTCCAAGAAAACTAGTATTTTAGAGTATTAAAAAGGATTTACCCTCTTGGGATTCCTTGTGGCCATTGGATAAGATCCTGGGGCGGCCCAAAACTTGATAGCTCACTAGGGGAGGGGGCCTCTAACCTAAAGGTACACTAGGCAAGTCGTCTGAGGGATCTGCCAGAGTGAGGGTCCGATGACCCACTTGCCCCCCAATCCACCCCTCTGTCCATGCTCCACCTTCGTGAGCAACACAAACCTTGACACAAAGTGTCGTCGGGCTCTGGGCCTCTGGAGAAGGTGTGTGGGGTTGTCGGGCCTCATAAATTCCTAGTCATACTCGATTTACCTTCTATAGGGGCTAGTAGGGGTGGGCAGCTACTCACCGAGGTGGAGATGGCCCTTGATCTGTGAGATGAAGAGCTCACCGTCGAGGTGCCACCATGGAAGTTACAAGGAGGGGAAGCCAATCCCTAGATCCCTTCATCTTCAAGCAATGCTTACAAGAGCCTCACATCAGCTCCATGTAGGCAAAATACATATTGGTTTCTGGTGGAGAAGCCCAAAATCCCCATCTCCTTGGCATAGCTAGCTTTGGCGGCTTCTCCATCAGTAACATACTCTACGATCATGAGGATGAAGTCATGGGTAGTCTGTTGGGTTCTTTGACCAGTTGGGGACGTTTTAACATAGGAATTCCCTGTCCAGGCCCTCCATCCCCCTATATGAGACTCCTTCTACTCCTATGTGCTACGAAAATGACAAAGGTGGGAGTAGAGTGTGTCATTCTCCCACAACTATCCAACAAAGAACCCAAGGCAGAGGTCATTCAGGGAAAGGTGCTAGAGAGGAAAGGGTGGTGGTTGGAGAAGTCAAAAGGCCTGGGTGAGGTGCTTCCACATAGTGCATGCCTCTACCCTATCTAGTACAGAGGTAGAAAACACCCCCAAAGTATTTTTGGCATGTGAGACACATTATAATCATGGCCACAAAGTCAGAATTGATCAAATATGTCCAAGGCCCATGCATTAATCAAAGAAAACAAACACATCTTATAATACTAATAAATTCTAATAGTAAACTTCAAACCAGACTAGATTTTGAACCATGCTTCCTCATCAAACAAATGATCTCCTTGTCAAGTTTGAGACCATAATCCCAACCTTTACTCATATAATTACATTCTTTGAGTAACTATGTAAAATGGCGCATAAACCTTCAATTGAATGTTCTTAATCATCAAATCTTTGATCAAATGAGTAGAAAACACTTCTCATGACTCCAATGTACTTCATGATTCATTATTTAGCTGATTTGATCCATAAATACCTCAATTGAAAATCCCACTTCATAAAACACAAAACAAATCAGGGTTGCCACATCCATCCCTCCTTATATGCAATCTCATCCTCGAAATTCGACTAATACCAAACTCACAACAATATGGCATAGTTTCTACTACTTCATGGTGCCAAAGACTTCATTGCTATGGGATTTATCCCTAGGTTGTCACCCTAGGATTTTAAAACATTGAGGGTGTACCCATCCTGACTCATATAGATTACTACATCAACTGATGTCTCCATCCACAACATGACAATATTTTTTCTTCCATTAGGATATGCATCTCTTATTTCCCTAACATTAGGGTTTTTGTTCATACATGTATGCAAATTTGAGGTTAGGTATCAAGCTTGAAGTCATTAATTACTTATAGAACACATACATTATCCCCACTATCAATTAGGATAACCATGATACTTATATATCATCATTAAGATGAGAAAAAAGATGCTTGCATAGTTTAGTTTCACCCCCAAAGTTCTACATATTATCACAAATTATGTTCAATATCTTTCATTAGACCTAGGGTTAAGCATGTATATATCATGATTATTCAAACTAATATCTCAATGACATTTTCATTTCAAGCTCATTATTTGAAACATTTATCTCTCATGTCAGACATGGATTCATACCAGGTCAAGCTTATAAGAGTGACTTAACACACATATCAAGTATATAACTCCAGTCAGATTCTTTCGTGCATCATACATCATATGAGAAACAACATTACTATCAACAAAAAGGGTTCATAAAAATCTCACTTGTATCAAAAAGAGCTTCAGAAGCCTGAGTCACTCAAGCTAAGACCTATCTAATGTCAAGGCAAGTCATGATATCCACATAAATCTACCTATATCAAACTTTTATCCATTATCTCATAGAAAAAGGCAACCACTAGATTCCTTCACCTAGAACCACTATCTTGAGTATGAATCTCATCATGGAGATCACACATCATGTACATCACCTGGGGTTTTAGGACATCTCCCTCACCTAAATGGAAAGCATACATATATTCAAATGCCTCTTTCTCTAGGGTTAGATCTTTTCATAGGGAATCTAGGATTCAACATAAACAAGGGAACCATACACTAGGTGACTCAACTCATATACATAAAACTAGTTTAGCTAGGGACTAATCATCATGTATTACATTATGTGTATATTTAAATGTTTCACATATTTTAGAGGTTAGGTACTCTCACATTCTATCATGTCAAGTTTTTCACATCAAAAGTTCACCTTACCATATGTCCCATACTAGAGTTCATTATTTGTAAAGAGGTTGAGGCCCATGTTGGTTCTAAACCATAACTCGATATCCATATCTCAACTCACACAAACTAGGCACAAGTAAGAATGCCAACTCACAAGCTCTGCTTAGCACATCAAACAAGCCACATATACCATAGATTGTGCTATATTAGCTAGGGTTGCATGTTCAACTCATCTCATGTCATCAAAACATACTTGAATCCTCCATCATCAACTTAGATCCTCATGAAATCAACTCATAACATCCATATCAACATTGACATCAACATCAACATCAACATCAACATCAACATCAACATCAACATCAACATCAACATCAACATCAACATCAACATCAACATCAACATCAACATCAACATCAACATCAACATCAACATCAACATCAACATCAACATCAACATCAACATCAACATCAACATCAACATCAACATCAACATCAACATCAACATCAACATCAACATCAACATCAACATCAACATCAACATCAACATCAACATCAACATCAACATCAACATCAACATCAACATCAACATCAACATCAACATCAACATCAACATCAACATCAACATCAACATCAACATCAACATCAACATCAACATCAACATCAACATCAACATCAACATCAACATCAACATCAACATCAACATCAACATCAACATCAACATCAACATCAACATCAACATCAACATCAACATCAACATCAACATCAACATCAACATCAACATCAACATCAACATCAACATCAACATCAACATCAACATCAACATCAACATCAACATCAACATCAACATCAACATCAACATCAACATCAACATCAACATCAACATCAACATCAACATCAACATCAACATCAACATCAACATCAACATCAACATCAACATCAACATCAACATCAACATGAACATCAACATCAACATCAACATCAACATAAGGAGCATCATCATCATCATCACCAACATCATCATCATCAACATCAACATAAGGAGCATCATCATCATCATCACCATCATCATCATCATCATCATCATCATCATCAACAATGTTATCATAGCTCTAGACAACTCTAGAGACTACAAATTATCTACACTCTCATCTATACTGATGTTACATCTCTTTCTCTTAGGTTGCATGGACACTCACTGCCTTTTTGAGTGTGGTAACATCTTTCATATGTACATATATTAATACTTGAAATAAGTTTTCTCCAATGTTGAAACATGCGATGGAAACAACCATAATCCATTCGAATAAAACCAAAACCAAAATGAGTTACCACACTCATTAGACAATCTAGTATCGTGACACCTAGAGAACTAGCAAAAACATGGTACACACTTGTGTAGCCACCCTAAGCACATTCCACGAACATATGTCTAGGGTTGTAGCAATATCTCTATTTTCTCACCCTCCTAAACCTATAGCCCATACCATAGGACAGAAGGACGACAAAAGAAAGGGTTCTAGGGATTATCAAGTCTACACTTAGTTCTAGAACATCTAGGTTTTAACCTAGAGGCTAAGTAAACTTAGTCCACAAAGGAAAACTTGTTAAATTTCTAAGTTTGAGATGTAAGGTTGTGTTTAGCTTGTGTTTCTTGTGAGCAATGTTTGGTGTAGTTATTTTTCATGCTCTGATACCATCTGTCATGGGATCAAAATCCCAATGCTGTGAACCAAATGTAATATCAAAGGCAACATGTGGAAGCGTAAAGCTTAGCATAAACAAATAGATAACAAGATAAAAGGACCAATAATAATCTCAACATTTGACGGATATTATAAAGCAATATTGTCTTATTACAATATTTCAATTGCATATTAAAAAGAATAATTTTACAAGTATGCTCATGTACACTAGGTATCATACAACAAGTACATATGACATAGCTCACCAATCCCATCAACTTCTAGCCATCTCTGAACCTATAAAATATGTGAAACAAGGCAGGTCAAGCACACGAGGTGTTGAATACAAGGTTGAAAGATAAATATACATAAGCTTTGCATAATTTGAAAAGGATTTGAAGAAGTAAACAAACAAGAATAAATGAGTTAATTACTTAGCAAAGAGAGAACCCATCTTTTAGTCATTTTACTCCAATTATACTGAGAATATCATATACATAAGCTTTGCATAATTTGAAAAGGGTTTGCAGAAGTAAACAAACAAAAATAAATGAGTTAATTACTTAGCAAAGAGGGAACCCATATTTTAGTCATTTTACTCCAATTATACTAAGAATATCATATATCATAAAGCCTTTGACCAACCTCCCATTAGAAGGGTCTGTGAGGGTGCTCAAGATTAGCTAATCCTATTCGTAAGGGACCTCAAGGCAATTTCTAAGAGCTAAACCTTGTATCTATATGGTCTTCCCTATCTTGACAACTCAAGTAAGATGTCAAACCTTGTGTCCTTACCCCGAGACTACAGGTAGGTGCTCAAGGTTTGTATAATGGAGAACTATATTATGTGTTAAAGTTATAAAATCAATGAAACAAACATCAAGTACAATAGTAGGATACTACATGGTAGTATTTTAGAAAATAAACAAGCATACATACATATCATGTTGCAAGCAAGAAAGCCATAATCATATAATTATTAAAAACCATACATAGTTTAGAGGTTTCTCAACATATCCTTGACCATCTAGACCATATAGATCACCTGATTAAGAACATGATCACATGTATGCATTAAAATGTCATAGTTAGCCCTATGTATCTCCATATTAGGGTTAGTTAGTGATAACACCAATTTTTGTGATGTTTTTGCCCTTTATTCTGTTGTCAAAACTGCCCTTTTCTGCTATTTTCCTCTCTTTTATTAGTACTTTCGCAACAATTGGCCAAGCAATGCTCTTAATCCAATATTTCCATCTTTTGCAGTGCTTTTCCTCATTTTGGTACAATAAGGCCGTCCCGGCTCACAAATAAGTCCAAGTCTGTTTCGGCCTTCCTGACGACAGATACGACCTCTGCCCGACAGGGTGGAGTAACACAATGACGCATGACAAAGGGGTGCCGCGCAAGAAGAAGCTGACGGACGACACGCCTCTTACCTGACAGGGAGCCGAGCTCGCCACGACAACCCAAGCTTGTCGCGCAACACCGGCCACCCACCGGCAGGTGCTGCCCGTCACGTGACCAACAGGTAACATCCCTGCGCCGGGCGATATGTGTATTGACCGTCCATCAAACTCGCAAATACGGAGAACACGTGGCACTGCAAGCACCATTACTTCCCCCAACCGCTGCCTATAAATAGCAGCTACAGGAAGTCGAAAAGACAGTTCGGACAGTGGGGAACTTTGAGTGATCTTCCGAGGAAAACTGCGAGAGCAAGAGTATCGTGTCCCAGTGCTCATGCCGGGCAACTCTAAGTGAGCTCTTCCACATCCCGAGAGGGAGGGGATGATTCACTTAGGACCGTCCCGGGCGACACTGCGGGCCGATATCAGCCGACGTAGATAAGCGACACAAGTGCCCGACAGTAAAACACGTCGCTCCATGCCCGACACGATATCGAACCCGATACGCTTTGCCCGTCACGCGTGCCACCCAAGAGGGTGTGCCGCCCAACATGAGCATATCGGCCAGGGTCCTTGAGCGATACTGACGGCCATCACAGTGTGCCGCCTGAGAGGGTGTGTCGCCCGATACAGCATAGCTCCTGACCGGTATCGGGCTGGAGGGTCCACTGTAGTCTATCGTCCTTCTACATCAAGAAGGCGATACCTATCATTACTTTTGTTATTTAATTCTTTAATTCCTGCATTGTAATCAAACCTTTATATGTTTATAGAAATAGAAAAGCTCAATTACTTGCTGCTCTATGCTTGGTGCGTTTGTTGGATGTCTGCTGTGTTTAATATCTGAACCCTAGCTTGCATGTTTGGATCACGTTTTGCTTAGCTACCGAATCGTGTTTTCCCATCGCAACAACTTCGAGAGATGTGTTGTGGCTCTAGTGTTTGGTCCGACTCTGGAGTATGAGAGTGCCTGGAACGAAGTTGCTTCAGTAACATTCCACTCTAACTTAAGTCCAGCAACCTCGAGAGGGGTGTTGATGCTTGGTTAGAGGTACCCACTCTGAGAGGAGGGGTACAGGATGTTCCTGGTGTTGCTTGTTTTACCGAAGTCTTATCCTCTGTACCTTGCTTTAGCTCTAGTATTATCTTTCTGTTCCTATTGCATGATTACTCCTAAAAACTGCTAATTTACTAAAAACCTTAAATCTGTCTAGTAGCTCCAGTTGGAGATAGTTTTCTTATTTTGTTTGTGACATCTTGTTGATTCCCTTTTGGGGAATTTATTATCTCTTTATACCTATCGGAGTGTAGCGTGTCGATTATGGGTTATCAACACTACCCCCCTTATCCCTGTGTTCGACCCCGTATATCTACTTCGACCCCGTAAGCAAAGTTGCGGGGGCCTAGAAGGATTCAGGTTTATAAATGAAAAAGCTCGACTACCTCAAATTCGCCTCCACTTTTGGACGCGCGATTTAGGTCGGTCAACTTTTTGGCGCCATTGTCGGGGACAAGGCAAAAAAATGGTACTGTAGATGAATCTAAATCCACTAACTACACTCCCGTGCCTCAAGCTTAGAAATGAGTTTGACAACACTCTTTTTCTTTCTTTTTCTTCTTATTGTTATTCTTTGCCTAAGAGTAAAAATTCAATTTTCTAAACTTGATTTTTCGTGCCATTTCAGGAGCCCTAAAGAACAGTAGTCTGTTTCCCCGAGTTCCGACGCCACTTGACTGTCCAATCAAGCACTATTTCTGGGACACAGGGGTATCAGAGTAGCTGCTGGACAGTGACCTGGAAGAAAACTCTTCTCAGTCCAGCACCTCCTCAGAAAAAGAAGAGGAAGTGGCGACTGTCACACATGGGGCAGGCAAGTAGTTGGCGGTCCTAAAGAAAGTGCACGGGACGGAGAACACTATTTTGTCTGAAGCTTCAGAAGGGCTGATCACAGATTTCGACCGCTTTTCATGTGCAATTCTCACACAGGAGCAGGTCAATATAATCCAGCTGAAGTTAGATGATTCTACCCCATCGGTTGTCGCCTTTCAGGCAGGCGATGTCGTAGTCCCGGTCGATGACCTAAGGGACATGGTAAAGGAAGGAGGGTGCTTGGATGTAGCAGTTGCAGCTGCTTACATCCAATATATACAACCAAAGCTAGAACATGCATACATAGCCCAGCCCATGCTATTCAACGACGTCTGCCTCACCGACGAAACAGGAGCGAAGCAAAATTTTTTGGCAGATTTGAGAGGCGGGGTCCCAGGCACTATCTTTTTGCCAATTCTGCATTATAATCATTGGACGCTCCTAACTGTGTACACCCGACAGCGAGCAGAAATTTTCTACAACAGCTCGGACAACAACAAGAACCATCCGGTGCCGTGTACATCAGAACCTTTGACATCTGTCGAATGCTTGGTTCAAAAATACTACGACGAGGTGGCAAGGATGATCCAACCATTCCTGGACATGCAAGGAGGCAAGTGGCACAAACTCCATTTCTGCCACCGTAATCCGCAGCAAATTCCCTTATCCAACGACTGCGACATCTACGTCCTGGAATGGATAGCAAATAAAGAAATGCCTGACCAGCTCAACCACATCAGATATCACAACAGAAGGGGCGAATATGTGTGGGAGCTTCTGTCTGACGCAGGCGCAACCTCACTGGAATAAACATTACCTCACCTTATCTACTTCACAACTCTAGGACAGAGTGTGGAGTAAGTTTGGGGGGTACCATGTACCAGTGAGGGAGGTACAAAAATTTTGAAAATTCTAACTCAATTTCTTTATGCTTTTGTCTTAAATTCGTTATTCATTTGTTCTTTGTGTACATATATATGTTCATACCAAAGTTTTGAAAATTCTTTTTGTTTATATATCATCTCCATACATATGTACAAAGTTTCTATAATAGTGAAAACCTGTTGCGACTCCTTGCAAAGTTTGTTTTCTATGTGCTTAATGAGATACAAGTTATGTTATATCTTTCTGATAATGCTGCTTCAAACAAACGAGAAGATTACGTTTTTCAATGCCAAAAACTTCAAAAAATATAATAACCTCGCAAATAGCTAAGAGACAAGTATGGAGAAGGAAAAAGCTTCCCAAACAGCAAGAATCTTTTTGTTTCCCCTTACCCAACAAAAATCCCAAAAAGAGAGAGAAGCCTTATGAGAGTGAATAAAACCATGAGAGTTGTGCCCAATAAAGAAAAAAAGATATATATATACACACTTGTCTTCTAAAAGTACCCATCTTTAGGCATGGTAGATCCGGGGCAGTGGTACGTAGGATGTGAAATCACTGCTCTAAAGCCAACTGGCTTGGACTGCAGGGACCACTTGCCCGCTAACGGACCCTTACCTGGATGGACTGATGGGAAGCAAGAAAAACCCCAAAAAGCCTTAGCCTATCCTATACACAACTTTCTGCCCCAAAAATAAAGATGTTTGGTGTGTAAGCTAACTTCAGAATCTTACAACAAAGTCTCGCTAAAGCTATAGAGAAATTTTTTATTGAAATAATAAAGCAAGGAAACGCATGGTCTTTTGTTTGTAGTGAGACAACATTATCTTTAAGGAATTATGATTCTTGTTTTACCTCTTGGCCTGAAAGCTATACCAAGCAAGAAGAAGCATCACAAAATAAATTTTAAATATTGATTGAGAACAATCAAAATGCTAAGATTGGGGGAGTTGATAACACCAATTTTTGTGATTTTTTGCCCTTTATTATGTTGTCAAAACTGCCCTTTTCTGCTATTTTCCTCTCTTTTATTAGTACTTTCGCAATAATTGGTCAAACAATGCTCTTAATCCAATATTTCCCTCTTTTGCAGAGCTTTTCCTCATTTTGGTACAATAAGGCCGTCCCGGCCCACAAATAAGTCCAAGTCTATTTCGGCCTTCCTGATGACCAATACGACCTCTGCCCGACAGGGTGGAGTAACACAATGACGCAAGACAAAGGGGTGCCACGCAAGAAGAAGCTGACGGACGACACGCCTCTTACCTGATAGGGAGCCGAGCTCGCCACGACAACCCAAGCTTGTCGCGTGACACCGGCCACCAACCGGAAGGCGCCGCCCATCACGTGACCGACAGGCAACATCCCTGCACTGGGCGATATGTGTATCGTACGTCCATCAAACTCACAAATACGGAGAACATGTGGCGCTGCGAGCACCATAACTTCCCCCAACCGCTGCCTATAAATAGCAGCTACAGGAAGTCAAAAAGACAGTTCAGACAGTGGGGAACTTTGAGTGATCTTCTGAGGAAAACTGCGAGAGAAAGAGTATCGTGCCCCAGTGCTTGTGCCGGGAAACTCTAGGTGAGCTCTTCCTCATCCCGAGAGGGAGGGGATGATTCACTTAGGACCATCTTGGGCGACATTGCGGGCTGATATCGGCCGACGTAGATAAGCGACACAAGTGCCCGACAGTAGAACGCGTTGCTCCATGCCCGACACGATATCGAACCCGATACGCTTCGCCCGTCACGCGTGCCTCCCGAGAGGGTGTGACGCCCGACATGAGCGTATCGGCCAGGGTCCTTGAGCGATACAGACGGCCGTCACAACGTGCCGCCCGACACTGCTGTATCGGGCTAGATCCTGACCGGTATCGGGCTACAGGGTCCACTGTAGTCTATCATCCTTCTACATCAAGAAGGCGATACCTATCTTTACTTCTGTTATTTAATTCTTTAATTCCTGCATTGTAATCAAACCTTTATATGTTTATAGAAATAGAAAAGCTCAATTACTTGCTGCTCTATGCTTGGTGCATTTGTTGGATGTCTGCTGTGTTTAATATCTGAACCCTAGCTTGCATGTTTGGATCGCGTTTCTCTTAGCTACTGAATCGTGTTTTCCCGTCGCAACAACTTCGAGAGATGTGTTGTGGCTCTAGTGTTTGGTCTGACTCTGAAGTACGAGAGTGCCTGGAACGAAGTTGCTTCAGTAACATTCCACTCTAACTTAAGTCCAACAACCTCGAGAGGGGTGTTTATGCTTGGTTAGAGGTACCCGCTCTGAGAGGAGGGGTACAGGATGTTCCTGGTGTTGCTTGTTTTACCGAAGTCTTATCCTCTGTACCTTGCTTTAGCTCTAGTATTATCTTTCTGTTTCTATTGCATGAAAACTCCTAAAAAATGCTAATTGACTAAAAACCTTAAATCTCTCTAGTAGCTCCAGTTGGAGATAGTTTTCTTGTTTTGTTTGTGACATCTTGCTGATTCCCTTTTGGGGAATTTATTATCTCTTTATACCTGCCGGAGTGTAGCGTGTCGATTCTAGGTTCTCAACACTACCCCCCTTGTCCCTGTGTTCAACCCCGTATATCTACTTCGACTCCGTAAGCAAAGTTGTGGGGCCCTAGAAGGATTCATGTTTATAAATGAAAAAGCTCGACTACCTCAAATCTGCCTCCACTTTTGGACGCGCGATTTAGGCCGGTTAGTTAGCTCATTAGGGGTGTTTTGATCATCACTCGTCTTATTACTTTGTGATTAATCTTATTGATTCTTCATTCTAGGTGATCATTATGATTTTGAATACCATGTTTCAAACCTCATTATATTAATTAACCCTAATGTTAGATACATCAGTAAGATTAGAATTCATGTCACATTAGGGCCATCATTATATAACATGCATTAGATGCATCATTATGATCTCATAAATCATGTACAATGTTTCATATACTAATATCATGTTGTTATTGAACTTCACATGATTTATAGATTAGAGCCATATTTATTGTACTTCACTAAAAGGTTCCTAAGTATAAACTTAGGGTTTCACCTTTCTTAGCTTCAAACAGATCGTAATAACATTGTGACATTTTTATAGTGATCATAGAGGTCATCAAAGGGTCCTGACTCAAATTTCATATGTTTCTAACCATTTATTGATTTTCTAGGATTAAAATGAGGTTCAAAGCAATTAATTGCATTTTAGTACAAAAGAGATCAAAACATTCAATATTAATGAAATTAGAGTTCATAAATGTGTTAGAAATATATATGGTTATAAGCTTCTTTCATGAGAAATTACATCAAACATATGTTATTTATATCATTTAATGTAGTCTAAGACAGTCATTATATTGCAAATTAAAAACCATGGGTAGAGGAATATCAAAATGCATATTTGAGTTATTCATGTGAAACTCTGCATTTTTCTGATTCCATGCATATATTTTGGGCCTTATTTGGTCAAAGGAGAAATTTTTTAGCCATTTCCAAGAAAACTAGTATTTTAAAGTATTAAAAAGGACTTACCCTCTTGGGATTCTATGTGGCCGTTGGATCAGACCATGGGGCAGCCTAAAAATTGGTATCTCACTAGGGTAGGGGGCCTCTAGCCCAAAGATACATTAGGTGGGTCTCCTGAGGGATCTGCTAGAGCGATGGTCCAATGACACGTTCACCCCCAATACACCCCTCTAATTGTGCTACACCTTCATGAACAACACAACCCCTAGCACAGAGTGTCGACGAGCGTCTGGCCTCCAGAGAATGTGTGTGGGGTGTCAGGACTCAAAACTATATAGTCAAACTCAATTTACCTTCTGGAGGGGCTAGTAGAGGTTGATAGCTACTCACTGAGGTGGTGATGGCCATAGACCCACGAGATGGTGATCTCAGCATCGAGGTGATGTCATGGAAGTTACAAGGAGGTGAAATCAATCCCTGGATCCCTTCGGCTTCAAGCAATGCTTACAAGAGCCTCACATTGGCTCCACGCATGCAAAACACATATTGGTTTCTGGTAGAGAGGCTCAAAATTGCCACCTCCTCGGCACAGCCAGCTCCATGGCTCCTCCATCAGTCACCTACTCTATGGTCATGAGTACGAAGTCATGGGTAGTCTAATGGGTTCTTCGACCAATTGGGGACATTTTAACAAAGGAATTACCTATCCAGGCCCTCAATCCCCCAATATGTGACTCCTTCTACTCCTCTGCATTGAGGAAATGAGAAAGGTGGTAGTAGAGTGTGTTGTTCTCCCACAACTATCTAGCAAAGAACCCAAGGCAGTGGTCATTTAGGGAAAAGTGCTAGAGAGGAAAGGGTGGCGGTTGGAGAAGTCAAAAATCATGGGTGAGATTCTTCCACACATTCCATGCTTGTACCCTATCTAGTATAGAGGTAGAGGAAGAACAAAATGCTCCCAAAGTACTGTTGGCGTGTGTGACACATTACAATTAGGGCTATAAAGTCAAACTTGATTAAATATGCCCAAAGGCCCATGCATTAATCAAAGAAAACAAACACATCTTATAATACTAATAACTGCTAATACTAAACTTGAAACTGAACTAGATTTGAACCATGCTTCCTCATCAAACAAATGATCTCCTTGCCAAGTTTCAAACCGTAAACCCGACCTTCACTCATATAATTACATTCTTTGAGTAACCATGTAAAAAGGTGTATAAACCTTCAATTGAATGTACTTAATCATCAAATCTTTGATCAAACGAGTAGAAAACACTTCTCATGACCCCAATGTACTTCATGGTCCACTATTAAGCTGATTTGATCCATTAATACCTCAATTGAAAATTCTACTTCATAAAACACACAAAAAAATCAGCGTTGTCATAGGGTTACACTAATGCAAGCTTCCAAAATGACAAGAACAACTACCAATCACAATCAAATTTTGTGTTTTCCTTAATAGTGTAGTTGTAAGGTTGAAGATCTCGAAGAAAGAGATGATATGTGATTCTACTATAGAAAATCAATCTTGTTTCATCTGATGCAACAAAGAAAGCAACATGGATCATGAAGAAATACAATAGAGATTTCATGCACATAATTTCAAGCACATACTTTAAATGATAGGAGCCATGACACATGATAGGAACCTAGATCAAAATATAATTTCAAGCACATACTACAACATTTCTATCTCATATGAGATATCAAATAATAGGAAGACGTGGAAATTCAAAGAGTACAAACTAAAACAAATGTTTATTAACACTTGACAAAAGCAGTTCCACAATAGAAGCATGATGGCCATGTTATATCACTTGGAATTATATTCATTAGTGATTGTATGTACTAAAAGTGGGATACTATAGATCATATGCCCTGAGAGTTGGTCATATGGTGATTGTAATGAGAAACTTTTTGCATGAATTGGTTAAAAAAAGGAAGTCATACTTATTATGTTTGTTTCCTTATTAAGATAATGACTAATGTAATAATTTCCTATAAATATTTTTACTTGATGACATATAATTCGTGTTAAGGACCATAGCATGAGATTATATGTTTAGTTAGAGTACTCATTCTTGTTAATACCTAGTTGGATATTATTGTAGAAGTTATTTGTACAATATTTCTACGATTTGAAATGACTCGACTCACTCACCCCAAAACTATATGGGTTCAATTTAGTGGAGGTTTTTCTAAAAGGACTTGTCATTTCTAGGTGCATAATTTCTAGTATTCCAACAAGCTAGGTTAATTTAAAAGACAATTTTGGTTGGCATGAAAGAAAAAGCTAATGAAATGAAAACTGAATTATAAATATGATTAAAAAAAGGATTTAGGAAGGTAGTCAAAGTTTTAGTTCTATTTTTTGTCTATTGTAGATAATTTTTAAGTTTGTTAAACTTTTTAAAATAAGAAGATTGTTACCCATTATTATCATGGTACAAGCGATCTTGATTTATCTTCCTGACTTTGTTATATGCATTTGAAAAGACTTGCATTTTCCCATAACTCCCTTCTTCCTTGCATTGTTTAGAAATAGAACCCTGGTGATGATCATGTTGGGCATGATGGAAATATGGGACGAGTGCCCCAGATCTTCAAAATCTTCACATGAACCTTTTACTATGTTGATTGTCTATGTAGTGATTTTGTCTAACCTTTGTATAATGAGGTTCATTTTTGTGGCCAAGGTGTCTATGGATTCCATTATGTGTTTCCCTTGACTTTACCAAGGCAGATGGTGAAGAAATCAGATCTCTCTCTATGTCCCACTGGCTATGGTTGAGGGCCCTATTTTCAATGATGACATGTTCCAGATTAGATTTCTACATGAGCAACCAATGTAAAATGTCTACATGAGAAACTATTTTTCTACTAGATGATGAGAATGGTTAAGATGTAGCCCTTCAAACTTCTATCTTGCATCATAGAGTGACTCTCCCACTTTATAAGAAAAGTTAGTGAGTGGGCTCCTTAGTTAAGGCATCTTGGTAGGCGAAATGGTTTTGGAAAGAAAAGCTTTTTTATATCACCCCATTTGCTGATTGATGCTTGTAACAATAACAAAAACTACGTCTTCATCTCATCCATTTTGGAAAGAAAAGATTTTGTATGTCATCCCATTTGATGATTGATGCTTGTAACAACAACAAAAAATATGTCTTCATCTCATCCATTAGAATGAAAAGGAATAAAATCAATCTCAGTGCTTCAACTGTATCCCTCTTATTTTTAACATGCACAACAATTGTAAAAATTATGCCACAAGGGGGTTGGAATGCCACAACAATGCCTCCACAATAGTTCTACTACAAAATATGTATAATCTATGCATTCTTGGAATTTTTCCTTAGTTTCTAAATATTTTATGACTCCATTCTAATCTTTGTAAATGGCACAAAAAACTCTTTCAATAGATTTGTATCTACCACATTTGTTTCATGTCTAAAGAAAATTACTTACTGTAAAAAGAATCAAGAAAATATGTAGAATATTGGATATTAATGAATATGTGAAATGAACTAGATATGAAATCAAAGAAATGAAATGATAGTGTAATTTAAGAATGTATATAATAATGTAGATTAACCTACTCTCACTTTCTAGTTAGAACTCTGACTATGACAAGACCAACAACTGTTCGAAAATGACACCAGAAACTTGTTAGTATGATTTGCATCTATGCTTAAATTTATAATGAATCAACTCAGTCAGCATGCATGTATATATGATGGAAGTAACAGAGATCTATCTGAAGGGGCCTACTATTTATAGGAAAAGGTTTTCTAAGATTTTAACAAGCTAGGTCGATTTGATACGATTTTAGTTTGCAAAAAAATCAAAGTTGATTAATTTAAAACATAACTAAAACTACTAATAAATAGTTTTAAGATATCAATAGATATATCTCAAGCCAAGGGATTCACCTGACAACATATCTCATTTTAAACAACCATATCATAAACAAGGTTTTACCAAAAAGTAAGTGATCCATGTGGCACTCTCATCAATCTATGGATTAGTCTAGACTAAACCTAGAACTTTCATCTATACTCAAGTTCTAGACCTATTGGAATCTCCTCACTTAACTGAACTACCATTGATTTGATTAATTGATAGAAAAAATCTCCTTACTTTCCAATGTATCCTCTTAGCATACATTAAAAAGAATATAATGTGAATTAAAGGTGATCAATGAATTAAAGGTGATCGATCAATAACACATGCTATTATGTGCACAACCATTTCCAAAGAAGAATTTTTTAAATGGAGATCATTCAACATGAAATGATGCAGGTTTACTCTTCCCAGCTCAAGAAAAGAAATTACTTGCTCATGGTGTGACCATGTAGGGAGAAATTAAGTATATCAGTGGAATACCTTATGGGATTGACAAATAATAGTCTAGATAAAAAGGAGGAGAAAGTGATGACCAGGAAACTGAAATAAAAACTTATCCTTAATGCAAAGTTGGCAGAGCGTCCTATCATCTTATCTTGAGGTCTAAATACATAGGAAGAAGAACGATCTATGAAGAAAGGAATGAATGAAGATCATATATTGAGAAGATCTTTTCATTCATTCTTCCCATGGTCCATGGTGATGCAAGTCATCCTATTCTTTGTGATGTATGTCTTGCTTGAATTGGGAAGAGGTTGACACATGCATATACTAGCAATTAAGTGAATTTCCATTATTTTAGTATACATGTATATGGCTTGTAAGTTAACTTTATGACTTACAATAATAATTTCATTGGAGTGCATCTATGATTTCTGTGACATGTAGTAAAAAATGTGCCCTTTAACATTTGGTAAGTAAATTGGAAACATTTTGTTAACACATCGAACATGTAAAATTACGTCGTGGTTGTTTGGTAGTGCCTTCTCTTGGCTTTCTGGTGAAGAATATGTCATGTAGCCGACTAATATGGCATGTAATTCTTATGTTCTTATAAAAATACATTCTAATCTTCATGAAACTTGATAAAATAATGAATTTTATATATGAAAAAAATTCAAAAAGTCTTAAAAATTAAAGACTTACAAGTAAATACCATATTATTGTGATGATGCATATTTGTATATTCCAAACATAGATGCTTATTTTGGTGCATAACAAAGATGATAATTGAGACATACAATACATGATCAAAACAAAGATACACCCTATATGGTAAGGGTTTAATTGGATTTCATCTAAGTCATAATAATGAGTGTCACATATGGAAAAGGATCAATAATCCTTGACAATTAGGTGAATTAAATTTACATGAAAAAATATTGGCATCTTAGGATGTGTAGATAGATAGGGGAGTTCTAGATTTGAGAACTGAAATGAATGTTTATGTTCATATGTATATATGTTATGATGATGTAAACTTTCTTAGTTTTGATTCGCTCATAAAATTAACTATAATAATACATCGATAAATAAAATATCATGTATATAAAGCATAAGTTGTGAGAGATAATGATGTTTGAGCAAGAAACCAAAGATTTTTCTTAATATAGGGAATTGGGACTTTAAATTCTAATGAAAGTTAATATATAGATTTATGGTCAATAACTGAGATATTTTTCATTCAATTATCATGCCACTAATATAATATAATTTGCAACTATGAGATTCATTCAATACATGTAACTCATATAAATATCTTGATGACTCTTCGTACACATAATGAAACCTTAAGTTGAATATTGAATTTAGTCTCTAGATGAATATGTATATATAATGAACATGGAACATAATGATAAGAATATGTATCCCTATCTAGGATATAAAACTGTAACCCAATTCTAAGACAAGAGACCAATAATGACAAGGTTACCCTAATCACTTAATTAAAATGTGTAATGGGTCTAAACATAGTTATTAATGATGACGTTTTTAAGCATGCACAATATATGATATAGTTTTATTTAAGGGTTGACCAATATTGTTGACTTAGGGATTTTGGATTAGGTTATCTTAATTAAAGGTACACTTTTCCTCTTACTTGACCTACATTATGTTTTACAGAATACTATCATACAAAAGACATGGAATGTGATAATGGTTGAAAACTAGTTTTTATGATTATTTGTGTGATTTATATATATAATTTAAAACACATGAAACATAATATTTCTTATTACATTATATTAAAGAATGAATTATCTCTGGTATCACAATGATTGTGCATGATCTATGTCTTTGGTAGAATATCACCTGTAAAATTATCCTTCTCTTTGGTAACATAACAAAAGGAATTCAAATAACCAAATCTTTGGTAGGCAATACAATGCATTATCTCCTTAGGTGTAAAATGCATGTATGATACATAATTGAAATTCATAATGAAATACATGCTCACTATTACATGAATAAGTATGTTCAATTCATAAACTTTTAAGCATATATTTATTCTCAAGTCATATCTCATACATAATTTTATGTTTTTTCTTGATGAGATGTAGGGAAATATGAGCATAAAGTAGGCAGTGGAATTTTTTTATTTATTTATCCATATTCCCCAGAATAGCAAGATCATGTCAAAAAGTATGTGATTTAAATTATGCTCTAATGAGTTCATACCTAGTCCTAGAGAAAGTCCAACAAGTATAACTCATTATAATAGTCGTGCACTCCTAGTTGCACTAGGACTCATCTCCAACAACTCCTAGTCTCTACCACAAACAATAGACTCAGATGACATCTACATCATCTCCTCCACATACTGCAGGTTGATGTTGTCCTCCTAGAGACTGGAAATGACCACCTGGACTCTATGCTAGTCCACATGGACCACCTAGAACTCTTGTCATTCTACTAGAACAGACACGAAGGAGTTGTCCCTCCTGTTGGTATACTAGTCACCAACTTTCTCTCCTACAATTATTCTCCCTTTCTATCCCTCCCTTTATCGAGTAGGACTTTCTCAGGTTCTCTCAGTTATAACAATTAGAGAAGACAAACAATTTTCAGAGGTAATTGATGTGTCTAAGAAGCCCCCAGTACCACTCTAGCTATAGGAGGGGTTAGGGTTAGGGTTCGCAGTCTGTGTGGGAGTGGAAGGGATCGGAATATCACAAAATTCACAACTTGTGAGCGGTGAACCGGTCAAATCGAATCTATCGGTTCACCAAGCTAATAGACCATAATATAATTTGCAACTATGAGATTCATTCAATACATGTAACTCATATAAATATCTTGATGACTCTTAGTACACATAATGAAACCTAAAGTTGAATATTGAATTTATCTCTGGATGAATATGTATATATAATGAACATGGAACATAACGATGAGAATATGTATCCCTATCTAGGATATAAAATTATAACCCAATTCCAAGACAAGAGACCAATAATGACAAGGTTACCCTAATCACTTAATTAAAATGTGTAATGGGTCTAAACATAGTTATTAACGATGAAGTTTGAAAGAATGCACAATATATGATATAGTTTTATTTAAGGGTTGACCAATATTGTTGACATAGGGATTATGGATTAGGTTTTCTTAATTAAAGGTACACTTTTCCTCTTACTTGACCTACATTATGTTGTACATAATACTATCATACAAAAGACATGGAATGTGATAATGGTTGGAAAATAGTTTTTATGATTGTTTGTGTGATTTATATATATCATTTAAAGCACATGAAACATAATATTTCTTATTACATTATATTAAAGAATGAATTATCTCTGGTATCACAATGATTGTGCATGATCTATGTCTTTGGTAGAATATCACCAGTAAAATGATCCTTCTCTTTGGTACCATAACAAAAGGAATTCAAATCACCAACTATTTGGTAGGAAATACAATACATTATCTCCTTAGGTGGAAAATGCATGTATGATACACAATTGAAATTCATAATAAAATACATGCTCACTATTACATGAATAAGTATGTTCAATTCATAAACTTTTAAGCATATGTTTATTCCCAAGTCATATCTCATACACAATTTTGTGGTTTTTCTTAATGGGGATGTAGGGAAATATGAGCATAAAGTAGGCAACAGAAACAAAATTTTATTTATCCATATTCCCCAGAATAGCAAGATCATGTCAAAAACTATGTAATGTAAATTATGGTCTAATGAGTTCATACCTAGTCCTAGAGCAAGTCCAACGACTATAACTCGTTACAGTAGCCGTGCACTCCTAGTTGCACTAGGATTCATCTCCAACAACTCCTAGTCTCCACCACAAACAATAGACTCAGACGACATCTGCATCATCTCTTCCACAGACTGTAGGTTGATGTTGTCCTCCTAGCGACAAAAAAGGACCATCTGGACTCTATGCTAGTCCACATGGACCACCTAGAACTCTTGTCATTCTACTAGAATAGACATGAAGGAGTTGTCCCTCCTATTGGTATACTAGTCACCAACTTGCTCTCCCACAATTTTTCTCCCTTGCTATCCCTCCCTTTATCGAGTAGGACTTGCTCAGGTTCTCTTGATTATAAAAATTAGAGAAGACAAACAATTTTCAGAGGTAATTGATGTGTCTAAAAAGCCTCCAGTACCACTCTATCTATACGAGGGTTTAGGGCCAGGGTTCCTAGTCTGTGTGGGAGTGGAAGGGATCGAAATATCAAACAATTCACAACTTGTGAGCGGTGAACCGGTCGGATCACCAAGCAAATCTATCAATTAACCAAGCTAACCGGTCGGTTGACATGCGAGCCAAGCAAACTGGTCAGTTGGAATATGAGTCAAATGGTTTGCTAAGCAAACCAATTATTTCACCATGTTTCCCAATTGCATATGAATTAGTAATTTGAATCCAACTAATACACAACATGACGTCAACACCAATCCTTGAAGCAATCAAATTTCTCCACAATCCAGGCATCTCACTAATGTGATTTGGTCATCTCACGACCTGAGTCGGCTGTCTCATTAAGTGAATCGGTCGGTTCGCTCCCCAAATTAGGCAGAATTCATCCAATTCAATTTCTAATCAACTTGACACTCCATCGTGATTGTATAATTCCTTTCTCCTAAGTGAATCAAAAGTTGGAGAACAACTTCAACCTACAATTTGTGTAAGGTGTTACAGTGATTTTATAATTCCTTTTTATTTGATCTCTGTGATGAATTCATGGTATGGAATTGTCATCCTCTCAATGTTGAAACCATGTTCTTTGAATCTAGAGCTAGTTGTCTGAGATATATGTGACCTCAATATCATATATTGATTCACAGGTGCATGAACATGTTTTTCTCAGTCTCTCTAGTCAAGTGTCCAGGATATAAAAATCTAGTATGAGGGATACATCCCAACTACATTACTTATAGTCAATCCCCATGTATCATAGCTACCCAATCATCACTATTATGGCAATCCTTATTCAGGATTACGTTGGTGATTTCAAAGTATACCGAACAACATATGATGAGTGTAGTGACTTTAGGTCTAAAAACCACAATCACTACTTTCACTATGAGAGATGACTATGACCACCAATTATGGTTTCCATGTGTCACTCTCAAGGTCGGTATGTTTGATACACTATTCCCTAACAAGTATCTATGTGCTTGGTTTGATATTACATATCATGACTGATGAGATTATGTCATCAACCAACACACTCTAGTCTTATGTGTTACTTCTGTTTATCATCCCTCCATAGTAACATCTGACTAGGGACATGATAAGAATGTACATACTCTTAACATTCGTATGATCTCATTGTTCAAGTCATGTACTTGAAGACATACATCATTGAGTAATATCATTCTTTAGACATTCATTGTGTTTCCTCATTATCTCATAACTGAGTGAAATAGAATATATTGGAAGCTTTCCTTTATTATTATTAATCAAATACTTTATGTAATATGCCATCACAATCATCATATGATTGTCTATTTGGGCATATATACCAACAAACCCCCACTTTCACTTATAGCCCATCACCCAAAATCTCATTCTTAGTAATCTTAACATGTCCACCATGTTTCTGCTATGGAAGTGCTAATCCAATGGGTTAGCAACACTTTGCTTTATCGATGTATTACATGTATCACATCTCTTTGTTGTATGATTTCTCATATGAGATGGAACTGTCATAATATGGTATCTGATATTCGTTTCCTAACCAGTATCTCCATTGTTGTCATAATATATCTACCATGTCATCAATGGTTGGAACATCTTTAAGTTCATCCATATGAACTTCTAAATATATATAGTACCCACTCATGTGTTCATAACACCAGGATACTCGACTTCTATTGTAGAATTCAATTAATGGTATGTAGTTCAGAACCCTTCCAACTTACAACTCTTTTATTAAAATGAAACACATTTTATATTTCTATCACTTTCTATCTTTTCAAAATCTTGCATCGGTGTAACCCCTTACATCCAACACTTCCTTGGTGCTAGCAACTACTCCTTTAATGCTTCACAAGTACCAATTGATGTCTTTAATGACATTCCAATGACCTTCATTGGAAAATAATACCATCTTTTCATGTCCAGTACATACAAGACTATGGGATGAGTACATTCATAGTATACATTATAGATCCAATGGCTAGTGCATATAACATCTTACTTATATCTTTCTGTTCTTCATAAGAATTGGAATATAGGGTTCATGAGAGACTTATCCCATATAAAATGGACATATTCTCTCTCAAGAATCCTTCATGATGAACTCTTTCAATATCTTGCTATTGAATGTTCTCATTTCAAGTCATGAAACTTTCAAGAACTATTTATGTAGACCTCAATTCCTATCACATAGGATATTTCACCTAATCCTTCATTGTTGAAGGCATTTTCCATGCCAGATATCAAATTTTACAGTCTTGAGATGTTATTCCACATCAATATGTGGAATATTTATATATTCTCCAATTAAATCTTTTATATTCACATATTTCATATTTTTATCTTGGATCAAGTCAAACTCTTTTACTATCTTGTCAAGTCAAAAGATCCCATCTCTTAGATGCTTGTTCCAGTCTCTCATATTGAACTTTTTAACTTATAGACTTTATTGCATTTATGAAGTTATTAAACCTTTAGGTCGTGTCACATACACATCCTTTCATATATTCCTTTTCAAGAATGTAGTTTTAAGCTTCAAATTCCAAATCTCATAGTCTATACTAGTTGCAACAACAATCATGACAATTGGTGAAGGAATTTCTTCATGTTCAACAATTTAGAACTGATTTGAAAACCTTTGGATCCAATATGTCCTTTTAGTTTATCCATGTTGGTCTTTGCAATGAAAACCCAACTGTACATTATGGGTCTTACCCCTTTAGGTGATATTACCAAGGTCATACCTTGTTAGTGAACATGGACTCCATAATGGTTTTAATCCATTTCACATATTCTGGATCTCAATAGCTTCTAATTGATTTCTTGGCTCATCATCTTATGACCAACCTATCTGAGTAGTTGGAATCACAATCTTTCAATCTAAGATGTGTTCTACTAGAACTTATCAGGTTTTGTGTGACATGAGTAACTTCATATTTCACAATAATTTGTGATTCCCAATTGTTCTAATTGTACCTTCTTGAAGACCTTGAACCTTTCCAATTCTACTTTTACTCTCACTAATTCTTTTGGAACTCAATTATCCTAGCAAAAAATATTTTCTTATCGAATTAGGGTTAAAGTTAGTATTGAACAATCATGATTCATGTATTAACCTTCCAAGAAACTACTTTTTTATGTAGGTTTCAATCCTTAAGACATATTGTGACATTCCCATATCATATCTTATATGATGTCTTTTAAACTATTAGATGGTAGATTGTCATAGTGTAAAGTATATATCCATGAGGAGATTAGAATATTAGATTAAATGATAATCACATCATGTTCCATCAGGATGTAATTCCTTCTTTCTGATACATCATCATGTTTTGGGTGGATTTGACTTGTGATACACTATCATAGTCATTCCAGAAGATCCTCAAACTATAGAGGTAAGTATTTAAAAGTTTGATCATATAAAAGTTTCTTAGTACTTTTATTAAAATTATACTTCATTAATAATCTCCTTGAACATTTCAAGAGATTCATGGTTGCATTTCACCAAATACAAACCCTATATCAACTGAGATCATTAGTGAATATAATGAAGTACAAACAACTAGGTGTAGCATTTATTCTAAAAGATCTTTATACATATATATGTATAAGGCCTAATAGAGTGCTTACTCTCTCTAATACACCTGAGAGGTTTTTTGTCATGTTGCTCATAAATGAGACTTGGATGTCTCTTGTTGGTTCAATAACTGAAAGAGTCTAGATAAACATCAGTATGGATTCTAGTAATGCATTTCTTATATGCTCTAGATGACAATGCTACAGTTTGTTTGAGTTAGCAATTATAATCCTTTTTTTATTTACCTTACTCAAAAAAAATTATTATTCTTTTAGTATTTACATTATTAACATTCATATTTAGATCCTCTCATATAAAGATCACTAGATGTTGGGGCATTGCCATGCAAGATCACATCTTTGAAATAGAAGCATTAACAAATCTTTATTGATTTACCATCCTTGTCATACAAGATGCACAAAGTAAAATGTTTTTATTTTGGCATAGTGAAATAGCATTCAAATAACTCTATTGCATGCCCAATGGGATAAGATAAATTCTATATGTAGACTAAAGATGCATCAACTCTTGCTCCGCATAGTCCACTCTTGCCATTTCATAAAGGCTTTACTTTTTTTATCAAATTATGCACATTAACGTATGTCAGATCTACATCCGGTGTCACATACCAAGATAAAGAAGTAATCAAAATTATCTACTAAAGTTTATACCTGAAGTAGATGTTTCTACCCCTTCCTTCTTCTTATTTGATTCTTCTAGAAAGAGAGGTCAATTCCTTTTCTAATGTCCAGTGTGGTGATAGTGGTGACAATTGCCTCCGTTCTTTACTCTTCCCTTTGCCTTGAGATCTGAAGACTTGGGCTTCTGGCCAGCTATAGAACTCTTCTTAGCTTTTCTTTTACCTTTACACTTCTCATTTGTCTTGTTGATCATCATCACAGACTTGGGCTTGTCTTTCTTCATTTGTGCCTTAGTTGTTCTCAACATGCATAATAACTCTATTAATGGTTTGTCAAAGTCATTCATGTTGTAGTTTATGACAAACTGACTATATGATTATGGTAGAGACTACATAATTACATCAGCGGCCAACTCTTGACCCAAGGGGAATCCCACTCTAGCAAGTTTCTTCAAATACCCAATGAGCTTCTAAACACGAGGACCTACTGGATCTCCTTCTTCCATTTTACATGTAAACAACGCCTTAGAGACATTGAATCGCTCATGTATATCCTGATCTTAGAATATGTTCTTAAGATGTGTGACCATATCAATGAAATCCATGTTCTCATGCTCCTTTGCAAATCATAGTTCATGGAGCATAGAAGTAGACATTTGACATCAACATAATCTTTAGTATGCTTCTTGTAAGCATGCCTGTTAGCCTTAGGTGCATTGGGTAGGGTTTCATCTATCTCTGGTGTTTCTAGGACATAGAGCTTACACTCCTATATGAGAATGATTCTCAACGTGCTGAACTAGTCATGGAAGTTATTCCCATTTAACTTGTCCTTCTCAAGGATTGATTGTAGAGAAAAGTTGTTGTGTGTTTCCATTTGATTCTACAAAAGAATTTTGCAATTTTGTAAAAAATTCATTTTGATTTGACTAAAATTTGACGATGTTGATTAGGTCTTCAATTAACTATTTCTCACACTATTTTACTCAAGTTGATAGTCCTCACACATGTATTCAGAATATTTCAGTGTACAATCTTCTAGTGAGCCAAGATGCAAAATAATTCAACTATAAGCCAGTCAACACCAGCGTCCATAATCAACTATTAAGGTAGAGAACGTTTGTCAATTGCATCTTATACAATCCTTGGATAGATGATATGCAAAACTCTTTGCCATAGTCATATGTATGCTTCTAGATGCTTAATCCTATTAAGATCACCTAGTTAATCCTGACCCAAAAGTCAACATGATAATAATGCACCCTACTTGATCGAATCTACATCACTACCATCACACTTCCGTGAGATGGGTGACATACCATGCTAGGGAATAACCTACACTTAGTCGATAAAGTTTTTCATGTGTGTTGCTAATGGAAAGCATCTAAGACTTAATATTTTATTGAGGGAGTTTGTAATTATATCCCACAATGAAAAATATGCAATATAAAACATTAAAGATGGTTATGACCATATCTATTGGAATTCCTTGGAGCCACAAGGAATTACTACCCCCTAGGTCTACATCACATGGAAGAACCTATTGTTGGTGTAGATCTGTGCTTGCCAGTCCGGGTTGATTAGTTCAACCCTTGAACTGGTCATCTCACCTCTTGGTTGATTAATTGGTCATTTGAAATGATCATCTGGTCTCCTATCCAACTGATGTTCTGGGTCCTCCAGTTGATCAGTTGGGCCTATAGTCGGTCAATCCTTCTTGTCCTCCATCTTTGTCTGTTTGTCTTCTCCACAAAAACAAGAAAATTAACTATCCTACTATTACATGATTATAGAGAATAGGAAAGAATAATACTTTTACATTGGTAAAAAGAAGGCAGATGCTCAGTATGAAAACCAAGACAAAATAGGAAATAAACACACAACTACCATGTACATGTAATTAGGGTTATTGGCCATAATCACTCTACACATCCACCATAAAAACTCAATTTTAGGGTGACATGTGTAAATTGCAGATCATATATATATATATATATATATATATATATATATATATATATATATATATATATATATATAGACACACACACACATATATATATGTATATACGTTTGGGATTATATGTGGTCTTTGATCATATTTGCACATTAATAAGTTTAATTATTGGCATCGTATGCAATAAATAAATGATGAAAACCAAAAATCGAATCATACAGACTATCCCAAAATATAGTAAGTTGACATGGCTCTAATACCACTATTGGGAAATATGGGTACAGAGTAGGCAGTGGAAACAAAAATTTAGCTATCCATGTTCCCCAAAACAACAAGATTGTGTGAACAATTATGTAATGGAAAGGATGGTTAAACGAGCTCATACCTGGTCCTAGAGCAAGTCCATCGACTATAACTCATTGCAGTAATCATGCACTCCTAATTGCATTGGGACTCATCTACAACAACTCCTATCTCCACCATGGACAATAGACTCAGACAACATTTGCAGCAGGTCCTCCATGGATTGCAGGCTAACATTATCCTCCTAGCAACGTGCAACGACCACCTTGCCTCTATGGTAGTCTACGTGGACCACCTAGAACTCTTTTCAATCTACTACAATAGACATGAAGGAGTTGGCCCTCCCGTTGGTGTATTAGTCACCAAATTTCTCTCCCAAAATTGTTCTCCCTTTCTATCTCCCCCTTTATCGGGTAGGACTTGCTCAGGTTCTCTCGATTACCACAACTAGAGAAGACAAACAATTTAGTTAGTGACAATTGATGTGTATGAGAAGACCCTAGTACCCATTTATTTATAGGAGGGGTTAGGTTCATAGTTCCTGGTCTATGTGGGAATGGAAGGGACTAGAATGTCACAAAATTTGCAACCTACGAGTGGTAAAATGGTCAGTTCACCAAGCAAATCAGTTGGTTGGTATGTGAGTCAATCAGTTCACTCAATAAACCATTTGTTTCTCCATGTTTCCCAATCACATATGCATTGGCAATTTGGATCAAATTAATGCACAACATGACCACATCATTAATCCTTGATGCAATCAAATTTCTCCATGAATCGGGCATCTCGCTCACGCGAGCCGATCGTCTCATGATTCAAGAAGGTTGGTTCACTAAGTGAACTGGTTGATTTGATCCTCATTTTAGGAAGTACTCGTCCAATTCAATTTTGAATCGATCTGACACTCCAACCGGTCAGTTCTACTCTTGAGCCGGTCGGCTGGGAATTTAGCCAACTAATTTGTTGGTTAAATTATATACCTTAACACTTTTGTAATCAATTCAATTATCATTCATGATTAAACTCCTCTTCTAGGTGAATTCCTATGCATGTGACCCTATAGGTCCCATATCACATTGGTAGTGAATGTCCATAACTAGTTTATGATATCACAAGAAAAGAGTGGTGCCTAGTCACTCATCAGCGCTGCCCATGTGAATGGAAAGTTGGAGAACAACTTCAACCTACAATCTGTGCAAGGTGTTATAGTCATTGTGTAATTCCTTTGTCTCTGATATCTGAATGTACTTGAGGCATGGAATCGTCATCCTCTCAACGTTCAATCCACATTCCTTGAATCTAGAATACATTGACTGAGATATATGTGACCTCAATATGACATATTCATTCACATGTACACATACATGCTTTTCTGAGTCTTGCTTATCAAGTGAAAAGGATATCAAACTCCAATAGTAGGGATGAATCCCATCTATATCTCTCACAATCAATCCCCATGTGTCACAACTACCAAATCATCAGGGTTATGAAAATCCTTATTTAGGGTTACGTTGGATGATGTGAAAGTATATCATACAACATGTGATGAGTGTAGTGACTTGAGGTCTAAGAACCATAATCACCACCTTGACCGTGAGAGCTGGCTATGACCACCAAGTATTGTTTCCATGTGTCACTCTCAAGGTGGGTCTGTCTAATACATTGTTCCCTAACAAGTATGTATGTGCTTGGTTTGATGATGAGATTCTATCATCAATCAACACAAACTCTAGTATTATGTGTTACTATTGTTTGTCAACCATCCACAATAACATTTGATTGAGTACATGATAAGAATGTGCACACTCTTAACCTTTGTATGATCTCATTATTCAAGTCATGTACTTGATGACATACATCATCTAGTGATATCATTCTTTAGACATTCATTGTGTTTCCTCATTATCTAATAACTGAGTGAAACAAAATGAATTGGAAGCTTGATTTTATTATTATTAATCAAATCCTTTATGTTACATGCCATCACAATCATCATATGATTGGATCTCTGGTCATACATACCAATAGGGGACTCAAAACAATTGTGTTAATTTTACCATGTTTTTTACTCTAGGTTCTAAATAGACAATGAGGCTTGTGTTGTGAGAAGACATACAAGTGGGCTGATTTCTAGATTATCCAAGTCTAGCTTCCATATGAATATGTAAAACATTTTCATGCACGCTCTAACAACAAGTTTGTGATGATAAATTTTCTAGTCAAATGGTGAATGGTGAGATTGTGGTTTATGACCTATTATTACTAAAGTATACATATATGTATATTCCCTACATATTTTTATACTTTTTCTTAGTGACCTACTATATTTTTTTCCTCTTGGACAAGTTGTGATTTCCAAAATTTTGTTGCTCGCTGAGGTGAGGGTTTTGATTTCACGCTTGGTTAACTTGTCAAAAATTTAGGTATATCATATATTCACAAACTTACCTCAAAAGTTTGTCAACTATTACAACCAATACCAAAGATGTGAGTAAGACCTTCATGTCCCCAATGAAGGTACAAAAAAGATGGCATCCTTCTAGAAGTCCAACTATACATAATTCATATCAAGACAATATGCTATAGATTATGGATTATATGCTATTATCTACTTGTTACATCTTAGAAGAAACTTGGGATGCACTTCTATGGATAAAATCATTTCTCCTAGCATTACACTCCAAACATATGAAATTATAAATATCAGATCATAAATCTTAAAATACTAACTCATGAATGTTGAATAAAATAATGCCTCATGGTTCAATCTATCAAAATGAAACAAACATGCTTTTAAAATAAGTTGTCACATGTGGTACATTTTATAAACACTATTATGTTAGGTGGTGTAAGAGGAAAAGGGCCATGCAAATCTTCCTCTACTTTGTTTTTCACATCCACTATTACTACTAGGTTCCCCCTCTAGAAACAAATTTGGTTGGAAACATTTCTCCTCTAACTACAACATGTCAACATGGTGACTAAAATTATGATTGTGAATTCAGTGTTGGTACAAGTTTAATGCAAGTAGAATACCTTTTGAAGTGTTTTGTATGTCCAAAATAGCGATGACCTTGGAATCTTATTCAATGATTATATATATAATGGGATGTACCTCATGCAATGCACGTTGTTGACTCATGTCAGTATCGACATGTCACCAACACATTCGACACCTAGAAGGATTCCCTAAAGGTGTCCATCTAGGTGGAGATGCACATATACTAGGACTATACTCCCTCAACTATATGAAGAAACAATATTACTCAGTCTAGAACTTATCCTGTTGAAGGATTTCATCCAAGCCAATCTAGGAAAACCACTACCTCCACTTAGTCCACCACTACACATTCCTCCTCTATAATATTTCCACTTCTGTTCTGATAACATCCCACATCTTGAAGCCTCAGATAAAATAATCTTAATAGGAATTATTGGACTACCCATATCACCAAGGTGCCCTCCTTTTTAGGGAGGCCATCACTAAGAACTCTATGGTTATACATGCTCAACCTAGAGTAGTACTAGGATGGGTGATCAATTGGGAAGTTGACTCATCTTGCTTGTGAGGACAAAACACGCATATAGACCAGTGGTGGTTTGTGGGACCGATCATCATTCCTAAAATTGGACTAGAGCCTTGGGTAATGGGCCCATGCATTACAAATAGTATCAGAGACATAACCCTTCCCATAGGTGGGGTCCACATGGGCATATGTCATGCCAGTCTTGAGCACTGTGGTCCATGCATATTAGAAAGGGTTATTGATGGTGATGTAGCCAACCTTATACTAGTAGTCCTAATTGGGAGTTGGGTGTCCATGATCCATTCTAGGTTTGCATTGAAAAGGGGAATGATTATGAGGCCTTATAGTTGAGTGTTGACAAGAATGTCAAGAGTTTAAGTGAGAAAAATTGTAATGTCCCATATCTTGTGGCCTCAGATAACATGATCTTAAAAGGAATTATTGGACTACCCATTTCTCCACAATGCACCTCCTTCTTAGGGATCCCATCACTAAGAACTATGTGGTTAAGCATGCTTAGCCATGACTACTACTAGGATGGGTGACTAGTCAAAAAGTTGATCCCGGCTTGTGCGTGAGTGAGGACAAAAGTGCACAATTAAGGTAAGTGGTGGTCAGACAAATTTCATCATTATTGAAACTTTACTAGAACCTTGGGTAGTGGGCCCATGATGTATGTGCACAGTTAAGGCCCAAGGTTGTATGTGTCCGATTACATGAGCATTGACAAGGATGTCAAGAGTCTAAGAGGGGGAAATTGTAGCATCCCATGTTTGAGTCCTTAGATAATATGACTTAAAAGGAATGATTAGACTACCCATATCACCAAGGTGCATCTCCTTTTAAGGGATCTCATCACTAAGAACTGTGTGGTTAAGTGTGCTCATCCTCGATTACTACTAGGATGGGTGTCCAGTTAGAAAGTTGATACTGGCTTGTTCGTGAGTGAGGAAAAAAGCACACAGTTAAGGCTAGTGGTGGTCTATGGGACGAGTCATCATTCTTGAAATTCTACTAGATCCTTGGGTAGTGGGCCCAGGCGATACACTTCCTACCCTCATAATGCCTTGAATGACTGAATGTCTCTATCTGTAATGCAACTTCTACAAACTCCCACTAGAACTCTTTCCCTTTTCTATTGGCTAGTGAGAAGTTAAATCTAATATTTAAATACAAACTCTCCTGATATGCTGTAATTTTAAAATGTCATTAGAGCACACTATACAAAAAAATTTAACTAATCAGGTGAAATGGGCCACATACAACCATGTTGTCATGTTACCTTGCCATATTCTCTCTAAATGTCAAATGGTACTTCTCAAGATTGTAGAAGTAGAGTAATTCAAGTGAAATACTTTCACAAAGTCCATCCTTGGGATCACACATCCTCATTTATTGTCTTCCACTCCTCCCACCATATTTCAAAATGTTTATTAACTACATAAATACCATGGTTAATCTTCTTAGCCTCTGGTAACTCCACTAGGAAAGCACATTCTTGAATTGTCATATCCACTCTTCCACCATAGTTGATTATGTAGTTTTATAGAATCATAGTTTGTCTAAGTTATTTACTACCTCATATGTCCTCATTCAATCCTTTTTAGATGATGAATATGATTCTTTCTCCTTCTTTCACATTTCTTTAGTTTTCCATAATATCACACACATCTCCTTATTCATCGTATCATTCATGTTGTTTCTTGATGAGGCATTTGATGGGGATCAACATCATAATGGAGTTTCACCTTGTTCCTCACTACGTCCTTCTTGTCTTGTGTATATATAATCAAAATCTATTTTAGTTTATTTTAGTTTGAAGAAAAAATATTTGAATATTATTGACCTCTTTTTACCTTTGTCCTAAACCTATTCTTTGATAGCATAGATGGAAAGACTACCACACTGGAAATAGATTTGGCATGCACCATGGATGAAATAAGTCTAACCATATATTTTCCACTAAGTGAAATTAAAACTAACTTTTTATTTGCATTTTTATAATGATTAATCAATATACAGATTTTAATGTTGATTTGTTACGGAAATAATGAGCTAGAAATATTCATTCAACATTTGAAGACATTGTTCTTACAACTAGTAGAAAACATAACATAAACTCATTTTTTTGGGGTGAACCTAGCTCATCGTATTACTATTTTTGGTATTTTGACAAAGTACAAAAAGTAAAACACTCATAGGAACATCCTCCAACAGAGTGTTGCCCAAAAAAGAAAAAGACTGTACATGCATTTACAGGTCTCACTATCAAGGAAAGAAACTATACAGAGAGAAAGGCTTTGACATCACTAAGAATACAATGCCAAATCTTATACTCATCTCTTTCAGAATTTATGTGCACTCTATCATTTCTTTCCCTCCATAACCAATATAAAACAACAATACTAGCCAATCTGCATTCCTTGTCATTGATGGCACAAAAATCCTCAGTAGATGAAGGAATCAGACTATTGTAATAAGAACTAAAGCACTTCCAAACCAAAATTGAGAAAGAACAGCTAAACATAACATGCGCCAGCTCTTCTTCATCACATCTACATAGAGGACACCTTGAGGCAAGGCTGATGCCTAGATGCTTGATATAACAGGAAGTCAGCAGCCTGCCATGCCCAATTTTCCAAGAAGTAAGAAGAAAACTCTTTGGCCCCTTAGAATTCCAAAGCCACTGAAAGAAAGGTTTGATCTCGGATTTTACTCTAATGATTTCCAGAAAAATTTTGAAACGAGCATCATGAAAACCACCAAATAGAAATTCATCCACTCCTCCAGTAGGAGCTGGAAGATTCTCCAGAACCGCATTCATATTAGAGTGCAATCTTGACTTTTCAAAGACCCAATCTCGATCCCTTATGAACATACTGACCTTAGCATCAATACCAATACCAAGATGAATAAAGCCTTGGGGACCAAGAATTTCAGCAAGGAACCTAGACCCAGGAAGCCATGGATCATTCCAAATAGAAAGAGAAGAACCATCACCAATTACAATCCTTAGATGATCTTTCACATCGTCTCTGGAAAGCAAAAACTTCTTAAGAAGCCAAGAGAACGATTCACTAATATGAACAGACCAAAAGGAGTTCTTTGTTAAATATTTCTCATGGATCCATTTGATTCAAATACTATCTTTCTTAAGAGCCAGATTCCAGCTATTGAGCATCACCGAATCCTTAATAGTATCCCTAATATTGTTAAGACCCAGGCCACCTTCTTTTTTCTGTTTTGTTATATTACCCCATTTGACCAAATGAACAGATCTTTTAATTTCAGAACTTCCCCAAATGAAATCTCTACAAAGCTTATCAATCTCCTTACACACAGCAACAGGGAGGGGAAGAGTGGACGTCCAAAAAAGATAGATAGAAGAGAGAGTACATTTTTAGAGATTTCATTTGGGGCATTTTCTAATATCCTATTTAAATGGCATGATAAAGTGAATGTTAATGGGTATTTGATCTTCTTAGACACAAAATCCTAAATAAAGTCACTTGTTTATTCACAAAGCATTATCTTCTCAACTTGATTTGAGTCACTTCTTGACTAAGATTTTTTTCAGCAATTTTACATATGACGGAATCTAAACAATTATGTCAACAAAATCAAGATTCACACAGAGATTTTTCAAAATAAGGGAAAATTTGAAATTCTTATCATTTTTCTTCTTTTCAAACACATAAGAAGGGACTAATTGTTTCAACTCCTTGATTTGCACTATGTCTTTACCAGATGTTCTAACTTGGTTATCTTTTATTGCATATCCATTATCAATAACTACAATGTCATCTTCTTGGGGTGGGACCAGATTCATTGTGTTAGTTCCATTCCTCAAGGTAAACTAACTTACAACTCTCTCTAGCATGTGTATGTGGAATGTTGGAGGCACAACTTAGGACAAGCTAGAGTTTAATGGAGGTTTTCCTATGAAATATAATCTTCAAGTTAATTTGTATATGTAACAACCCCATCTACTTTGATAGAGACCATAACTATACCATGTTTGGGTATTTGTCCTTGCTTCATAAAGCCTTCATTTTTCTTAATTTGAGTTGAAACACATGATTCAAGAAGGGACTCTAAGATTGTCTGGGATGGATATTGTTTGGAATTATTAAGCTGCCAAACTATTTAAATGGAGAAGATTGTTGCCTATTATTATTGTGGTACATGAAATTATGATTGGTCCTTTATACTATTTTGTATGCATTTTAGAAGAGATGCATGTTCCTATAACTCCCTATGGCCTTGTATTGTTTAGAATAAAACCTTTAGGATGATCATGTTGAGCATGTTGAAATCTAGTGTTGAGTGTCCCACTTATTAGAAATATTCATATATAACTCTTATCTTGTTAATGAAATGCATAGTATTTTCTTCTAACATATTCATAATGAGTTCCATTTTCGCAACCAATATGTCTATGGGTTCTACAACATGCTTTCCCTTGCATTTTCCTCGGATGATGGTCAATAAGTAACATATTTCCATGCCTCCCACTAGCTATGGTTGATTTTCAAATCTTCAATGATGTTATGTGTCTATTTAGGTGGTTTGTACATGATGGATCTGCTAGTTGATAAGTTTACCATTTGATGTGCATGCTAGCATAGCCCATTGTAAAATGTTTGCATGAGCAATCATTTCTCTACCAGATAATGAGGACATTTAAGATGTAATTCTTCAAAATTCTCATTCGCATCATAGAGTGACTCTCCCACTTTCTATGTAAAAACTAGTGAGAAGACTCCTTAGTTAAGGCATCTTGGTGCACATATTTGTTTTGGAAAGAAACTCCTTCTGCATGTCATCCCATTTGTTAATTGATACTTGTGGTAGTACCAACATCTATGTCTTTGTCCCATACGTCAAAATGAAGGGCAACATAACTTGTTGGTATTTATGCCTAAATTTCCAATCATATGATGATTGAAATGGGGCATTAGATACCTAATTTGGTAATGATAAATGTAGTTCCATCTATTATGTTTGTCTCAATCATGAGATGATGACATAGAACTAGGAGATGTCTAAAGAATGATGTTACTCAATGACATATGTCTTCAAGTTTAGGACCTAGATGATGAGAACATATGTATGATAAGAGTAGATACATTCTTGTTATGTCCCTAGTCAGATATTATTGTGCAAACATATTAGACAAAAGTAATGCATAGCTAGAGTGTGTGTCGATTGATGATAAAATTTCACAATCATGATTGTTGGATCTAGGGTTCTAGAGGGGGTTGAATAGAGCTTCAAAACTTTCACAAGAATAGTTAGACCTTCAAATTATATTAATTGAAACCAAATGCAAAAAGTGAATTTAAGGTCCTATTTAATCAAGCATACCAAGGATGAGAGAGATTGAAACAAACACTTAGACAAGGTGTTTAGAGTGGTTCCAATCTCCAAACTTGGAGACCATTAGTCCTCTACCTAGAGAGGTCAACCTCTAGGAATTTGCAACCCATGTATACATATATTCCATTATAAGATATACAAAGAGCTAGTATTCTACCTCACAACATGTCTTACCCATTCTTACAAGCACCTCAATTCCTTCTCCTAGGACATCTCCTCCTTGCAACAAGTCTTCAGCCTTGAGAATTTACCCACCAAGCTCCTTGGGTCCTACACCTTATCCTTCTCCTTCACTTGGAGAAGATCTTCATGCCTTCTTCAGCCTTGAAGAAGAACATTGACTCCTCCTTCACTCGGAGAAGATCACTTTAAACTTTACTCATAGAGAAAGGGGATTGGGAAGTGGAAAGATGGAGAGATTTACAAGGTAACAATGAGGTAGATCTCTTACAACATACCTAACTCACTCATAATCAAGAAATTCTTTATAAATGAGAGAGATAAAGGGGATCAAAGGGGTTTAGAACACTCAAATATAACAAGGACCAAGGATAGCATGAATGAGAAACCTTAGAATGAACTCCAAGAGGTCCTATTTGTAGCCAAGGGCATTCCTTTGACTGTGGGATCACTTAAGAATGAAAAATATCCATTTTAAACTTATGATGGATCTATTTTTATTTATATCAAATCTCCAATGATTGAAATCACTTTTTTTGCATTTTCTGTACACTGTATTGGGTCGAGTTTCAATAAAGGTAACTCGATCGATCCATTATCCGACAAAGCCAATTTTCAAACTATCGGTCAAGTTTATCATGGGGTAACTCAACTGATCAGCTAAAATCAACTTTGGTCAGAAAGTTGGTCGGTCGAGTTCTTTGAGTGTACAACTTGACTTCTCTAATCATTTCCAAAAATCCATCACTAGTCGGTTGAGATTCAAACTCGATCGATTGAGTTGTTGTGATGAATTTTCCAAAATGATTTTAGAGTGATCAAACAATGGAATTAAGTGTCCCTAATTTTTTCTCAACTTAGTTACAAGTCATATCATCAATACAAATGATTACAAAAATATTTTAAGGTGGTTTGGAGTGTTTTCTTGAAAAATATATTTGCATTTCTTTTCACTTGAACTAGGACAAGATAGGGAGGAATTTGATCCTTTTCATATACCTAATGCCTGAAATCAATCTCAAACAAACAAATTAGATACATATGAATGGAATGGTTAAGTCATTATCAAAATATGGATGATGTATAACTCTCAAGTCAACATTCTCCCCCGTTTTGACAATGACAAACCATTCATCAACATATTGAAAAGGATATGTAAAGTTATACCTTGGCCTTGTGAATTTCAAGGGGATTCATAATTTTAACAACATAAATTGCTCCCCCTCAATCTACGTGCACTCTTACCTACATAGTTAGTCTTTCTACACAAAGCTACATAACATGTATACCACATGTTCCTTTAGAAAGTCACATGATAAAAGATATACATAGATAAGAAAAGGATCATATAGGAAGTAAAAACAATATAGTTGAGCTTCAAAACATCAAAATTATCTCCCCTCTTTGGTATGATAAAAAAGTAAGGGGGTACAAGAGAATAAAAATAGGTCTTCTTCAAGCACAACCAAAAACATGTAACCATAAGATAAAACATTCAACCGCATAACACACATTAAACAAAGATGAAAATAAAGAGACGAAAGAAACTTGTATCATAATCAAAATAGGGGAAGCATACCAATAACTCTCATGATAAAGCACACATAGAGTTATGATACATAGGATTAAGATTACAACACATAAGCATGTTCTAAAAAAAGGTACAAGTCAGAGATGAAAAGAACTTGATGATAGAAATAGTACAATTCAAATAATGTGCCCAGATGTCTTTAGTACAAAATAGTCTATAAATATATATATGATCAGAACCTAAGAGATAGAAAATAAAACATCTAAACATCTAGTCTATCTATGTGCACAACATCATCATCGACATCATTCTCGAGATCGTAGTCCTCATCACCATTAGAAGTTGTAGTGGAGATGCCATCATCACCTTCATTACCAGAGGCACCAGAACCATCATCATGGCCATCATCCTCAGTGGCCTCCTCATAATTAACAACCTCCTTATCAACCTGGTCAGGAATCTCCTCATCGACAGAAGGACCAAAACTGTGACCGTGCCACAAGGCATTCTGCTCATCCCAATACATGCCAAGATCATGGAGCTCCTTGGCTTAAGGGAATGTGGGAGTAGAAAGTGCTAAGGCTGACACACATGGTATCTATGGGGCCAGCAAGAAGAGGAAGCACTCCAGGTGTAGGTGCATGGGTAGGTACACAAAAAATAGAGGGTGTAGCAGTAGAAGCAACAAGTGAAGGGGTCGGGTAGAAGTGATTGTATGCATAGGAAGCATAATCACCACTTGGGTAGGGCTGGTAGGTAGGGTAAGGATGGGAACATGATAGGTTCATGGTCGACATGATCTGGCAAAGATCATGATGCATGTGCTCCTAAACATTTACGTTGTACACCTACTAATGAACCATGTAACCCATGAGGGCTTCATTGGGTACATGAAATGAGGCGTAGGAAGGTCAGGATGGTGGTGGAGCTGGAGGTGGAGGCTCCAGATGTGGTGGAAGAACATGTAGGCAAATTTTTTTTCTTGATTATGGTCTCACTAATGCAGACTCCTTGTCTAGAGGGTTTCTAATGAAGATCATGAAAGGATACTTCTCAATCACAAAGGTGAAGAGACCACAAATTAGGGATGGGTAGGGTGGGTGGGCACCTTGAGTATTCTTCCCAGAGTCAAAGAAGGTCATGTGGTGGAGAATGTATCTATACCACTTGACTCTTATGTTCTTTAAAAGATAGTACATAATCACTGTAGTATTTTCTACAATTTCAGTTTGATTCTTTTTGGAGTGAATATTGCAATTGAGTACCAGAGCGAGTATGTGGTTTTTGAGACCCAAGTAAGAGGATGGGATGGTGTACTTCTTCCTATAGGGTGTCTGAGGCTTCTTCAAGAAATTATGGATATCATGGAGAGTAATTTCATAGTTCTTGTAGAAAGACTTAGGGTTAAGAAAGTCAAAATACTCAGGATAATCTTTCCTCTACGTGTTGGATACCTCAGTACCATTGAGAAACATGTTAAAGGTATCTTCTGAGATAGTGAATTTCTTAACAGAAATCATGGAAGTGATAACCACTCGAGTATTAGGAGGGGTACAAAAGAGTCATAGTTCCATGAAATATTGGCGTAAAATTCATGGACCTCCTTAGTACTTGTAATGGAATTATGAAATCATTGATATTCGACACTTAGGGCTTCTAGACGATGGTTGTAGACCAACTCAGCTCCCTCATTTATCACCTTTTGTTTTTGCAGACGAGGCTCAAATAAGGCACACAAGGGAAAAAGGTTCCTAAGAAGGAGCTCCTTATACCTATTTAGAGCTTCAATTGAAATAAACAAGGTGTCATCATAAGGAATGAGGTGAGAGTTGGAGGATGATGATGGTGCTCCAACAGATTTGGTCCTCTTTCTTCTATTTGAGGACATTGAGGTAAACTAGAGAAGCTTGAGAGACCAAACAAGAGAAAAACACCACCAAGGCTCGTCCAACCACCTAGGATATATAGTAAAAGGTGCTAGGTAGGTCAAACATAGGTAGGATAAGGCTAGGGAAAGGAAGGTAGATGTAGGGTTGAGAGCTTAAGTGAGTTGGAGTGAGGATCAATGGACTTTTATCTAGTTGAGAGGGAGAATAGTCGACTGAACCCTACTTAATAATTGGTCTAGGCCTACCATCGGTCAAGTACTGAGAGAAAGAAACTCGACTGAATGGCTTTTTTCATAAGCCCTCGTCCACCAATCGATCAACTTGGCAACTCATCGACATAAGTTATGTTCCAAACTTAGAAATTCTAGATTCTAGCCATTTGAGTGCTAATTAAATTTATCTTTCTGGTCTATTTTGTATTTTAGACATACTTAGGCACATATCTCTCATCATTGGGTACTATTTTATCAATAAAATAAACAAATGCGAAAAATACCCAAAACAAGCAAAAAACAAGGCATAAGAAGATGAATTTTAGCACTTTAGCAAGCAAGGGTGATTAAGACATGAGCAAATCATATAGGATAGATAGCAACTAGGTAGATGGCATACTAGTATCATCTAAAGTAGTTATGAGAAATTTGGATCTAATAAAATTAAATTTCTCTCTAGATAGAGGTTTGGTAAAAATGTCTGCCAACTGATTTTCCGTTTCCACATGTGTGATATAAATATTATTTTTGGCAATTTGATTACAAAGAAAATTATGACAAACCTCTATATATGCTTGGATCTATTATACAATATAGGATTTTAAGATAAACTGATTGCTCTAGTATTGTCACAAAGGATAGGAGAATCATCAAAATAAATGTTAAAGTCTTGAACATTTGTTTCATCCATAGAACTGGGAACAACAACTCCTGACTGCAATGTATGAAACCTCAGTAGTTGATAGAACAATTGTGCTATGTTTCTTGGAAAACCAAGACACCAAGCATGGTCCTAGGAGGAAGCAAGTTCCACTTGTGTAGTTTCTATCAATCAAACATCCTGCATAATCAATATCACTATAAGAAGTAAGAGTAAAGTCCCTCGACTTAGGATATCATAGTCCAAAATTTTAGGTTTTGGAAAAGTACCTCAAAACCTCTTAACAACTATAAGATGTGATTTACTAGGACATGATTGAAAGTGAGCACACAGGCCAACACTAAATATTATGTCAGGTCTAGAGGTAGTTAAATAAAGTAAACTTCTAATAATACCTATATAGAGATTCTCATACACTTTCTCACCTTCTTCATCTCTATCATGTTTGGTGGTGTTTGACATGGTGGTGTCCATTGGCTTGGTTGTCTCCATCCCCAAGCACTTAAGTAGCTCACTTGTATACTTGCCTTGGTTGATGAAGTTCCAATATTTACTTTGCTTGATTTGAAATCCGAGGAAGAAAGTAAGCTCACCCATCATGCTCATCTCAAACTCACTCTACATAATATCACCAAACTCCTTGCAAAGATCAAGATTAGTTTTACCAAAAATGATATCATCAACATAAACTTGAATGACAATAAAATTGTTAGAAGTGTATTTTATAAAAAAGGTAGAATCTACTTTGTTCATGATATAGTCAATGATCTAATAAAAAGTTCTTTAGTTCTCATACCAAAATCTAGGTGATTGTTTGAGACCATAGAGAGATTTTTACAACTAATAAACATGATTAGGAAAGTTATCATGTTCAAAGCCCATTGGTTGTGCAACATACACTTCCTCTTCAATTGTACCATTCAAAGTGCACTTTTAACATCCATTTGATATAGAACAAAATTCTTGTAACTAGAAAAAGTAATAAACATTCTAATTGACTCTAGTCTAGATACATGTGCATATGTTTCATCAAAATATATACCTTCCTATTGATTATATCCTTGAGCCACTACCATTTCTTTGTTTCTTACCACCTTACCACTTTCATCTAGCTTGTTTTTGTAGACCCAATTGGTGCCAATGATCTTCCTATCTCATGGTCTTGGTACAAGAGTCCACACCCTATTTTTTTCAAATTGCTCTAGTTCTTCTTGCATGGCTAGGATCCACTCATCATCCCCAAGAGCTATTTTGACATTCTTTGGCTCGAGTTGTGAGATGAAGGCATTGTTGGCTTGTTCTTTGTTGTAGGCAGCCCACATCTTCAGTCTTTCAAAGGGGTAACCTATTATGAGCTTTTTAGGATGATTCTTTGCAAACTAGGAGGTTGGATCCTTATTTTCTTCATATATCTCTTCTTGAGTGGCCACCTCTTTTTCCTTTTGAGTGATGTTGAGTTCTTTTGAGATAGAAATTACTTCATCTACAACATCATCATTAGTAATATTCTTGGAAACATAGGGGTTAGTCTTAAAAAAAATTGACATTTATAGATTCTTCTACTTTAGATAAATCAACATTATACACTCTATAAGCCTTGCTTGTAGTGCTATATCCAAGAAATAAAGCCTTGTATGATTTCAAATCAAACTTATCAAGAGAATCTTTCAAGTTCAAAACAAAATAAGGACACCCAAAAATGTGAAAAATACTCAATAGAAGGCTTGCTACCACCCCATAGCTCATAGGGGGTTTTCTTCAAAGACGGATGTGTTAAAACCCAAATTTGTAGAAAAACATGAAGTACAAATGGCTTTGGCCCAAAACTTCTATGGAATGTCATACTCTAAAAGCATGGTCCTAGCCATTTCCTATAGTGACATGTTCTTCATATCTACAACCCCATTTTTTTGAGGTGTTTGAGGTGAAGAAAAGTTATGTGCATAGTCAGACTCTTCACAAAAACTTCAAAGAGATCATTTTCAAATTCTCCCCCGTGATCACTACGGATAGAAACAATGCAACAAGAATCTTTTTTTTCAACTCATTTGAAAAATCTAGAGAAAATATCAAGAGTATCTCTTTTAGAAATGAGAAAGGAAGTTCAAGTATATTGAGAGAAATCATCGACAATAACAAGACAATACTTAGAACCATGAAGCGAATGAGTTCTCATAGGTCCAAATAGATCAATATGGAGAAGTTCAAGAGTTCTCTTGGTACTAAGGACTCCTTTGGATATGAAGGAGGACTTGGTTTGCTTTCCTTGTGTACAAGGTTGTCATTCCTCATCCTTTTCAAAATCCAATTTGGGGAGTCCCTTGACCAAGTCATTTTTTCTCAACTTCTTCAATGAATGCATATTACATGACCTAGTCGATGATGCCAAAGAGAAATATCACTCAAATTAACTATAAGACATACATCAACATTAGGCTTAACAGAGTCAAGCATAATTACATAAAGATTACCATTTCTAGTTTCCTTATATATGACATTGTAAGAAAGAGAATCTAGAAGCAAGCATTCAGAAGAAGTAAATAGCACAGGGTAGCCAGAATCACATAATTGACTAACACTTATTAAATTGTGATGTAGGCCATCCACAAAGAGAACATTCTTGATACAGAAGGATTCACCTACATCACCCTCACCTTTTACTTTACTTTCTCATTGTCCTCGAAAGTAATTGATCCTCCTTTCTTCTTTGTGAAATTGTTGAAATGGCTTACATCACCTGTCATGTGCTTTGTGCAACCACTATCAACAATCCATTTACCTTTTTCCTGCAAGAAGGGAGAATATCCCAACTCAAACTTTGGGATTTGGTGTAAGCTTGGAGACCCATTTCATATTTGGGCTGGTCCCCTTACTCTTTTACAGATAGTAAGTAGAATAATGATCATCACTCTTGCAATGAGAACAAATGATAAGGTTCTTTGAGCCAGAGGACTCTCCATGGAATAAAGGAGTTTCCTTACTATTTTTCTTACCTTTATCCTTATTCTTGCCCTTATGATCCCCCCTACAAATCTCAAACAACTAGTACCACTTTTTTTGGTAGAGTTATCGAGGATTACATTTAGGGAGTTTTTTCCTTTGAGGAATTTCTGCAGAGAGGCTCTAAGTCTATGATTTTCATTAGCAAGAGAGATAACTATAGAAGACAAACTAGAAAGATCTTCTCTATCATGACAAGGTCAGCCTCTAAATGGAGGGTTTTAGTCTAATAAGAATCTTTTTCAAGATTAATAGAAGCAACATCATTACTAGGAAAAATAGGTCTAGAAGATAAGTCATTAACTTGATCAAGAAGCATAGCATTTTCATATTTAAGTAATTGAATTTCTATGAGATAAACAACTCTCTCATCTCTACAAGCATCATTAACAAGCTTAAGTTCAACATTTTCTATTCTAAGTAACTCAAGCTCATTAAGGCACTTTTGATTATATTCCTTAAGAGATGCAATATTCTTAAGGTAGACACCAATCTCTACTTCAACTCCATTATATTGGAGCTCAAGATCAAGAAACTAGCCTTGAAAGGAATCAATGATCTCAAGACAAATATTCTCTTTTTGATTAAGAATATCAACATTAGCATTCAAGTCATCAATAATTTTACCCAATAAAAATTTACCTTGCAAGGAATCTTTGATCTCAAGATGAATTTTCACATTTTGATCAAGAATATCAAGATTAGCACACAAGACATCAATAATTTTACCCAATCTCTTCTTTTTGGATTTACAATTTGAATAAGAAGAACACATAGCATTAAGCATGTCAATAAGAGTTTCTTTAGCTAACTCATGCAAGCTTACCTCACTCACCTCACCAATATCTTCATTTCTGGAGGCCATGAGTGCAAGGTGGAATTCTCTATCCTTATCAGAGCTTGAGCCACTGGACAATGATCCTTCCCATTCAACATGAGTTACATCTTTGTTCCTCCTATACTTCTTGTCCTTCCTCTTGTATTTCATATCTTTCTTGTGGTCTTCCTCCTTCTTGGAGTTTCTCTTGTGGTGTGATTTTCTAGCCTTAGGAGATTCACTCTTGTAGTATCCTTTTTGACCACACCTGTAGCACCTTGGAGTAGATGAAGAGGATTGCTTCCCTTTGAAGTTCTTTCCCTTTGAGAAGTTGTCTTCATGCTTACTAGGGCCATTATCTTCACTAGAGGAGGAGGGAGAGGTCCAGAAATCAAGTTTGTGTTGAAGAATGAGAGCCTCCACTTGAGCTTTGAAGGCACTATCTTTGATATTCCTTGATTCTTTTTCTTCTTGCTTTACTTCCTCTTCTTACTTGTCAAGTCTTGGCTCATGAGCTTGTATATTGACAATAAGCTCCCCAGTTGGAAGATTACCATGACTTCTTACTTATTTTATGGAGGTCACATTTGACTCCCATCTCTTTGGAAGAGACTTTAGTATCTTTGAGTTGATTGCTTATACAAAGTGGGACCCGTGAGGGAAGAATTAATAAATTCCCAATCACCTACACATATTTTTATGGGGGAGAATAAGGCATTCCCTGAGGCGAAATAATACATGCCCTATTTATGGGTGGTTGTACATAAGTACCACTACTATAGCTAAATAGTCCATAAAATCAACATTCTAGAAAAGAAATCATGGCAAGTAAAAGCATCATATCAATTAGAACATGACAGTGGGGCACAAGACCAAAGTAAAAGAATATAATTACTAATTTTGAGACAATATAACAAAAGAATCATGAATAGGGGAATAGGGTTCATTAAGGCCACATTAGGGAAATATAAGGTCTGGTTTGGAAAGATCTCAAATTAGGGTGAAATATGTACATACCTCTCTTACTTGATATCAATTAGTAACATTCACCACTTTAATTGAGTTCAGGTTCCTCTTTGCCTATTTTCAATGTATTAACATGTATTAGAGTACATAATGCACATTAATGTATAGAAACCCTAATTTTAGAACTTTTTAGAAAAAAACTTGGATTTAGATTCTGAAAACCTCACCAATGAACTTATTAGGTTCTCCTGACCAAGAAAACATATTTTTATGTTAATTTTGGAGTTATGATTATTAAGATGTACTTTTTATGGATTTTATGCATGAAATTCATTTCCAAAAATAACCCTCCATAAAACCTTGAAATCAAAACTCAAAAGTATTTCAATTAGATAGAGATTAATTTTCTAATTCTAAAACATGTTTATTTGTCAAATTTAGATAAGAAGATTAAAAGATATGAATTTTTTAATTTGAACCAATAAGGAAATGACAAGTCAGAACTCTTTGAGAGAGAGGAAGAGTGAGAGAGAGGGGTAAACCACCATTTGACCCAAGAACAGGGTTGTATATGCATAGGTAACCAAACTAGATCTTATAGAGAAGGTAAAACAATAAGAAACCAAAACCCTAGAAGAACATGGTAAATAGAGATGGGGATTATCGATTTTAAACATATAAGCATGAGTTTAAGCATGTAGCAAGCAATATATGAGAAGGGGGTTATAAAACTCACCTCTAGGGAAGGTGGAAAAGGTTCAAGTAGAAGTATTCCCGATCTAGAGAGGTTGGTTTATCCAACAAAGCTCCTATCTCAAGCAAGAAGTACCTTATCCACTTTAGAGGTGAAAAACCCTAGCAAAAGAACATGGAGATGAGGTGTTTAAGGGTTCTAGATGGGGTTTCACCATGGAAGGCCATAGTTTTGACCTAGAATAAGGTAGGAGGAATATGAATAACATGAAAATAGGGAAGGAAAGGAGGAAATTTACTAATTTTGGTCGAAATCACCAAGAAGGAGCTTTAGAAACCCTAAACAGAGCAAATTTTTAGAACCCTAAGAGTTTTCTTCATCTAGGTAAGAACCCTCATTTACCTTGAGGAAGAACCTTCATGGACAAACATAGTAGGAAATATGCTATAATCTGGAGGAAAGATATGGATAGAAAGATTTTTTGAATTGAAAGGTGGGAAGGGGTAGATATGGCTTTCTAAAGAAGGGGGCTAGCATGAGGTGTCTATGGGACTTTCCATGTGTCTTTAGCCTAGGGCTTCATGGTCATGCAATAGGACATCTCATAGAGGCTTTTGGGATATCAAATGTCGGTTCTAAAAGCCCATGGAGACTTATAGGACATTCCCACCGACCTTCAATCAAATAAATAACCCCATTGGTTGATAGATTTTAAAGATAAGCTCATTTATAAAGATGGTAATTCCTAAAATGCCCTTGGAGAGAAAAACCTTCAAGCTAAGGTGCAACTAGGTGCCCCAAGGTTAAAAATGTTGAGAATGGTAAGGGAATATCTAAGGATTATAATCCATGTGATAATTTGCAAAGCAAACCTCCCAATTGGGTAAATTGTAGAAAAGTCCAAAATGTACCTAAAATTGCATAACTTGCACAAACAACATCCAAATTGAACCAAGTTTGAAACTTAGGCCCATTTTATGATTTTAGAACACATAAAAAAAGCTATATTAAGGTATATAACACCTCAATAAGGTCCTTAAATAGATTTTTACTCAGGTATTTGTGCATAAACCTTTTTATTGGTACAAATGGTGAATAAATGTTCGCCAAACCACTAGAAATTCCACTAATTAAACATCAAGGACATAAAGGACAAAAATGAAAGGGAAACTTGGGAAAAAGGGAAAGATTACATCTAAGATTCAATATGTTACAGTTGTTCACCCCTTAAAAAGGATTTCTTCACTGAAATATCAAACAAAATGAGTAGGGTGAGTATGCCACATCCCAACACTAAACTCCCATGTTGTTTCCATAAAGCTTCCACCAAAACTTTCACTAACTCAAACTCATTGTTTTTCAACTACTAGTGAAGGCACACGTGCACATGCACGTGACATATAAAATTTGTTGGAAATGTGTGGGGAGAGGATTCGTCCGTAAAAGGGTCCCTATGGTAAAAGATATTTGTTAGGTTGTTTGAAAGGAGAGAATCAAAGAACCATTTCTGTGGGATGGAGAGAGAAATACAAAATTAAAGATAATAAAAGTTAATATGAGAGTGTGATAATAAATATTTTTAGGAGCAAAATTCCTTAAAAAAGGAGAGAAGAGAGTGAATCAAGGAGAGCGCGGCAGCAAACTCGCTCTTTTTATAGTAGTATAGATTTAACTTGGGAGTTCAGAATCTTCTCAAGCAACTCCACATAGGTTAGGTTCTCATGGATCACTAAGGGTTCCACTATTAAGATTTCTTTTTTATTAGATATAACATAGTTAATATTTTAGGCCTATTAATATTATATTCATTATGATATTATATCATCCTTATTATTCTTTTAATTGTGTCATGTTATAGTTACTTGATTTACAAAATAATTATATTTTATAATTATACAAAAATTCATATATATTCTTATTTATCTCATTAAGAGTTTTAACACAATTAGGGTTTACTAAATTATTTCAACACACTTGATTATTATCCTTAATAATTTGGATTTAGTCTCTGGTATCAACATATTGTATTGTAACATTTTATTTTGCATGAACTAAGACATTTCATACAATATGTTACAATTCATCCAAATAATTTCACATTTATTACTTATATATATATATATATATATATATATATATATATAACATTGTCACATTACCCTTTTTTTACATTGATATCATCATTAAACATTTTCTCATATTTAGTCACTTCTTATTATTTATTATGCACATTTATGTGAATGAATTACTTCTTATCCATATTGAAGTCGTTATATGTATTTTAGTGATAAAGGTGGGACATATTACATATTAATGATTTGATTCACATACTAAGTAATTACTATGTGATTAATTAGGTGTGTATTAGAGAACAAGGTGATATGCATTTCATATTGATGACCTTATTAATTTATGATTAGGTGATTATATATCATTTATGTGTATTAAAGTATGTTATCTGATTATGACACCTAATGTCACTAATGTATCAAAAATGTCTTTAAGGATGTATAGGTTAAGGTTAGATGATTACAACTTAGGGTTTAGGTTAATATGATCATTATTCTTCATCTATAAATTCTTAGTATGCATTAAATACAAGATTAGGTTACAATTATCTTGTTCATCATTTCATTAGGGTTTATTGGTCTAAGAAATGTTTAGCCTCATGTGTACCTACTATTAGTATTACATGTTAGTTACTCATATTATGTGCATTATATATTCATTAGGGGTTCAAACATGTGAACTATTCATTAGATGACCATTATATGTCCATAAGTATTAAAACTGTAGCATCCCTGACCTCGGTTATGCCTTAACCCTAGGTGTTTTGCTTAATAAATTTAATTATATACTTGCTCTTATTTGTTGAAAAGTAATTAAGGTTCAAGGGGAACTTATGTTTCAATTTTAGTCCTCTTCGAATAATGTTGAAACATTGTTTTGCTTGTTTTGGACTAAAATGCAAATTACCCAAGTTGAGGGGTTAAATTGCAAATGTTACATGATAATATGTTACTCATGTGTTGAAGCATCAGGAGAATGAAGATGATGCAGAGGTAAGGCTTGTGGTAGCCTGAGTACCAAGAAAGAGCAGAAAAAGCAATGTTTGTGCATTAAAACCTAGTTTTGGTGTAATGTGCAATTTACCCAAAACCTAGGCTTCAATATGCAAATTACCACTTCAAAATAGTCGCTAATGTTTCTTGGCATCATGTAGAGCAAAGAAAATGAGGGGGGCGCCTCATTTGGATCACTTTGGAGGAGAGAGAATCTTGATATTTAAATAATCAAGATTTAAGCATAAATTGGAACTTTACTTCAATTTAAAGAAAAAATAAATATATTAATTGAAGAGCCCTTCAATCAAAAGGAGAGGGATGATTTTTCAAAAGAATGGACGACCATGTGCTTGCAAAGGCACGAAAATATCTCAAGAAAGTGGATAACCCACTCACATTATTAAAAGAAAAAGAAATATCCACTAACTTATGGATATTATTATTATAAGGGTTAAGTTACTTAATTTGTTTTCCTTTAATTCATTGATAATTGAGTGTAATATGAGGCAAAGGGGATAGCCTCGTAACCAAGGAATGGAATGGGGAAAGTGGCAAGGAAATGGAGGAGATAATCCCTACTTTCTCTCTCTTAAATGAATTTTCAATAAAATTCATATATATGCTCCTTTATCCATGAGTTGAAAGGGAATTTCGAATCCACTTTCACTTCTTACTTGCAAAAACGACCAAGGGAGATTGAGAAACAGGAGGACGACACCAAACCTGTTGGTAAGCTTCTTGACCTTCGTTTACCTTGATTCCATGGTGAAAATCAAAAATCAATGCATGATTTCTTCATATCTCGATCCCATCTTCAATTCTAACCATTCCTTTTCACTCAAAGCTTGAGGATGAGACTTGGGATAGTGAAAGGAGTTTCATCCAACATTGTTGACATGATCTTGAAGCTCAATTGGAGGGGGGTTTTATAACTTGAACCCTTGAACTTTGTTATTGATTCCATATTTTTATCAATTGTTGATTCCTTCATTATTCCCGAAATTTTATTTGAATGATTGGTGAAATCACCATGGAAATTATAGAAAGTTTCGTGGGTTTGTAGACTGAAGATGATAATGTCATCTTAAGGACACAACTCAACATGGGAAACCAGTTTTCAAAACCGATTGAGTTAACTCGTTTACAAAATTGAATGGATAATTGATTTCAAGACCGAATGGGTAATTGCTCTCAAGATCAAATGGGTAATTGATCTTAAGACCAGTTGGAGATACTTGCTGATGTAATTGGACGTAGATCCAATGGTCCTAATTGATTGGTTGAAGGAAGCCATAAATGCCCAAATAGTTTCAAAACCATTTGGTGTTGAAATGCCAAAACCGAATGGAGATCTAAAGTGATCAAATCATTTGGAGATTTAAGGTGATGATTGATCCATTAATCCAATGGTTGATAATAATGATAATCAATGATAGGTACAAAGGTTGAAATCCTAGAGTACCTAGATGATCAGTACCTTTAGAATGGTTAACCCTAAAAGCTTATGAAAGCAATGTCTCAATACACTATGTCAACCATAGTTATACATATTTGATTGAAAGGTTGATGTAACCTAATCAAGTTGAGTGGATGATAGAAAGGAATTCATACATGAGTATTAATTATGAAGAATATGTGAGTAGGGTATGATCCTTAGTAAAGAGATCATGAAACCTATTCGAGTGGGTTAATACGCCATAATCCTGAAAGTTGGGCAATCCTGAGTGAAACCCTAGTCTAGAGTAATGATGTAACCCTAATTTAGGTGATGATATAAGAAACCCAAATTATGGGTAATGGAAGATGAAACCCTAATTGGGATAAATAGTACACCCAAATTTTGGGTAATTGAATGGAAACCCTAATTAGGATGAATAGCAAACCCTAATTGTGGATAATTGAATTTAAACCCTAATTGAGGGTGATGTCATGTGAAACCCTAATTGAGGGTGATGCCATGTGAAACCCTATGCAATGGTATTATGAGGAGCCCTAATACAGGGTGAAGGTATGTGAAACTCAAATTTTGAGTTATAATAAGTGAAGTCCTAATCTTAGGCAATATTATGATAAACCATAACCCTAATAAGAGAACCCTAATGATAAAATAGTGGGTATTACCTTATAAAGATGAAACATCCCAAATGGTTGATCATAGGCAACTTTATAGTAAGAAATGCCTTAACCTGAAATGAGTCCATATCATTGAAGATAGTTGGACCATTCTTGTGTGTGACGTATGCACTTCATGGTAAAAGTGATAGGTTAGTGGATGAAAGCATTAAGATGGGAAATACCTTAATTCAAGATAAGTTGATAACTCAAGTAAGTTGGAAGTGATGAGGAAAGTGATACATCAAGATATGATTGATATCACTTTTAGCATCCCAAGGTTGATAAGCATTGATGTACCTCAAATCCAATATACTTGGATAGGAAACACATGAAGTATGTTATGTAAATTGTTACAATGAATTGTAATGAGTTTGATATACTTTGATAAGAATAGGCTAATATACCTTGAGAATGGTGTTAAGCTAAACTAATGAGTATGATGTAATCATACCATGATAAGCATGAGAAATGAACTCATACCTTGTATTGATAATCATTTAATGATAAATGTTAAAAGTAATAAACATGATTGAATACTCGAGATGTTAATGGATGCTCCTACAGGTGTGGAGCAATATATTAAGGTTGATTTGATAAATATGAAATCCTAATTAATGTGAGATGGGAAACCCTAACCCTAAATTGGGTAATGGGACATGAGAAACCCTAATGTGACGTGAATAGTAAGCCCTAACCCTATTGAGGGAATAGTGGTGTTACTATTGTATTACATGAGGTGATATGTTATTGTTGCCTAGTGAGAGGTGACAAGATGTGTAATGGCCTTGCGAGCCATATGATTAGATGTTGCCTAGTGAGAGGTGACAAGATATTTTATGGGCCTTATGAGCCATGAGAACAATTGTGGCATAGTGAAAGGTACCAAGATGATTATAAAAGTTTATTGTAAGAAATGATACTGTTTTAAATAAACTTAATAAAAGGAACAATTGTATTCAATAAAGAATGTGAAAAGCTATGAAGGCTAACCTCAGGGTTCAGAGCCTAGAGAAGGATGTGATGATCAATGATGAGTTAAAGGAATTTATATCCCATGATCTGTGTAATCAGGATTGGTTAAAGTCCAATACCTGGCAGAGGCATGAAGCATGTAATCAGGAGTGGTTAGAGTCCAATGCCTGGCTGTGTAATCAGGAGTGGTTAGAGTCCACTTCCTGGCTGTGTAATCAGGATTGGTTAAAGTCCAATACCTGGCAGAGGCATGAAGCCTGTAATCAGGAGTGGTTAGAGTCCACTGCCTGGTTGTGTAATCAGGATTAGTTAAAGTCCAATACCTAGCAGAGGCATGAAGCCTGTAATCAGGAGTGGTTAGAGTCCACTGCCTGGCTGTGTAATCAGGATTAGTTAAAATCCAATACCTGGCAGAGGCATGAAGCTTGTAATTAGGAGTGGTTAGAGTCCACTGCATGGCTGTGTAATCAGGAGTGGTTAGAGTCCACTACCTGGCTGTGTAATCAGGATTGGTTAAAGTCCAATACCTGGAAGAGGCATGAAGCATGTAATCAGGAGTGGTTAGAGTCCACTGCCTGGCTGTGTAATCAGGATTGGTAGAGTCCAATGCCTGGTGGTGTAATCAGGATTGGTTAAAGTCCAATACCTGGAAGAGGCATGAAGCCTATAACTAAGGGATTGGCATAGTCCAATGCCTAGATAGAATATGATGATGTATACTCTAATGTCTGGAATAATTCAATATTTCTTTAGCAGATTGGCTAAGGCCAACATATGAAAACAAGAATGAATCATGGGTGACATATTAGGATAATAAGGAAAAGCTTGAGATGTTGAAATGATATGGTAGATAAATGATATACACGTTCTTCCTATTCCTTATTAAGAGGATAGATGATTTATTGTTCTATCATAAATAGTTGCAATCCTTTAAAAGATGAGAATGCTTTAAACTGCTTATCCTATGCCTAGTTTATATCATTAAATTGCAATAATAATGTTTTTGGCGAAGAGGTATATCTCTCGCTGGGGCAATTACAATTGTCTCACCCCCGTGAGATCCAACATTTTAGGTGGACAAGCACAGAGGAGACTGAGAATATCTTGTAGAGGAAGAACATCAATAGCAGCAAGGACAGCAGTGACAGCTCAAGTTGAGTGTACTGTCTATCGTGTCTTGTAGATAGAAGTCCTATGTGTCGTCTCTGTACTCTCAGGTCCTCGGAGTTAGTAGTTAGTTCTTTTAATGTATCGATCTGAGATTTTGTCTTGATGCCTTGAGATTTCGAGTTGCTTAAGTATAATTCTGACAAAATAATTGTTGTATATAATTCTCGAGAAGAGATAGTACATGTGATATGCTTATGAACCAGGATGTAGATGATATACATTGGTTCTTGATAAAAGAGTTTTCCTGTGTATGGACCTCTTTGCAAAAGGTTTAATTTTTTAGTGATTTTTGTTAATCCACTGCGAATGATATGCTTTCGCATTAGTTAATCTTGTTTTTATGAGTTGGATGCCACAAAAACAAGCATATTAGGTTATAACTATGACATGTTTGGTCAAAACTAAGGATCCAAGAAAACTATCCTACTAATCATGGAGTTAGGGTTTCTAGAGCAAGTGTAGCTAGATTTTGGTATGTTACGGGACTCCATCCTCTTAAAAAGGATATCATCCTTGAAATCCACCCCTTAAAAAGTTTGTCCTACCAAGCCAAACTAATCTAGAGGTAAAATGGTGAGTCTAACTAAACCATGTATAAGATCCATCATGGTTCCACTATATACTCTGATTGCTTACTAAACTCCAAACTTCAAAGTCTAGGTTATTAGAGATATACTATCCAAACATGTGGTTCTAGGGGACATAAGAGAACTATATTGGGTATACATCCTCAAACAAGTCATTACACCTGAAATACAAGGTCAACATATTAGGTTCTTAGAATTATCCAACTTAGATGCCTAAGGCTACCACAGTCTATAGACATGCTATTTTGGACAATCAGTATCAACCCAGGATAGGGAGGTATCATATGGACCCGACGGTCATCGTAAACCAAGCTAGTGGTGCAGTGGAAAATCTTGCCAGCCCCCAAGCCCTGATCCTTTCGAAACACCTTTGCTTTCAACTTATGCCCTAGTACTTACCTAATAGGATCATCACATTATGGTTAACTAAACATGTTTCTAGTGTGAAACTTTTGTGATCCTAAATCAATCTTTTATCATCTCAAGTGTAGCATAGATCAATTATACAACAAACATGTCATTTAAAGAGGAACTATATGAGACAAGGGATCTAATTAGGGAGACAAATTTGAAATAATCAGATTTTAACTACCATGGGCTCTAATACCATTATGTAAGGAGTGGGACCTGAGAGGGGATCCACTCCCTACTAAAAATTTGAAGAATGAAACATCCATTCTGGACACACTCAAAGGTATGTTAGAATAGGTGTTAAATTTTCAAATTTTAATAAATGGTCTTCAAAACAACCAAAGTGTAATAGCAAAATTTAAACAAATGACTATATTCAATTTTCACAAAAGATTACAAAGGTACATCATAATATCTCATAAGGGTTTACATGTATGATATAACACAAGGATCTAAGTAGAGGGAAATCTAAACTACTTCAAATCTATCTCCAAGCAACATCTCCAAGAGATATATCCATGTTGGAAGCTATGTTCTCCTTGATCATGTTCCACACCTCTATCTAAACCTGGGTGGTTGGGAAATCACCCAACAAAAGGGAAAGAAAACAAGGTATGTGTCAAATAATGAACAAGAATAAAAGATAAGGAAATAACATGAAAGTAAAGGCTAAGATTTCATCATATTATGAAGAGAACAAGAGTATGAGGCATAATCTGATAGATGCTTGCCATATCAAGGAAAACAATACAATATTTGCATGCATGATTAATATTGACTACATTATCTAAGTAGGGTTGAGGCACCTACCATACCTCAACCTATAGGTGAGGGGAGAATTAATACATTCCATGTGAGCTACACATATTTTCATGGGGGTTAATAAGACATTCCCCAGGGTGAATTAATACATGCCCTATCCATGGGTGATGATACATAAGTACCACTACTATAGTTAAATAGTCCATAAAATCAGCATGTTATGAGGCACTGGAGCTTTCGCATCAAAAAAAAATCAGCATGTTATAAAAAAAATCATGTCAAGTAAAAGCATCATGTCAATTAGAACATGGCAGTGGGATACAAAATGGAAGAAAAAGAATATCATTACTTATTTTGAGGAAATTTAACAAAAGAATCATGAATAGAGAGAATAAGTTCATTAAAGCCTCATTATGAAAATATAAGGTTTGGTTTGCAAATATCCCAACTTAGGGTGAAATATGCACATACCTCTCTTACTTGATATCAATTACTAACGTTCACCACTTTAATTGAGTCCAAGTTCCTCTTTGCCTATTTTCAATGTATTAACATGCATTAGAGTGCATAATGCACATTAATGTATGGAAACCCTAATTTTATAACTTTTTAGCTAAACTCGATTTGAAATTCGAAAAGCATCATCAATGAACTTATTAGGTTCTCTGTATCAAGAAAACATATTTTTATGTTAGTTTTGGAGTTATGATGATTAAGATGTACCTTTATGGATTTTATGCATTGAATTCATTTTCCAAAAATCACCCTTCATCAAACCTTAAAATCAGACCTTGAAAGCATTTCTATTAGATAGAGATTAATTTTTTATTCCAAAACATGTTTATTTGTCAAATTTGGATAAGTAGATTAAAATATATGCATTTTTTCAAATTTGAACCAATTAGGAAATGACAAGTAAAAAATCTTCGAGAGAGAGAGGAAGAGTGAGAGAGAGGGAGAAAACATCATTTGACCCAAGATCAGGGTTGGAGATGCATAAGTAACCAAACTAGATCTTCTAGAGAAGGTAAAATAGCAAGAAACCAAAACCCTAGAAGAACATGGTAAATAGAGATGGATATCATCGATTTTAAACATAGAAGCATGAGTTTTAAGCATGTAGTAAGAAATATATGACAAGGGGGTTATAAAAATCACCTCTAGGGAAGTTGGATAGGTTCAAGAAGAAAAATTCCCAAGCTAGAGAGGTTGAGTTTTCCAACAAAGCTCCTATCTCAAGCAAGAAGTACCTTCTCCACTTTAGAGGTGAAAAACCCTAGCAAAACAACATGGAGATGAGGTGTTTAAGGGTTATTGGTGGGGTTTCACCATGGAAGGTGATAATTACGAGCTGGAACAAGGTTGGAGGAAGGCGAAGAACATGAAAATATGGAAGGGACAGAGAAAACTTACTAAAGATAAGCTTTTAAAGATATAACCCCATTGGTTGATAGCTTTTAAAGATAAGCTCATTTATAAAGAGGGTAATCTCTAAAATGTCCTTAGAGAGAAATACCTTCAAACCAAGGTGCAACTAGGTTCCCCAAGTTTCAAAATCTCGAGAATTCTAAGGTAATATTTGAAAACCTCCCAATTGTTTAAATTGTAGAAAAGTCTGAAATGTACCTAAAATTGCATAACTTGCACAAACAACATCCAAATTGAACCAAATTTGAAACTTAGGCTCATTTTGTGACTTTAAAACACATAAAAAAGTCAGATTAAGGTTTGGAAAACCTAAATAAGGTCCTTAAATGGATTTTAACTAAGGTATCTGTGCATAAACATTTTTATTGGTACAATCAGTGAATAAATGTTCACCAAACCACTATAAATTCCACTAATTAAACATCAAGGACAAAAGATATAAATGATAGGGAAACTTGGAAAAAAGGATTATATGGGGATTGAATCTAAGATTTATTATGTTACATTGCTCCTCTATCCAAAGTATGTCCCAAAGTATCTAGGCCATTGATGATGATGTTGAGTCTTGAATACATCTCGTCAAATCCTTCTTTCTTCCCCATCTTGAAGTTCTCTAGGAGGTTGTTCAACATGTATATCTTTGCCTCCTTCACTTTATTTGTGCCTTTATAAGTGATGCACAACTTGTCCCGTATCTCATAGGTTGTGTCCCATGAGGAGATGTGGTTGAACTCAGAAGGAGTGAGGGCTGCATAGAGGATGTTAATTGCTTTGGCATTGAGTTGTGCATTCTTTAGGGCTACTTCATCCCAAGTAGATACAACTCTATTTGGATCCTTGTAGGGTACAATAATCACTTTCCACATGTCAAACTTCATTCCTTGAATGTAAAATTGCATCTACTGCTTCCAGTAGAGGAATTTGGTGCCATCAAAGACCGGGGCGCATGGAGAAGCTGTTGGTATGTATGCCCATAGAGCAAGTCATATGATGATTGTAATGGGATACTTTGTAAATGATTTGAATAATAATAAAGGCAATTTCCGATCTATATGTTTAATCTATTTCTGAGATGATAGTGTAACATGATAGATGTCTAAAGAATGATTTTACTCAATGACGTATGCTTTTAGGTTAAGGACCTAAACGATGAGATCATGCGGATGTCAAGAGTATACAATCTTGTTTGGTCCCTATTCGGTTGTTATTGTGGAAATAACCATAGACATCAATAACACTAAAGACTAGATTGTGTGTTGGTTGATGACAAAATCTCATTAGTCATGATATAGTGATATCAAACCAAGCACATACGTACTTGTTAGAGAGCAAGGTACCAGACAGACCCACCGTGAGAGTGACACATGGAACCATGACTTGGTAATCACAGTCAGCTCTCACAGTGATGGTGGTGAGTGTGATTCTTAGACCTGAAATCACTACACTCAACACATGTCATTGGGTACACGTTGACATCATCAAACGCAGTCCTGAAACATGGGTTGTTATAAAGGTGATGATTGGGTGGCTTTGACACATGGGGCTTTTGAGGGGTGAGTGATAGATATGGGATTTGTCCCTCTTGAGGGAGTTTGATGTCCTTGACCACTTGATGAGTAGGATTGAGAAAGGCATGCGCATGCACGTGTTTTCAATATGTGATATTGATGTCACACACATCTCACCCAGTCTGCTCTGAGATCAAGGAAATGAATGAACATTGACAGGATGATTGTTCCATGCCTCGAGTTCATTCAGGATATTAGTGATAAAGGAATTATACATTCACTGTAACACCATTCATGGATTGTAGGATTGAAATTTGTTCTCCAACTTTCTATTTCACTTGGGTAGCACTGATGTGTGACTAGGCATCGCTCTTTGCTTGTGAAGTCATAAGTGTTATGGACTTTCACTGCCAATGTGAAATGGACCTGTAGGGTCACACACATATGATTTAACCTAGAATAGGAGTTTGTCCACAAACATGTTTATATTAATTACTAAAGGAGTTTAGTAGTTCAATTAAACACTCAATCAATTGATAGCTCAGTCCATAGTGTTCAAGGTGTTGGACTAATTGATTAGAGTATCAGATTGATTGAAACTGTGATTGACTGATTCTGCACAATCTACACTCCCAATCGATCGACTCATGTGATGAATCGATCGGATGAGCTTGGTGAACCGATCGGCTCAACTGGTGAGTCGATCGGCTCATGGACAGGGTGAAGCGATTCGTTCAAGTGTTGAAACGATCGGTTCAAGTCCAACCGAGCAAGTTGGGAAAGTAAGATTGGTGAGAAATTTCCTTTCATTTCGCTTGCCCAATTTGATTGGAACAAGGATTGGTATTTGATACCAATTCGAAATAAAAGAAGAAAAGTCAATCGGGAACTAATCAGGACCACGAACTGAACGGTACAGAAGTGAACTGACCGTTTCATGGGTCCCAACCGATCAGTTGAGGTGTCAACCGACCGGCTCAGATCCCCAACCGACCATTTCAGTTGTGAAATGATCGGTTTAGGTTGTGCAGTTGGTTGTTTTTTGTGGAAAATCTCGAACCCTTCTACTCCTACTTTAGTCCCGCATTGCCAGGGATAGAGAACCCTGTACCATGACCCTACTATATATAGGGGTATTGGGGGCATCTCAAAGTACAACCCAGTGCAACCAGTTGCTCTGTGAAGTTGTCGTTCTCTCTGGTTTTGGTAACCGAGAGAGCCCGAGCAAGTACTACTCGATAAGGGAGGCACAACAAGGGAAAGACAACTGCAGAAAGCGACTGGTGGTAGGAAAGTGTGTTGGCGATTAGTACATCGACATGAGGGTGTGAATCCTTCAGATTCCTTATGGGACAAGGAGATCGGAGTTCTAGGAAGTCCCTGTGGATGACTGCAGAGGCGGGAGACCTCTGCCGCTCGGAGGACAACTGTCAATCCCGACAGTCCCGGTGAGACCAGGAGTCGTCTGTCCCGGTGTGACCAGGAGCTACACAGACATCGTCCAAGACCAGAGGTGAAGACCACACAAGGCGCGAGGTACTGTCACCAAGAAAGCCTCGGGACAAGGTATGCTTTCACAAACCATCTTTCCTATTGTATAGACATTGATGCGATTCCTTTTGTTTTGGGTTTTGGGGAGAAAATTTTTTGTTTCCGCTGCTTCTCTGCCTCCCTTAAAACCCAACAGAAGCCTCCCTCTAGGTTGAGGGAACCACATAGGTTCTCACCCATCTTCTCATCTTGTAGGAGATTTGTTGGAGAAGATCCTTGCTCTGATACCACTTGTTGGCTCTAGGGCTCTATAGAGGAGGTAAATAGAGCTTCAAACTTCACAAGAATAGTTAGACCTTTAAATTATATCAATTTAAACCAAAAGCTAAAAGTGAATTTGAGGTCCTATCTAATCAAGCATAGCAAGGATGAGAGAGATTAAAAAAAACACTTAGACAAGGTGTTTAGAGTGGTTTGAATCTCCAAACTAAGAGACTGTCAGTCTACTACCTAGTGAGGTCAACTTCTAGGAATTTGCAACCAATGTATACCTATATTCCATTATAAGAGATACAAGAAGACCACCTTACATCCAAGGTCTTACCTATCCAAGAGCTAATATTCTACCTAATAACAAGTCTTACCCACTCTTTCCAGTAGCTCAATTCCTTCTCCTAGGACATCTCCACCTTACAAAAAGTCTTCAACCTTTAGGATTTACCCACCAAGCTCCTTGGATCTTTCGCCTTGTCCTTTTCCTTCACTTAGAGAAAATCTTCACACCTTCTTCAGGCTTGAAGAATAACAGAAACTCCTCCTTCACTCAGAGAAGATCACTTCATCCTTTTCTCATGGAGAAAGGGCATTGGGAAGTGGAAAGATGGAGAGCTTGACAAGTTAACAATGAGGTAGCTCTCTTACACATGCCTTAGTCGCTCACAATCATGAAATGTTTTGTAAATGAGATAGAGAAAGGGGTAAAAGGGGTTTAGCACACTCAACTATAGAAAGGACAAAGGATAGCATGAATGAGAAACCTTGGAATGAACTCCAAGAGGTCCTATTTATGGTTGGGGTGTTCCTTTGAGTGTGGGATCACTTAAGAACAAAAATAGCCATTTTGCAATTTGCAACATATCTATTTTTGTTCTAACAACTCTCCAATGGTTGAAATCACTTTTTATGTGTTTTTTTGTATAGTGTATTCGATCAAGTTTCAATAAAGGTAGCTCGACCGATCCACTATCCGACAAATCCAATTTTCAAACTATCGGTCGAGTTTGTCCTGGGTTAACTGGATCGATTTGATAAAATCAAATTTGGTCAAAAAGTCAGTCGGTCGAGTTCCTAGGAGTGTACAACTTGAATGATCCAATCATTTCTGAAAATCCATCACTAATCGGTCGAGATTTAAACTCGATCGATTGAGTTGTTGTGATGAATTTTCTAAAATGATTTTAGAGTGATCAAATGATGGAATTAAGTGTCCTAATTTTTCTCATCTTAGTTACAAGTCATTACAAAAAATATTCTAAGGTGGTTTGGAGTGTTTTCCACAAAAGTGCATTTGCATTTCTTTTGACTTGAACTTGGACAAACTAGGGCTTGAGGAATTTGATCCTTTTCATGTACCTAATGACTGAATACAATCTCAAACAAACATATTAGATCCATATGAATAGAATGGTTAAGTCATTATCAAAATATGGACAATGTATAACTCTTAGTCAACAATGATATGTGATATTAGATCAAACACATAAGTACTTGTTGGAGAATAGTGTATCCAAAAGACACACTATGAGAATAATACGTGGATACCATGGAATGGTAGTCAAAATTAGTTTTCATAGCTGTAGTGGCTATTTTGTCTCTTAGACCTAAAGTCACTACAATCATCACATGCCGTTCGATGTATTTTGACATCATCCAACGTGACCCTGAATAAGGGTTGCCATAATGGTGATGCTTGGGTGCATTGTGACATGTGGAGATTGAATGCAAGTGATGTAGATGTGATTTGTCCCTCCTAGATGAGATTGATATTCAAGCCACTTAATAAGAGATACTAAGAAATATATGGACATACTTGTGTGACTCAATATGTGATATGTGAGCGCACATGTATCTCATACATAAGTCGTTTCAACAACTTCATCAAAAAGAAAGGCGGTTCAGTTACCTTTGGGGACAACAAGAAAGGTAAGGTCAAAGTTGAGGGTAATGTAGGTGAATCCTTGTGTATTAAGAATGTTCTTTTTGTGGATGTCCTACATCACAATTTAATTAGTGTTAGTCAATTATGTGACAATGGTTACCTTGTGTTATTTACTTCCTTTGAATGTTTGATTCTAGATTCCCTCACCTATAAAGTTATATATAAGGGAACTAGAAGAAGTAATCTTTATGTAATTGTTCTTTACTCTATTAAGCCTATTGTTGGTAGATGCCTAGTAGTCAATTGGAATGATATTCTCTTTGGCATCGTCGGCTTGGTCATGTAAATATGCATCCGTTGAAGAAGTTGAGCAAAAAGGACTTGGTCAAGGGGCTTCCCAAATTGGATTTTGAAAAGGATGAGGAATGAAAACCTTGTACCCAAGAAAAGAAAATTAAGTTCTCCTTCAAATCCAAAGGAGTCCTTAGTACCAAGAGAGATCTTAAACTTCTATACATTGATCTATTTGGACCAATGAGCACTCAATCGCTTCATGGTTCCAAGTATTGCCTTGTTATTGTAGATGCTTTCTTTAGGTATACATGGACCTTCTTTCTCATTTCAAAGAGTGACACACTTGATGTTTTCTCAAGATTTTACAAATGAGTTGAGAATGCTGCCTCTTGCCACATTGTTTCCATCCATAGTGATCATGGGGGAGAATTTGAAAATTATCTTTTTGAACGTTTTTTTCAAGAATATGATTATGCACATAACTTGTCTTCACCTCGAACACCTCAACCAAATGGGGTTGTAGAGAGGAAGAATAGTCACTACAGGAGATGGCTAGGACCATTCTTCTAGAGTATGACACTCCAAAGAAGTTTTGGGCTGAAGCTGTCACTACCTTATGTTTTGTGCAAAATTGGGTTTTTACACATCCTTCTTTGAAGAAAATCCCTTATGAGCTATGGTGTGGTAGAAAATCTTCTATCGAGTATTTCCATGTTTTTGGACGTCCTTGTTTTGTTTTGAATATGAATAATTCTCTCGACAAGTTTGATATGAAATTTTACAAGGCTTTCTTTCTTGGCTATAGTACTACTAGCAAGACTTATAGCGTGTTTAATATTTATCTTGCTAAAGTAGAAGAATCTATAAATATTAATTTTATTGAGAATAACCCCTCTATTCCTAAAGATATTATTCCAAATGATGATGTTGCGGGTGAAGTAATTCCTATTCTAAAAGAGCTCAACATCAACCAAAAGGGAAAATATGTGGTCACTCAAGAAGAAGAGAAAGATGAAGAGAAGAAGGATCCAGCTCCCTGATTTGCAAAGAATCATCAAAAAGAGCTGATTCTAGGTGACCCATTTGAAAGAGTGAAGACGCAGGATGCCTTCAAAAAAGAACAAACCAACAATGCCTTCATCTCACAACTCGATCCAAAGAATGTCAAGGAAGATATTGGGGATGATGAGTGGATCCTAGCTATGTAAGAAGAGTTGGAGCAATTTGAAAAGAACAAAGTATGGACCCTGGTGCCAAGACCAAGTGATATAAATATCATTAGCACCAAGTGGGTCTACCACAACAAGCTTGATGAAAGCGGCTAAGTGGTAAGTAACAAAGCAAGGTTAGTGGCTCAAGGCTACAATCAATAGGAAGGTAGAGATTTTGATGAGACATATGCACCTGTAGCTACACTTGAGTCCATTCATATGTTGCTTGACTTTGCTAGTTATAAAAAATTTGTTCTGTATCAAATGGATGTTCAAAGTGCATTTTTAAATGGTACAATTGAGGAGGAAGTATATGTTATAAAACCTCCGAGCTTTGAACATGATAGTTTACCTAATCATGTTTATTTGTTACAAAAAGCTCCTATGGACTCAAACAAGCACCTCGAGCTTGGTATGAGAATTAAAGAACTTTTTGTTAGATGATGGATATATCATGGGCAAAGTAGATTCTACCTTATTTTTAAAGCACACTTCTAACAATTTTATTATTATTCAAATATATGTTGATGATATCATTTTTGGTGGAACTAACCTTGATCTTTGTGAATAATTTAGTGATGTTTTGCATAGTGAATTTGAAATGAGTATTATGGGTGAGCTCATGGTCTTCCTCATCTTCCAAATCAAGGAAACTAAATTTGGGAACTTCATCAACCAAGGCAAGTACACAAGTGAGCTACTTAAGCACTTTGGGATGGAGAACACCAAGTCGATGGACACACCCATGTCAAACACCACCAAACTTGACAAAAATGAAGAAGGTGAGAAGATAGATGAGAAGCTCTGTAGAGGTATGTTTGGAAGTTTACTTTACTTAACTTCCTGTAGACCTGATATAATGTTTAGTGTTGGCTGGTGTGCTCGCCTTCAATCAAATCCTAAGACATCACATCTAAGAGGATTTTAAGGTACTTAACCAAAACCCAAAATTTTGGACTATGGTATCCCAAGTCAAAAGACTTTACTCTTACTTATTATAATGATGCAGATTACATAGGATGCTTGATTGATAAAAAGTGCACAAGTGTCACTTGATTTCTCCAAGGACCATATTTGGTGTCATGGTTCTCCAAGAAATAGAGCACAATGGCATTATCAACCACTGAGGCTGAATACATTGCAGTCGAGAGTTGTTGTGCCCATGTCCTATGAATGAAGCAAATGCTCCAAGACTTTAACATTCATTTTGATGCTTCTCCTATATATTGTGATTATACTAGTGCAATTAACTTGTTATATAACCCTATCTTGCATACAAGTGCAATTAACTTTTTATATAACCCTATCTTGCATACTAGTGCAATTAACATTCATTTTGATGCTTCTCCTATATATTGTGATAATACTAGTGCAATTAACTTGTTATATAACTTCTCTGAGGATACCCTAAACATCTTCTTTTCAGGTACTGAAGTGACTGACACCTGGCATAAGGACTAACTGAATATTTTGACCTTGTCGATCCTGAGGCCTTGTACAAGTAGTTGATCTTGCTCTCCCTAATATTCATAAGTTCTTAAAGAAGCCATAATTACCTTATAGGAAGAAGTGTAACCTTCACTCCTCTACCCTAGACCTCAAGAGACTCATACTTGCCTTAGGTTTTAACTGCAATAATCATCCCCAGAAAAATCAGAATGAAATTGCAAAAAACACTGCAGTCATTATGTATTATCTCTTGAAGCACATTGGAGTCAAGTGGGCAAGATATGTTCTCCACCATATGACTATCTTTGACTCAGGGAAGAAGACCCGTGGCACCCACCCACCCTACCCAACCCTAATCTATGGTCTTTTCCAACTTGCCACTGGTAAATCTCTTTTCCATGACCTTTACTACAAACCTCCCCAGAAAGGAGTTTACATCAGTGAGACCACACTTTAGAAATTTGTGTCCATCCCATCCTCTACCACATCCAATACCTATACCTCAACCTCTACCCAAGCACCTCCACCACCTCAACCTACCCGACCCTCCCATGCCTCATTCTATGTATCCAATAAACCCTTATGGTCTACATGATGCATCAATAGGCATACAACCTCCAGGATGAGGAGCATCTGCATTAGGACCTTTGTGCCATCATGCCAAATATGAACCTATCATGTGCACACCCCTATCCTACCTACCAAACCTACACAGGAGGTGACTATACATCCTTTTCATATGATCACTTTTACCCTACCCCTCCACCTGCTGCTTCTATTGCTACACCCTCTGCTGTTGGTGGATCTACCCCTGGTGTGTTGCCTCTGATAGCTAGCCCCTTTGCCACTCTACTTGCTAGTCTTGATAGTTCTACTCCTTCCTTCCCATAGGCCAATGAGATCCATGCTCTTAGCCAGTGTTCAGAAAAGTGCTATTCAGTGTACGGGAGGACGAGGCACTGAATAGAGTATATGTGGTATGCGGGAGTATATGCGGTTTTGGAATTTTTTAATAAATTAATATATCTATGTATATTTATATATTAGTCATATAGAATTATATATCACATTGAACAATTACATACAAGGACAACATAGAATGATTAATTAGAAGAAAGGGAGCAGCAATATCATATAAATATTTAATTAGAAACAATAAAAATATCATATAAATTTCATTTCTTCAATTCCATGTATGTGTGTTTGGAAAAGCGGTGATTAAGCAGCCGCATAAGCAGGTAATCAGCCGCATAATCGGGCCTGGACCGATTATTGGTCCGCTTTGACATATGCGGTGCGGTCCCCTATCCGAACCGCTTAAGCGGCCGCACAGACTGATTTCCTGAACACTACTCTTGGCATGTCTTGGGATAAGCATAATGCCCGTTGGCCCAATTGAGGTTTTGGTTCTCTTATTGATGAGGAGATGCCACACCAGGATGATGAGGAGGATGCTTCTACTGATTACGAGACTGATGAGGATGATTCTGATGGCTTTGTTGGGGCATCTGGTGATGAAGGTGATGTTGTTCTCTCTGTTTCACCTTCAGACAGAGATGATGACTACGATCCAGACGCTTCTGATGCTGATCATGACAACGATGTGGATATAGATAGCTTAGATGTTTAGTTTTTAGTCTAGATGTTAATCATATCTATCTTTGTAGGCTATTTTGTATTAAAAACATTTTTCTGAGCTATAGTAATTTATAATCTAATTTTCATCATTATGGTTTGTAGTTTCTTTCTGAGAACATGATTTTTGGGTTGTACTCTTAATCCTTTGTACACTTACTCTTTGGTTTACTATATCTCATGAGTTGGTACCATGTTTATCATATTTTGATTATGACTTAAGACTATATGTTTCTCTCATCTCTGTTTGGCGTATGCCTTGAGACTACAACTTTTGGATGTATGTTTGGTTGTGCTTGGAGAAGACCCATTTCTATTATCTTCAACCCCCCTACCCTTTCCCATTTCTATTATCTTCACCCCCCTACCCTTTTGACAATGTCAAAAGGGGGAGAGAAGTTTAATGTTTTGAAGCTGAACCATATGATGTTATTGCCTATGTGATCCTTTTCTTGTTCATTATATGCTTTATCATGTGACTTGCTAACAGATCATATAGTATGTGTATGTCATGTTGCTTTGTGTAGATAGACTAATTATACAGGTAAGAGTAAGCATATATTGAGGGGGAGCAATTCACATTGTTCAAATCTATAATTCCCTTGCAATAAGGCAAAGGTATAATTTTAAATATCCTTTTCAATATGATTGATGAATGATTTGCCATTGTCAAAAAGGGAGAGAATGTTGACTTAAGAATTCTAAATTATCCATATTTTGATAATAACTTAACCATTACATTCCTATGTATCTAATATGTTTGTTCAAGATTGATTTCAGGCTTTAGGTACATGAAAAGGATCAAATTACACAAGACCTAGCTTGTTCAAGTTCAAAGCAAAAGCAATGCAAGTGCGAGTTTTGGGAAATCATTCCAAATGACCTTAGATGATTATTTTAATCACTTGTATTGATGATATGACTTGTAACCAAGATGAGAAAAGATCTGGGACACTTAATTCCAACGCCTGATCACTCAAATGTCAATTTAGAAAATTTGTCACAAGTTGTTTATCGGTCAAGTTGGAAACTCGACCGATCCAGTGATGGATTTTTTGGAGAGACCAATCGGTCGAGTTGCACACTCACAGGACTCGACCAACCTACTCACTAAGCAAAATTGATTTTAGCTCATCGGTCAAGTTTCCCAGAACAAACTCGATCGGTAGCTTGAAAATTGGTTTTGTCTCTTAGTGAATCGGTTGAGTTACCTTTATTGAAACTCGTCCAAATATATTGTACAAAAAACACAGAGAAAGTAATTATAACCATTGGAGAGTTGTTTTGAGTGAGAATCGAACTGTTGCAACTTAGAAAATGGCTATATTTTGCCCTTAAATGATCCCACACTCAAGGGAACACCCCCAACTATATAGAGGACCCCTTGGAGTTCTATCCAAGTTTGCTCATTCATGCTATTCTAAGTCCTTACAATAGTCGAGTGTGTTACAACTCCTTGAGCCCCTTTCTCTCTCTCATTTACATTGCATTTCATGATTATGAGTGAGTTAGGTCAGTTGTAAGAGGGCTACTTCCTTGTTCTTGTAAAGCTCTCATTACATTCCATCTTCCCTATCCCTTTCCTCAAAGAAGCAAAGGTGAAGCAAGCTACTCCGAGTGAAGGTGAAGTTGTTGCTGTTCTTCTTTAGGGTTGAAGAAGAGGTGAAGATCTTCTCCATGTGAAGGAGAAGGCAAAGGCTGGAGATCCAAGAAGAGTGGGTAATTCCTTGAAGATTGAAGACTTGTGCAAGAGTAGGTAAGTCCTTGGAAGAAAGTGAAAGACTCTTTGCAAAGTGGGTAAGTCCTTGGTAAGGTTGAAGACTCTTTGTATTGGATAGGTAAGTCCTTTGGTGGGTCTTGTGTTGTATCTCTTATAAGTGAATATATAGAGGAAAGCACTTGCAAAGTCCTATAGGTTGACCTCTCTAGGTAGTGGACAAACTCTCTCCTAGTTTGGAGAGTGGAACCACTCTAAATGACCTTGTCTAAGTTCTTATTTCATTTTCTCTCACCCTTGCTATGCTTATTAGTTAGGACTTCAAAATGAACTTAAACTATTGGTTTTGATTGATATAATTTTAAGGTATAATCTATCTCGTGAGAATTTTTGAAGCTCTGTTCACCCCCGTTTAGATCATTAGATCAAACAAGTGGTATCAGAGATAAGGATCTCCTCCAACAATCTCCCACAAGATGAGAAGATGGGCGACAACCTACTTGGTTCACTCAAACTATAGTGAGTCTTCTCCATGCGTCCTCTGATCTTCAATGACACCAACTTCCTCTATTAGAAGAGGTGTATGTAGTTCTACATTCAAGGAATAACTTTGATATGTGGAAGGTGATGGTCACATCATACAAGGAGCAAATCAGGGTTGTTTTGACATGGATTGAAGCTGCACTTAAAGAAGACTAACTCAATGACAAAGCCATAAGCATCCTCTATGAAGCCCTTAACCCAACAGTGTTCAATCACATCTACTCTTGGGACACCGCCTATGAGATTTGGGACAAATTGTGCATTACTTATGAGGGAAAAAATCAATTCATGGAAGCTTAGATCTACATGTTGAACAACCTTCTAGAGAACTTCAAGATGGGTAAGAGAGAAGGGATTGTGGAGATATACTCTAGGCTTAATGTCATCATCAATGGCCTAGCTACTTTTTGGAAACACTTTGGATAGAGGTATAATCAGCTCTAAGAACTTGAGGACTCTACCAAAGTGATGGAAGTCAAAGGTGACCTCCATTGAGGAAGTGAGGAGCCTTGGTGACATCCAAACCGAAGAGCTCATTGTCAACCTCCATGATCAGGTCCAAGTCCCGCCTAACAACCCGGTGTCATGCACTTGCACGACCCGCAAAGAAACATACACGTACTCAATATGGACTCCGTCCAATTAGTGGTTACGGAAACATAGGAGAGGTGGCGGGTTGTTAGTGATTTGTTATGCCCATGAGACCCCAACGCGTGGGAGTCCTGGAGAACATGGAGTCTATTTAATTGTGCTCACCGTAACCGGAAGGGGTCAGACCCTCGTACCAGATACGAGGCTTATTCAATAGAATACTCCACGCCTCCCTGTTCTCGGGAGAGAAAAAACAACCCCGTCTTCTTCATCCCATCATCCCGACGAGTAGCGGCAGGAGGTGAAGAAGAACATAGGCCGATCCTATTATGGATCAAGTGGTATCAGAGCACCCATGATATTGTATGGTGGGGACACGAGGTCCACTCGTACAGCCGCCGATGAACCCCTCCAGTGCCTTGCGCATCACCGGAATCCATCTCGACGACAGCAAGTCGGGGCAGCCATGGCAGAGGGAACCGCTGCAACTATGGAGCTTTTGGCAATGCTCAAGCAAATGCAAGGTATGATGGAGAATATGTCCGTGCGGATGGAGCATTTAGAGAAGACGCAAGAACATCTCGCCAAGCGGTCAACGCCGGAGCAACTGGCGACTTCTGACGATGACAATGGTGAAGCTGACCGAGAAGAACGTCTACCTGAAAGGGTGCATCCCTTTAGGGTGGAGGCCAAGATCGAGATCCCTGTTTTCAACGGTGCCATCGACACAGAGAAAATCGACTCGTGGGTGGCACAAATGGAGACGTACTTTACCCTTTACAACTACGAAGACGTAGATCGGGTATCGTTTGCCCAGTTAAAACTGACAGATCATGCCTTAGCATGGTGGAACAACTTCCTGGCATCACGAGAAGGTGCTCCTATTTCATGGGAGGAGTTCAAGAAATTGATCCGGCAGGAGTTTTATCCCATGGGATATCTCCAGAGCAGGTGGACGAGGTGGTATACAATGCGCCAGCAGTACCAACAAAATGTGTAGGAGTACACCACGGAGTTCCAGCGGCTTGCCGTAGCCCTTGGTATTCCAATCAACACGGAGGAAGCAGTACAGAAGTTCATTGCCGGGCTGCATCATTCCATCCGTGATGAGCTGAAGCTATTCCGAGTTGGAGACGTTTCTACAGCCAGCACTACAGCAATGGCAATAGAAAATAAAAATCGAGGTAGTGCCAATAGGCTTCCGGTGGAGAAGACAAAAGCATGTGGTAGTAAGGACCACCATCACAATGGGAAGAAAGAAGGAAAGCAGCCTTTGCCGTCTATGAAGGCAGATCTTTATTGTGAGTTTTGCAAAATCACAGGTCACACAAAGGAAAAGTGTTGGAAGGCAAATCCAACCTTAAACCCCAGACGATTTAAAGAGCAGGAGAAAGGCAAGCGCGTTGCGACCACCGTCGGCGGAGATTCGGCGGCCCCAGAGAGAGTCGGCTCAATGACTACAGCTGACCCTAGCCTCTCAATCATGGTACGAGCTGTTGATGTACCCACTGTTGTACACATGGATAAAGCGGAGGAGCTGTTCACTATTAACATACATGTGAAGAATGAGGTGATCGATGCTAACATCGACCCCGACAGCCAGAAAAATCTGATATCCTCCAAACTCGTACATCAACTGGGCTTGACGACCACGCCACATCCCCATCCTTACCCATTGGGATGGATCGTGAAAGACGTGGGACAACGGGTAGATCAACAATGCAAGGTGAAGTTTGCAATTACTAATCATTTTATTGATGAAGTGTTGTGCGATGTTGTTCCACTCGATATCTGTCAAGTTGTTTTTGGAAGCCCTTACTTGTGGTTCCGGGACGGGCATTACCATCATCGGGCTCAAGAATACGAACTGACCAAGGACGGGAAACAGTTCATGGTTGCTCGAGATCCTACGAAGCCCACCCTTGAATTGGTGACAACGGGGCAAGTAAAACGAATGGTGAATGCATGCCAACAGTTTGTGGTCCTACTTGTATGCCCAATAGTGCATCATGGTGAAGAAGGAGGAGGTAGACTTGCTGCAGTTTTTGACGATTATGTTGACCTATTTGCAGATCCGCAAGGGATGCCACCACGGCGTTGCATTGAGCATGATATCCAGTTAATTCTAGATTCCACTCTACCCAATGTAGTCATGTATCGCAATGCAGTTATGGAAAATGAAGAGATCAAATGACAAGTCAGTGATATCCTCAAGAAGGGTGTAATCCAAACCAGCAGCTCGTCGTGCGGCTCACCGGTTGTATTGGTACCAAAGAAGGACGGTGGTTGGCGGCTTTGTATCGACTACCGGGCTCTTAACAAGATCACCGTGAAGAATCGATACCCTCTCCCGCGTATTGACGATCTCCTAGATCAACTGAAACAGGCCCGGTTGTTCATCAAATTAGATCTTAAATCTAGATATCATCAGGTGTGCATCCTTGACGAGGACACGTGGAAGATGGCGTTCAAGACCCGGCAAGGCCTTTTTGAATGGCGCATCATGCCATTTGTCCTGTGTAATGCACCGACCACATTTATGCGGCTAATGAATGAAGTCTTACGCCCCTTTCTGGATGATTTTGTGTTGGTTTATCTAGATGATATTCTCATCTATAGCCAGACTATGGCGGAGCATGAACAACACGTTCGGAGAGTCTTAGATATACTGCGGCACCACCAATTGCGGCTGAACAACAAGAAATGCGAATTCGCACAGACATCACTCACATACCTGGGATTTGTAGTCGGTGAGGGGAACCTCTGCATCGACCCGAACAAAGTTCAAGTCATCCGAAATTGGCCAGCCCCGACTAACATCACCGAGGTATGCAACTTTGTGGGTGCCTGTCAATACTTACGCAAATTTATTCGCCACTTCTCAGTTCTTGCTGCATCGCTCCACGCTCTCACCAAAACCAACGCCAAATTTGAATGGTCGACCAAACATGAAGATGCATTTCAATTGTTAAAAAAGAAGATTTTTGTTGCTCCCATCGTCACACTTCCTAATCTGCAGAGGACATTTGAGATCAAAACAGATGCCTCTGGATATGCTATGAGTGATGTACTTATGCAGGATCGGCGACCTGTAGCCTATCACTCTGAGTTATTTCAAGGAGCTCAGAAGAATTATCCGACTTATGATAAGGAACTGCTCGCACTGCACCAAGGCGTCAAGCATTGGAGATGTTATTTATTGGGCAAGGAGACCGTCATTCACACTGATCACCGTCCCCTCCAGTATTTACAATCTCAATGCAAACTTCAACAGGTACGCCATATGAAATGGATGGCTTATTTGCAGCAGTTTAATATTATCATCAAGTACAAACAAGGGGTCCAAAACAAATTGGCTGATATGCTTTCTAGGCCACCGCAACTAGTAGTATGCCTAGCCAGTTCAATGGTTCTCCAACCGACTGTACATGAGGAATATAGTCTGCAGTACCCATCTGATCTGGATTTCAGTATGCAGTTCGCAGAGGCAAGGACGGGGACATTGCTGATTATACAATTCGTGACCAATTACTCTACAAAAATGGTCGACTGTGTGTCCCACATGGCGATGACAGACTCAAATGGATGCGAGAGGCTCACACGTCGAAGGTGGCAGGTCATTTTGGCGTCAACAAAACTATACAACATTTGCAGCGCTATGTGTATTGGCCGAATATGCACCAGGATGTCACCTGTTTTGTCCGCAGCTGCACCCTTTGCAACATTTCAAAACCCAACAATCGCAAGGTGGGGTTATATCAGCCTCTCCCTGTTCCGAGCCGACCATGGGAAAGTGTCTCGATGGACTTCGTCAGAGGCCTTCCTACAACACGACGCGGTCATGACTACCTGTACGTCGTTGTGGATCGTTTCTCAAAGATGGTGGTTCTGGTCCCGTGCAAGAAGACCATTACAGGGGTTGAAACTGCTCGCCTATATTTTACACATGTCTGGGTCCATTTTGGACTACCAAGTTCCATCATTTCTGATCGGGACAGTCACTTCTTAGGCGCATTCTGGAAAGCATTGTGGTCGCTGATGGATACTAAATTACAACGAAGCACACCCTACCACCCACAAACTGACGGGCAAACAGAGGTGGTCAATCGTACGGTGGTCCGTCTCCTCCGTGGTTATCATGCCAGCCGCCCAAAAACATGGGACGAGAGTCTTCCGTATCTGCAGTTTGCCATTAACCGTGCATTGCACGAATCTACTACTACGACGCCTTTTGAAGCATGTCTCAGGTTTCTACCTACAAGCCCTTTTGATCTTGAATTTCATGGTTCCAACCTGCAACATCAGGACGTCCAAGCTGGGAACACAGCTACAGCCCGTCATTTCATTAACCACATCACTCACATTCATGCCGAGGTAGCCAAGAGCTTGCAACGGGCCCAACACAGATATAAAGACCGCCATGATCGTCATAGGATCCATGGTAAGTATCACGCTGGTGACCTCATTTGGCTTCATTTGGGCCACAAGAGTTAAAAGGTCTGGGTCACAAACTCAAGCCACTGCGCTATGGTCCGTTTCGTATCATTCACATGGTTGGGGACAATGCATGTTGCTTGGAGATACCCCCTTACATGTCGATGTATTCCGTGGTCAACATTAACATCATTCGACCATTCAAGCCATCGATGCTCGACGAGGAGCCAGACGAGGTCCTGCCGAATATTACAGACTTCATCATCGGTAAGGACGATGTTCTTCCTGTTGATACCATTGTGGAGTCTAAAACAGCTAGTACTCGACGAGGCCCACGCCATTCATATCGGATCGGTCGCAAAGGTGAATCTGCCCTATCTGCTAAGTGGTACTCACACGATGTAGCCAAGGAAAGATTTCCAGCCTTAGTTTTTGACTCCACAGGAGCTCTGTCCTCTTCTTCAATAGGGGACGCATGATCAAGTCCAAGTCCCGCCTAACTACCCAGTGTCATGCACTTGCACGACCCGCAAAGAAACATACACGTACTCAATATGGACTCCGTCCAATTAGTGGTTGCGGAAACATAGGAGAGGTGGCGGGTTGTTAGTGATTTGTTATGCCCATGAGACCCCAACATGTGGGAGTCCTGGAGAACATGGAGTCTATTTAATTGTACTCACCGTAACTGGAAGGGGGCAGACCCTCGTACCAGATACGAGACTTATTCAATAGAATACTCCACGCCTCCCTGTTCTCGGGAGAGAAAAAAAAACCCCATCTTCTTCATCCCATCGTCTCGATGAGTAGCGGCAGGAGGTGAAGAAGAACAGAGGCCGATCCTATTACGGATCACTCCATGCTCATGAGACAAGGCTTGACAAGTAAGAAGAAGAAGCCAAGCACGAAGAGAAGGAAGCCAAGAAGATCAAAGATAGTGCTTTCAAAGCACAAGTGGAGGTGGTCATCCTTCAACAACAACTTTCTTGCCAGACTTCTCCTTCTTACTCTAGTAAATATGATGACCCAAGTGAGCATGAAGCTAACTACATCAAGGGCAAGCACTTTAAGGTAAAGCAAGCCTCCTCATCTAGTCCTAGATTCTATAAGTGTGGATAAAAGAACACTATAAGAGTGAATATCCCAAGTCAAGAAAGTAACACCACAAGGGTAGCTCAAAGGAGGAAGAGTACAAGAAGGATAGAAAGTATACGAGGAGGGACAAGAAGGTGAAAAAATGCAAAAATGCAACTCATGCAGCTTGGGAAGCTTCATTCTCAAGTAGCTCAAGCTCTGAAGAAGATGGAGAGTTCCATCTTGCACTCATGGCCTCTACTAGTGAAGAAATTGGTGAGGTAAGTGAGGTAGGCGAGGTAAGCTTTCATGGGTTATCTACGGAAGCTATTATTGATATGCTTGTTTCTACCCGTTCTTCTTTCGCTAAGTGTAAATCTAAAAGAAAAAGGTTAGGAAAAATCATTGATGATTTGTATGCTAAACTTGAAATTCTTGAGCTTAATGAGAAAACACATCTTGAGAGCATTGATAACTTGCAAGTCCAATATCTTGATCTTGAGCTCCAACACAATGGAGTTGAGATAGAGAATGGTGTCTATCTTAAGAACATTGAAACTCTTAAGGAAGATAGCCAAAAGTGCCTAAAGGAGCTTGAAACTCTTAAAACTAAAAATACTTAATTTAAGCTTCGTGTTGATGCTTGTAAGGATGAAAGAGATGTTTATTTTAAGGAAATTCAAGTGCTTAAATATGAAAATGCTAGGTTTCATGGTTGAGTTAATGATTTATCTTCTAGACCTATCTTTCCTAGTAATGATATTACTTCTATTTCTCTTGAGAAAGATTCTTATTTGACTAAAGCCCTTTGTCTAGAGGCCAACCATATTTATGCTAGAGATGATATTGCTAGTTTATCTTCTACTATCATATCTCTAAATGATGATAATCATAGACTTAGGGCCTCTCTACAGAAGTTCCTCAAAGGGAAAAAAATCCCTAAAAGAAATCCTTGACCATTCTACCAAACAAAGTGGTACTAGTGGTTTGGGATTTGTATGGGGGTCACCAAAGGGAAAGAACAAAGCCAAAGGTAAGAAAAAGAGAAAGAATACCTCTTTCTTTGTTGGAGAGTCTTCTGCCACTAAGAATCCAATGGTTTGTTCTTATTGTAAGTGTGATTATGATTACTCTACTTATTGTCCTTACAAGACTAAGGGGACCAACCCAAAGATGAAATGGGTCCCCAAGCTAACTCCAAATCCCAAAGTTTGAGTTGGGAACTAAAACTCTCCTTTCTTATAGGAAAAAGGAAGATGGATTGTTGATAGTGGATGCACTAATCATATGACATGTGATATAAGCCATTTCAAGAACTTCACCAAAAAGAAAGTAGGTTCGATTACCTTTGGGGACAACAAGAAAGGTAAGGTCAAAGGTGAGGGTGATGTAGGTGAATCCTTATGTATCAAGAATGTTCTTTTTGTGGATGGCCTACATCACAATTTAATTAGTTTTAGTCAGTTATGTGATAATGGTTACCTTGTGTTATTTAATTCCTTTGAATGTTTGATTCTAGATTCCCTCACCTATCAAGTTATATAGAAATATTTTTGTAATTGTTATTGACTCAATTAAGCATGTTTTTAGTAGATGCCTAGTAGTCAATTTGAATGATATTTCCCTATTAAGCATGTGTAAATGTGCATCAGTTGAAGAAGTTGAGCAAAAAGGATTTGGTCAAGGGACTTCCCAAATTGGATTTTGAAAAAGATGAGGAATGCCAACCTTGTACCCAAGGAAAGATGTGATGACATGTCTCGGGAAACGAGATCAACGAATGCGGAAGCGATTAACTAGCAGCGGAATTATGGGAAATTGCTAAAAATTAAAACTTTTTGTAAAGAGATCTACAAACAATAAAACTCTTTTATAAGGAAACATGAAAAGTTGTTTACAAGCTGATCCATCATTTCATCTCTGTAAAATCACATCTCGAGGAATTACAAACATCAATTTCCCTGTTAACTGTATAAGGCAAGATACAAAAATCTCGAGGTATTAAGCCAAAATCTTAGATTTTATAATAAACATCTACTGACTCCCAGGACCTGAGAGTACAGAGACGATGCATACGACATTCTATCAAAGACTAGACAGACAGTGTCTCCACCTGAGGATCACTAATGTCCCTGATGTTGTTGCTGTTGTTGTTGTTGCTCACCCACTGATGGGTTCCTTCGTCCACGACGTCTATCTAAAAAGTTGAATCCCACGGGGGTGAGACAATTGAATAATTGTCCCAGTGAGAGTTATAACTCTCTGCCAAAAGCACTATTATTGCAATAATGGAATAACATCGAGCAGTATAACTATAGGTATTCAACAGCAGGTAAAACATTGAATAAGCTAAGTAGAGAAACATTCTTTTAGGAAACCATTTCAATTATAAGTTGATTGAATGACAAAACATATGTCAAAAAGGAATATGAAGAACATGTATACTAGTTATTCAACTAGGGCACTATAAACAATGTATCATCAATCATTGTTTCTCGTAGTTCAACCTAAGCAGATATGCTACATGGCTGATTATATTTTACAACATATTTATGCCCTGAGGAGATGAGTTACACCTCTCATACTCCAACCAACCATTACTAAATTGCAATCGGTACCATACATAGGTCACTAGAAGAACCAGATTCCTATGACCTCATCCTCCTCAGTCAGTATGAGGAACAACATGCAGGACATCTTGTGTCTCTACCATAATAGGTTTCCAGGGTATTCTGGCAACTTCACTATTAGAGTTACAGTGGCGTTCTGTACTCTCTTCGCTATCGAGGGATTTCTTGTTTATCTCTCATCAATGCGGTATTAACAATATCATCGGGAGATTAGTGATACATCATCCCGGCATAAACATATAATGAAGGATTGAGAGATTAAAGGTACATCTCACATCAAATCCTACATTAGGACATAAGGATATTCGCGTCCATAATCCCCACATACTCAAAAGTGCTTTATTCTTAAAGCTTATAAAGTGATTTCAATATATATGGCATCATAACCCTTACCTGGCTATGCTCACCTCTTTATAAAAACCTGCATGGTTAACACAATTGATAACATGCACATTGTATCTATATCAGCACAATACAAGTTCTTTTCAAATTATATATAAAACACCACAGCCGTGCTACATAAGTTCACCACAACCGTGTCACATTACTACGGTTGGTTTCTAGGGTTAGGGTTTCTCTATTCAATTTAATTAGGGTTATTTAACCCCTTTTACCTTCAAAAGCATAATGATAACTCATTTCTTACTTGAGTGTAGAGTTTCATGTTTAAAAGCATAACCCAAAATTAGGGTTTACTATTCATACCATCACATTACCTTTGATTAGGGTTTACTATTCACATTACATCATATTACCCTAGATTAGGGTTTACTATTCATATTCATTAGGATTACTTCCATTGATGTCCTCCAATTAGGTTAAGATTCATTAACCAACATAATTAGGGTTTCCATGATCTCACTATGAAGGATCATACCCTAATTAGACACATTCAAACACATTCGAGATTTATTACTTGATTCTCATTCATATAGGGAGTCTTCTCTCCTCTTTCTATTAGATGATGTTTACATCACCTATGATTAGGCTAAGTCAATTCTATTCTGACATCATGGGTTGTGTCATTACTATTGTGGTCATTAAGGCTCACTTGATCAAAGGGTATTGGTCACTCTATCCCATAAAGGTACCTTTGTAATGATCACCATTGACCATGACATATATTAATCAACTAATTACTTAGTCCCTTAATCACTTTAGGTATCTATAGGGTTTAGGTTAATCAACCACTAAACCATCTTGACCACTAAGGCATCAAATGTTCTTAACCTTTTTAGACCTCAAACGGTCTTGCACACAAACTCCCCAAACTGTCTTGGAGGGACCTTGAAACCGTTTGGTGTTGTTGACCATTTGGTCTAGTTTGACTTTTGAAACCATTTGGTAAAGTACACATTCAAGACTGTTTGGCCAAAATGAGGTGAAGACCGTTTGGCCAACTTTGACTTTTAAACCACATGGGCAAAACTAATCTTGAAACCGCATGGGCACCAAACAGTTTGGGAGCGTTTGGTCTCAAACAGTTTTGAGACTGTTTGGTCCCAAACGGTCTTGAGACCATTTGGACTCAAACGGTCTTGAGACCATTTGGACCCAAACGGTCTTAAGACCGTTTGGTCCAAACTACCTCAAAACTGCATGGACCAAAAAGTGTCTCAACCACTTCAATTGAGTTAGGGTTTCCAATGTTGAACCCCTCAATCAACCATGCACTTGTAAGCCACTTATCAATTGAGTTAATTAGGTCAACCCTCTACTTATTTGACACTCAATTGACCCTAAATTGATCACCAATTAGGGCTTGGATCACGTGAATTAGGGTTTGGAATCGATTACCCTTCAACACTCCTCAACATGAGTCTAATTGATTTGAATCCATGGAACCATCAATCAATATGGTCATGAACTGATCCCTGTTGATTCAAGGTCAATTAGGTCAATGTTGACTCACGTCTAAATTGACTAAACCCTTGTTTTGATGATGAATAACCATTCCACATATTGGTGTCTAATGCTTCTACTTGAGTAATTTTAGATTAGGTATAGACACACTCCAATTGTCCTAACTTGCGCATCTCAAATTGGAGAAAAGACAAGTCAAAGTCATACAAGTGCATGTTTTTGTAATATGATGTATATCCATTAGAATCATGTTGTAAATCACTTGTAATGATGGTATGACTAGTAATTAAGCTTACAAAAATATCAGGAACACTTAGATCGAATATTAGAGCACTTTAGATGCATCTTTGAAAATCAATTACAGGCACTTGGTCGGTCGAGTTTCCCACCCTAAAACTCGACCGATCAACCTTGGTCGATTTTCTGAAGATTGCATCGGTCGAGCTGTGCACTCACAGAACTCGACCGATTGGGTAGTAGGCCATTTCCAGTTGAAATGGTCGGTCGAGTTTCCTCAGGACAAACTCGACCGATCCTTTGAACATCGGTTTGCCTCCTACTTGATCGGTCGAGTTACCCCCATAGAAACTCGACCGATTTCACTGTACGGAAAAGTGCAGAAAAGTGTTTCTAGCCGTTGTGGAGTTGCAACAAGTGAAAATAGATCTGTTGCAAGCCACAAAATGGCTAGTTTTCGTTCTTAAGTGTTCCCAAAGGCTAAGAGGCATCCCCAACTATAAATAGGACCCCTTGGGCTTCATTCCAAGGTTGAGCATTCATTACAAACTCTTTGTGAGGTTCCTATTCTATAGTTGAGTGCTTCCTACAGCCTCCTCTCTCTCTCTCTAAGCTTAATCACTTGCTACATCCATTAGAGTGAGTAGAAAATCTATAAGAGAGCTAGTCCTACATGTATATCTTGTGAGGCTCTAACTTCCACCACCTCCACTTCTCTCATTTGCAATCATGAAGATGAAGGTTCTCTCTCTTGTCCAAGAGAGGTGAATAAGAACAAGGGAAGGCATCCCTTGGTGAAGATCAAGGCTAAAGACTTGGAGCTAGAGTGGGTAAGCCCTTGGAGAAGGCATAAGACTCAAGCTCAAGTGGGTAAGACCTTGGTGGAAGCTTCTTCGAGTGAAGGTGAAGTCAAAGGCGGAAGATCCAAGAAGAGTGGGTAATTCCTGCAAGGCCGAAGACTTGTGCAAGAGTGGGTAAGTCCTTGGAGAAGGCCGAAGATTCTTGCAAGGTGGGTAAGTCCTTGGTAAGGTTGAAGACTCTTTGTATTGGATAGGTAAGTCCTTTGTTGGTCATGTATTGTAAGTCTTATTAATGAATATAAGAGTGAAATTGGTTGAAGTCCTAGAGGTTGACCTCTCTAGGCAAGTGGACTGACACACTTCTAGTTTGAAGTGTGGAACCACTCTAAATAGCTTGTATAATTGGTGCATGTTCAATATCTCTTATCCTTGCTATGCATGATTTAGTTGCACTCAAATTACCTATTTAGAAACCTTATCTTGTCATATATTTTGAAGGTTTAATGAATTTTGTTTAAGTGCTTTCAGCTCTATTCACCCCCCCTCTAGAGCATCTAATCACCCATCTAGGATCCAACAAGTGGTATCAGAGCGAGGTTTTCTCCAAGCATACTTCAACAAGTAGGAGAAGATGGGTGACTACCTAGGAGGGAGACTCTCGACCAGCCTTCCAATCTTTGATGGGAGCAACTTCCTTTATTGGAGAAGAAGACTTCAATTCTACATCCAAGGATCAAGTCTTGAGATGTGGAAAATGGTGAACAACCCATACATTCTACCAAAGACAAATATTGAAGAATGGGATGAAGCCACCTTGATGAAAGCAACTTTGAATGCTAGAGCAATGCACATCTTATATGCCTCCATGACCCCCACTGAGTTCAACCAGATTTCTTCTTGTGAGATGGCTTATGAGGTATGGAGAAAGCTTTGCATCACTTATGAAGGGACAAATCAAGTGAAGGAAAGCAAAGTCTACATGCTCATAGGGTTGATTGAGAACTTCAAGATGGGAAAGGAGGAGAGCATAGCCAACATGTACTCAAGGCTCAACACCATCTTGAATGGTCTTGCTGTTCTAGGACATCCTATGTCTAGTGGAGAGATCAACTCAAAGATCCTTAGAACTCTCCCCAAGAGGTGGGAATCCAAGGTGACTTCTATTGAAGAAGCAAGGTCTCTTAGGGATATTCCTATTGAAGAGCTCATTGGAAATCTACAAGCACATGAAGCCACACTTGACAAGAGGGAGGAATTAGAAAGACAAGAGGAGAAAGAACTCAAGAGAATGAAGAAGGCTGAAATCAAAGCTCAAATCAAGGCTATTGTTGGTCAAGCTTCTCCATCCTCTCAAGTTGAAGAAGATGCCATGTACTCCAAGGGTAGACTCTACAAAGGCAAGTCCTCCTCCATCCGGTGCTTCACATGTGGAAAGAAGGGTCACTACAAGGAAGATTGCCCACAAGGCAAAAAGACCCATCTTCACAAGAAGGAGAAATGGCACTCAAGCTCAAGTGGCTCCTCCAACTCAATCTCAAGTGAAGATTCATGTGAAGGATCAAGCTCAAGCTCTAGTGATGAAGGAGAATTCCATTTTGCCCTTATAGCGTCAACAAGTGAAGACTCAAGTGAGGTAAATCTAGACTCTTTAGATAAAGAATCTTTAATTGCTATTATTCATGATATTTGTGCCTCTTATAAGTCTTCTAAAAAGAAAAAGAAAAAGCTTGCTAAAATTGTTGATAATTTGCATATAGAAGTAGATGATCTAGAATATGCTAATTCTTGCTTTCTTATTGATAAAAATGATTGTCTTAGCCAAGTAGAAACTCTTAAACTTGAAAATGCTAGTTTACTTGATAAGATTAAATTTCTAGAAGCTCAACTTCTCATGCCTAGTTCTAATGAAGAGCATACTTTAATTATTGATTCTCTCATGCATGACATTGATGTTCTTAAATCTGAAAACAAGGACAACGATTTTGTTTTGCATGAATTAGAAATAGAAAATGCCTCCTTGCTTGCTAAAATCAATGGGCATGAATCTTGTTCTAGTTATACTAATAAAGAGAATGATGTTTCTGCTCTTCATATTGATAGAGATTCTTATTCAAATAAAACTCTTTGCTTAGAAAATGATCTTTTACATGCTAGAGATAATATCAATCATTTGTCTTCTACTATTACTTCTCTTATGCATGATAATGAAAGTTTCAGATCTTCTATGCAAAGATTCTTAGTTGGTAAGAAGAGCCTTAATGATATCCTACACCACTCTACTAAACAAATTGGTAGACATGCTTTGGGGTATGATAGTAGTCAAGGGAACAACAAAGATAAAGGACCTCCAATATTCCATGGAGAATCCTCTAGTTCCAAGACTATGGGCACATGCAACTATTGCAATGATTTTGGTCATTATTCAAATTGTTGTCCTTTTAGGAAAGCACCCAAGAGCAATCAGATTTGGGTTGCTAAGCTAATCCCTCCAGACCCAAAATCATGATTGGGGACCATTTCATCTTTCTTCTTGTAGGTACTTGCAAATGGATTGAGTTGAGCTATTGAATTGCAAATTGACTTCTCAATCCACATGAAAGAAGAAAGGTGAGATGTGTAGAGGGTGACAACAAATGGAAAAGCAATGGTAAGCACAAAGGTAAAGGTTTTATTGCTTATAACCATTTCTAACTTGTTTTTGTCAAGTTAGTGTGCACTATACATATGGTTTTTGAGTCAAAAGTGGCATTTTGTGTTTCTCTTCACACTCTTGCTCAAAAACTATTTCTAATGCTTCTATAGTGCATTACCAACTTGCTTAGACATGTTTGGATATGGTTTGTATTTTTATCATGCCTTTAAATATGTTTTTATGATATATATATATATATGCCTTTTGACAGCTGCTCTGTCGGTCGAGTTTTCCCTATTGAAACTCGACCGATAGGCACCAAGAGTGTTGCCAACAGCTGTCATCGGCCGAGTTGACAATGCACAGAACTCGACCGATAACACTGTGCACTGAATATACATTTGGCTTATTGAATGAGAATTTCCTTTTCAACTACATTTTCTCAACCAATAGCCTTATTCTTTGGCACTCTCATTTGGTACCTTTATATATGCATACTGCCATGTTCTAAATTGCCTATCTTGCTTACAACTCTATCTCTCTAATTGCTCTAAATTGGTATATGTATATCTTGCAATTACTTGCTTTGAGTTGTTTTGCAAGTTTTGATGATGATCTCTTTGGATCTCTTGGTTGTGTCTAAAATCGCTTCCGTTGTACTCTAACTTGCTACATATCTATAGGTGTATATCTTGTTTTGATACAACCTTGAGGTTCATAGGGGTAATCATCTTATGGTAAGGATGCATATCTAGTGAGCTATATCCTTTCATGCTTCTAAAAATTGCATATCTCTTTGTTTGGATATATCTCTACATCTACTCATAGCTTGATCTTTAACTTGTGTATCTTTTGGTATCTCTTGCTATGATCTAGATCCTACTAGTAGTCCTAACTTGTGATATCATCTACTAGTAGTTCATATACATGTAGTTCTAACCCTGTTTATAATTGGAATATTTGCTCATCTATATGCTATGCTTGTATCTTGTCTCATACATGCTCAAGATTGTTCCTTGAATTGCATATCTACTATCTTGAGTTGCTTGCATAACATTGTGATGCAGGGTACATAGATCTACATGATATGTGGAAATTGGAGTATTTTTGGATTTTATGCAGCTTTTGCTCCAGTTTTAGTTTTTGGTGCAAGACTAGTGTTTTTCATGCAGAAACAAACTTCTAAGCAAGATTCATCGCTTTTCCATGAGCTCTAATGGTTTTTGATCAAATTCCGTCATCTTGAGGGCCAAAATTGTGATTTATTGTTTTTCTGCAGAACTTTATCTTGCATTTTTGGGTTGTTCAAGTATATGCTTTAACTTGCTTTTCTTTCTATGCTTGGACAAGACCCTATCTGTGCTCTTCTACTCTCCTTATATATATTTGTGTTATCTCCTTTCTCTTTAACAAGTGATGTTTCTTACTTTCTTCATAACCCCACTTTTTGAAATGACAAAGGGGGAGAAAGGTATGTCTTCTTTTATAAAGAGAAAGAAGGCATGTCTTACATGAAGAAGTGAAGTATGTCCATGTAAGGGGGAGAAGGTAAATGGGAGAAGACATATATGTGTAGAACATATATGAGTAGAAGACATAGTTTCTATAAATGTTATGAAAGCTAACCATGCAGGAGAAATAGCATCAATTGAGGGGGAGTATGAGAACTCCATGCACATCAATTGAGGGGGAGCATATGAACTCAATTCCATTGAAACCCCTATGTTTCTCCAGAGGTATGAATTTACTTAAATGCTTTCAATACATTTATGGAATGGGTTGTCATCTTCAAAAAGGGGGAGATTATTGACTCAAGGCCAATTAGGTCAATGTTGACTCACGTCTAAATTGACTAAACCCTTGTTTTGATGATGACTAACCATTCCACATATTGGTGTCTAATGCATCTACTTGAGTAATTTTAGATTAGGTATAGACACACTCCAATTGCCCTAACTTGCGCATCTCAAATTGGAGAAAAGACAAGTCAAAGTCATACAAGTGCACGTTTTTGTAATATGATGTATATCCATTAGAATCATGTTGTAAATCACTTGTAATGATTGTATGACTTGTAATTAAGCTTAGAAAAATATTAGGAACACTTAGATCGAATATTAGAGCACTTTAGATGCATCTTTGAAAATCAATTATAGGCACTTGGTCGGTCGAGTTTCCCACCCTGAAACTCGACCGATCAACCTTGGTCGATTTTCTGAAGATTGCATCGGTCGAGGTGTGCACTCACAGAACTCGACCGATTGGGTAGTAGGCCATTTCCAGTTGAAATGGTCGGTCGAGTTTCCTCAGGACAAACTCGACCGATCCTTTGAACATCGGTTTGCCTCCTACTTGATCGGTCGAGTTACACCCATAGAAACTCGACCGATTGCACTGTACGGAAAAGTGTAGAAAAGTGTTTCTAGCCATTGTGGAGTTGCAACAAGTGAAAATAGATCTGTTGCAAGCCACAAAATGGATAGTTTTCATTCTTAAGTGTTCCCAAAGGCTAAGAGGCATCCCCAACTATAAATAGGACCCCTTGGGCTTCATTCCAAGGTTGAGCATTCATTACAAACTCTTTGTGAGGTTCCTATTCTATAGTTGAGTGCTTCCTACAGCCTCCTCTCTCTCTATAAGCTTAATCACTTGCTACATCCTTTAGAGTGAGTAGAAAATATGTAAGAGAGATAGTCCTACATATATATCTTGTGAGGCTCTCACTTCCACCACCTCCACTTCTCTCATTTGCAATCATGAAGATGAAGGTTCTCTCTCTTGTCCAAGAGAGGTGAAGAAGAATAAGGGAAGGCGTCCCTTGGTGAAGATCAAGGCTAAAGACTTGGAGCTAGAGTGGGTAAGCCCTTGGAGAAGGCAGAAGACTCAAGATCAAGTGGGTAAGACCTTGGTGGAAGCTTCTCCAAGTGAAGGTGAAGTCAAAGAAGGAAGATCCAAGAAGAGTGGGTAATTCCTGCAAGGCCGAAGACTTGTGCAAGAGTGGGTAAGTCCTTAGAGAAGGCCGAAGACTCTTACAAAGTGGGTAAGTCCTTGGTAAGGTTGAAGACTCTTTGTATTGTATAGGTAAGTCCTTTGTTGGTCATGTATTGTATGTCTTATTAATGAATATAAGATGCAATTGGTTGAAGTCCTAGAGGTTGACCTCTCTAGGCAAGTGGATTGACACACTTCTAGTTTGAAGTGTGGAACCACTCTAAATAGCTTGTCTAATTGGTGCATTTTCAATCTCTATTATCCTTTCTATGCATGATTTAGTTGCACTCAAATTACCTATTTAGCAACCTTATCTTGTCATATATTTTGAAGGTTTAATGAATTTTGTTTAAGTGCTTTCAGCTCTATTCACCCCCCCTCTAGAGCATCTAATCACCCATCTAGGATCCAACAATTCCAAACGGTCTTGGGATCGTTTGGATGACCTCCAAATGGTCTTGAGACCATTTTCTCAAGTCAACATCAAAAACTAACTCAACTTACCAAGGTTTGGCTCATGGATTTGATCATTAGGTCACTAATCAATTACACTTCAACTTATTACCTTTAGATTTATAATCACTTGACCATAGTCAACCCTAGACTTCCAAACGGCCTTGGGTGACCCCCAAATGGTCATGGGATCGTTTGGACATCCTCCAAACGGTCTTGAGACCGTTTTTCCATTATGTCATCAAAAACCAAGTCATTCACTTAAGGTTTGAACCCTAGGTTTGGTCCCCAAATCAGCACTTAATTATTTATCAACTTGTTATCATTAGACCCTCAATTGGTCAACCCTACTTAACCCTAGACCTCCAAATGGTCTTGGGTGATCACCAAACTGTCTTGAGACCGTTTGGGTGATCCCCAAACTGTTTTGAAACCGTTTGGGCCACTCAACCCAAACTTAGACTTGATTCAATTATTGAAATCAACAATAAACCCGATTAGGGTTTAGGTGATTGTTGGGCCTTTAGTTGGTGATTTTCTTAGAATTTTTTGATGATTTTTTTTTGGTATGTGATTAGTCCAAATTATTCACAACATACCTCCAAATGGTCAACGCCTGGTCAATGCATCCAAACAGCCTTAGACCGTTTGCTTTCATGCGGTTTGGTTGAAACTGTATGCATTCAAACGGCTTGAAACCGTTTGCTCCCAAACGGTTTGGGAAACCATTTAAGCTAGGGTTTAGAGACCGTTTTCTAAAGAAAGATTGTGGATAAACTTTGGAATTAACGTCGTCATCTTCTACCTGAAGAACAGGGGCTGTTCTTCACAGAAACGATAGCAAGAACACACAAATGTGTCTAAAGAAGAAGACTAAGCAATGATTCTAGGAGAAGAGGATGCATTAACAAAATTTAAGGGTTAGAGTTATAAAACCCACCTTTAGATCTGATATAGAGCCCCAAGCTTCGTAGATTTAATGGTGGATGAAGCTCCAGTGGTTGTCCAAGCTTCATTCTTCAATTTTTGGATGGAGAAGATGGCTAGAAAGAAGAATAGTGTAAAGAAAACTACTAAACCAACCTTGGATTAGAGTTTCCACCATGAATTCGAGCTAGATGATGATCAAATCTTACCCAAACCAGCTTGGTCGTCCTTTCTCTGCTCCAGAGCTCCTCAAGGTCGGTCCAAAGCAATAAGATAAGAAAAGGACTAAGGGAAACGATCCCTTGCTTGGGTGAAAAGAATCCTTATATACTTTTGGATATTTTCAAGGCAAAGGAAAAGATAGTTATCTCTTTTATTTCCTAATCATATCCACCATGGCTTGCCCCACCCATGGCCACGTTTCTTCCTCCTAATAACATGCAAAACTACTCCCTTATCCAAAGTTAAAAGGAAAAGAAACCAAACACCTTAATAAGTTATATATATATATTAAAGGCCATTTGCTTAATTCTTGATTATTTTAATATCAAGATTATCTTTCTTACTTCATCATTCAAATGAGGCGCACCTCTCATTTTATTTACTCTACTTGATGCCAAGAAACATGAGAGATACTCTAGAGGATACATTTTACATGTTCCACCCTTGGATTTGGGTAAATTGCACTTTACACCAAAACTAGGTTTTAAAGCACAAGGATTGCTCTACCAGCTATATCTTGGTGCCCAAGCTTGTGGAATCCATACCACTACATCATATTCATTCTTATGATGTCTCATCATCAGAGGAACATCTTAACATGTGAAATTTGCAAGTTAACCCCTCTACTTGGGTAATTTGCACTTTAGTCCAAAATTATCAAAACAAAGTTGGAATATTGTTCAAAAAAGATTGAAATAGAAATATAAGTTCCTCAAAATCTTGAATTACATTTCAAAAGATAACCAAAAGCATCTAATCACTTATTTAAGCAAAACACCTAGGGTTAGTTCATAACCCAGGTCAGGGATGTTACAAAAGCAAACCAAGTCCTCCTTCAAACCCAAAGGAGTCCTTAGTACCAAGATATCTCTTTAACTTCATCACATTGATCTATTTGGACCAATGAGAACTTAATCACTTTGTGGTTCCAAGTATTGCCTTGTTATTGTCGATGATTTCTCTAGATATACTTGGACCTTATTTCCCATTTCAAAGAGTGATACACTTGATGTTTTCTCAAGCTTTTATAAATGAGTTGAGAATGAAGCCTCTTGCTGCATCGTTTCCATCTGTAGTGAAAATGGGGGAGAATTTGAAAATGATCTTTTAGAACTTTTTTGTTAAGAATCTGGTTATGCACATAAATTTTTTTCACCTCAAACATCTCAATAAAATGGGGTAGTGGAGAAAAATAATAGGTCACTATAGGAGATGGCTAGGACCATTCTTCTAGAGTATGACACTCCAAAGAAGTTTTGGGCTGAAGTCGCCACTACCTCATGTTTTATGTAAAACTGGGTTTTTACACATCCTTCTTTACAGAAAACCCCCTATGAGCTATGGTGTGGAAGAAAACCGTCCATCAAGTATTTCCATATTTTTGGATGTCCTTGTTTTGTTTTGAATATGAAAGATTTTCTCAACAAGTTTGATCCAAAATCTTAAAGGGCTTTCTTTCTTGGCTATAACACTAATAGAAAGGCTTATAAAGTGTTTAATGTTGATCTTGCTAAAGTAGAAGAATCTATAAATGTTAATTTTATTGATACTAACCCCTCGATTCCCAAAGATATTGTTCCAAATGATGATGTTGCAGGTGAAGTAATTCCTATTCTAAAAGAGATCAACATCACCCAAAAGGGAAAGAGGTGATCACTCAAGAAGAAGAGAAAGATGAAGAGAAGAAGGATCCAACTCCCCGATTTGCAAAGAATCATCCAAAAGAGTTGATTCTAGGTGACCCATTTGAAAGAGTGAAGATGCGGGCTTCATTGAACAAAGAACAAGCAAACAACACCTTCATCTCACAACTCGAGCCAAAGAATGTCAAGGAAGCTTTTGGGGATGATGTGTGGATCCTAGCTATGCAAGAAGAGTTGGAGCAATTTGAAGAGAACAAAGTATGGACCCTAGTGCCAATACCAAGTGATAGAAATATCATTGGCACCAAGTGGGTCTACTACAACAAGTTTGATTAAAGCGGAAAAGTGGTAAGGAACAAAGCAAGGTTAGTGGCTCAAGGCTACAATCAGCAGGAAGGTAGAGATTTTGATGAAACATGTGCACCTGTAGCTAGACTTGAGTCCATTTGTATGTTACTTGCCTTTGCTAGTTATAAAAATATTCTTCTGTATCAAATGGATGTTAAAAGTGCAATTTTGAATGATACAATTGAGGAGGAAGTGTATGTTGCACAACCTCCGGGCTTTGAACATGATAGTTTACCTAACCATGTTTATTTGTTGCAAAAAGCTTTCCTAATTTTCGGTCCAATCGGTCTATTCAATTTGTCCAATTCTTCCGGGTATTGGCAAGAAAGGAAAGGTTAGATAGATTCAACAGTCAAGTCAAGCAACCCTATTGCAGCGAGAGGAAAGGCTTAGAAAAAAGGAAAGCAAATCCGCCTTGCTATCCATCCTGGAAATTATTCGGCAATGAGGGGACATAATCACTCGGGGATGGAATTAAACAAGAACCTCGAGCTTGGTATGAGAAATTAAAGAACTTTTTGTTAGATGATGGGTATATCATGGGAAAAGTAGATTCTACGTTATTTCTAAAGCACACTTCTAATAGTTTTCTTATTATTCAAATATATATTGATGATATCATTTTCGGCGGAACTAACCTTGATTTTTGTAAAGAATTTAGTGATCTTATGAAGAGTGAATTTGAAATGAGTATAATGGGTGAGCTCACATTCTTCCTCGACTTCCAAATCAAGAAAATGAAAGATGGGAACTTCATCAACCAAGGAAAGTACACAAGTGAGATACTTAAGCACTTTGGGATGGAGAACACCAAGTCGATGGACACACCCATGTCAAACACCGCCAAACTTGACAAAGATGAAGAAGGTGAGAAGGTAGATGAGAAGATCTATAGAGTTTTGATTGGAAGTTTACTTTACTAACTGCCTCTAGATTTGATATAATGTTTAGTGTTGGCTTGTGTGCTTACTTGTAATCAAATCCTAAGAAATCACATCTAATAGTTGTTAAGAGGATTTTAGGTACTTAGACAAAATAAAAAATTTTGGACTATGGTATCCCAAGTCAATGGACTTTACTCTTACTATTTATAGTGATGTGGATTAAGCGAGATGATTGATTGATAGAAAGTGCACAAGTGTCACTTGCTTTCTTGTAGGACCATGCTTGGTGTCTTGGTTCTTCAAGAAATAGAGCACAATGGCATTATCAACCACTGAAGCTGAATACATTGCATCTGGGGGTTGTTGTGCTCAGGTCCTATGGAAGAAGCAAATTCTCCAAGACTTTAACATTCATTTTGATGCTGCTCCTATCTATTATTATAATATTAGTGCAATTAACTTATCATATAATCCTATATTGTGTAGTAGAGATAAGCATATAGAGGTTCACAATTATTTTCTTCATGATCACATTACCAAAAAGGATATCTACATCACACATGTGGACATGAAAAATTACTCGGTGGACATTTTCACTAAACCTCTAGCTAGAGAGCAATTTAACTTTATTAGATTTAAGCTGCTCATAATTACTTTTAATGAATCTGATATGCCTTATAGCTAGTTCTCAACTATAATATATGCTCTACTCATGTTTTGATCACCATTGCTTGCTAATATGCTAAAAATTAATTTTCATGTTCTTTTTTCCTTGATTTTATCTTTTTTTGGGGATATTTTTCACAATCGCTTGTTTTATCACAAAATTGTACCTAATGATGAGTGATATGTGCCTAAGTATGTTCAAAATACAAAATAGTCTTGAAAAATAAATTTAATTAGCACTCTAATGGCTAGAAATTTGAATTTCTAAAGTTGGTTCAGGTTGACCATCGGTCGAGTTGCCAACTCAACCGATCGGAGGCCGAGAGATTTTTTAAAGAGCCTATCAATCGAGTTTCCAAATCACAGAACTCAACCGATGGTTGGGATAGAGCAAACTTAAGATAGGTTCGGTCGACTTTTCTCCCTCTCAACTAGAGAAAACTTGACCAATCCAACCTCTATCTCCCTCAAGCTCTCAACCCTAACCCCGACCTTCATCTCCCTAGCCCTAGTTTGACCTAGATCGACCATTCTTGACCTCTTTCCTATCAATCCTAGGTGTGTGGATGGGTTTTGGTGGTTTTTCTCTAGCTTTTTATCTCTCCATACTCTCCATTTCGTATCCATGTCGTCAAATAGGAGAAAGAGGGCCACCCCATCTAATGCACCATCATCTTCTTCCAAATCTTACTTGATTCCCTTTGATGACACTTTCTTTGCCTCAAATGAGGCTGGAAATAGGTACAAGGAGCTCCTTCCAAGGAACCACTTTCCTTTTCGTGCCCTTTTTGAGCCACACCCACAGAGACAAGAGGTCATAGATCAAGTAGCACAGTTATTGTACGATCACCATCTCTTAGCCTTGGGTGTTGAACACACTTGCTATACAATTCCATAAAAAGCACTAGAGTCATTCACAAATTCTATGAAAATTTGCATTGGAATTATGAAACCCTCATACCCCCACCTAATAATCAAGTTGTCCTCACATCTGTGATCACTGGGAAGAAATTTCAAGTCTCTGAGGATACCCTGAACATCTTTTCGAGTACTGAAGTGGCTGACACCTAGCATAAGGACTATACTTTGTATTTTGACCTTGTCGAGCCTAAGGCCTTGTACAAGTAGTTGATCTTAATCTCCCTAATATTCGTAAGTTCTTGAAGTAGCCACAATTCTCTTATACAAAAAAAGTGCACCCTTCCCTTTTATGCCCTAGACCTCAAGAGATGCATACTTGCCTTAGTTGTTAACTGTAATATTCATCCCAAGAAAAATCAGACTAAAATTGCAAAAAGCATTGCAGTCATTATGTACTATCTCTTGAAGCACTTCAGAGTCAAGTGGGCAATATATGTTCTCCACCATATGACCTGCTTTGACTCAAGGAAGAAGACCCATGGCACCCACCCACCCTACCCAGCCCTGATTTGTGGTCTTTTCCAGCTTGCCACTGGAAAATCTCTTTTCCATGACCTGCACTACAAACCTACCCAGAAAGGAGTTTGCACCAGTAAGACCACACTTTGGAAACCCGTGCCCATCCCATCCTCTACTACACCCAATATGTCTACCTCTACCTCTACCCGAGCACCTCCACCACCTCAGCCTACTCGACCCGTGCCTCATTCCATGTATCCAATGAAACCCTTATGGGCTACATGATGCATCAACATGCATACAACCTCTAGGTTTAGGAGCATCTGCATCAGGACCTTTGTGCCATCATGTCAAACATGAACCTATCCTATGTACACCCCTATCCTACCTACTAGCCCTACCCGAGAGGTGACTATGCATCCTTTGCATATGATCAATTTTACTCTATCCCTCCACCTACTGCTTCCACTGCTGCACCCTCTGCTATTAGTGGATCTACCCCTGGTGTGCTACCTTTGACAACTGGCCCCTTGGCCACTCTACTTTCTAGTCTTGGTAGTTCTACTCCTTCCTTCCACGTGGCAATGAGCTCCATGCTCTTGGCATGTCTTGGGATGAGTAGAATGCCCATTGGCCCGATCATGGTTTTGGTTCTCTTGCTGATGAGGAGATGGTAGACTAGGCTAATGAGGAGACTGTTGTTGCTGATGAGGAGGTAGATGAGAATGATGATGGCTCTGATAGCTTTTCTGGTGCCTCTGATGATGAGGTGATGTTGTTCTCTCTGTTGCACCTTCAGATGAAGATGATGACTATGAGGCAGACGGATCTAATGTTGATGATGATGATGTTGTAGACACAGATTAGATGTTTAGTTTTCCTAGTTTTTAGTATAGATGATAATCATATCTATCTTTCTAGGCTATTTTGTATTAAAAACATCTTGATACTTTTTCAGAGTTGTACTATTTTATCATCTAGTTTTCATTGTTATGGATTGTAGTTGAGAAAATGATTTCTAGGTTGTACTCTTAATACTTTGTACACTTATGCTTTGATTTACTATATCTCATGAGTTGGTTTCATGTTTATCATATTTTATTATGACTTAGATTGCATGTTTCTCTCATCTCTGTTTGGTGTATGCTTTGAGACTGCATATTTTGTATGTATGTTTGGTTGTTCTTGGAGAAGACCTGTTTCTGTGCTCTTCAACTACCCTACCTTTTTGATAATGTCAAAGGGGGAGAGAAGTTCAATGTTTTGAAGCTCAACCATATTGCTTTCATTGCCTATGTGATCCTTTTCTTATTCATTATACGCTTTATCATGTGACTTGCTAAAGGACCATATGGTATATATATGTCATGTTGCTTTGTGTAGATAGACTAACTATGTAGGTAAGAGTAAGCATAGTTTGAGGGGGAGAAATTCACATTATTCAAATCTTGAATCCCCTTGCAATTCACAAGGAAAAGGCATAATTTTAAATATCATTTTCAATATGATTGAGAAATGGTTTGTCATGGTAAAAAAAGGGGAAAATGTTGACTTGAGAGTTCTACATTGACCATATTTTGATAATGACTTAACCATTCCATTCCTATATATCTAATATGTTTGTTCAAGATTGATTTCAGGCTTTAGGTACATGAAAAGGATCAAATTACACAAGCCCTAGCTTGCTCAAGTTCAAGTCAAAAGCAATGTAAGTGCACATTTTAGGAAATCACTCCAAATGACCTTAGATGATTTTTGTAATAACTTGTATTGATGATATGACTTGTAAGTAAGATGTAAAAAAATTAGGGACACTTATTTCCAACGTTTGATCACTCAAATGTCAATTTAGAAAATTTGGCACAGGATGCTTATCGGTCAAGTTGGAAACTCAATCGATCCAGTGATGGATTTTCTAGAGAGACCAATTGGTTGAGTTGCACATTCACAAAACTCGACCAAATGATTCACTAAGCAAAATTGATTTTAGCTCATTGATCAAGTTTCCCAGAACAAACTCGACCAATGGCTTGAAAACTGGCTTTGTCTCTTATTGGATCCGTTGAGCTACCTTTATTAAAACTTGATCGAATGTCCTATATGAAAAATGAAAACAAAAAGTGATTATAAATGTTGTAGAGTTGTTTTGAGTGATAATAGATCTATTACAACTTGGAAAATGGTTATATTTCACCTTTAAGTGATCCCACACTCAATGGGACACCCCTAACTATAGATAGGACCCCTTGGAGTTCATTCCAAGTTTGCTCATTCATGCTATTCTTAGTCCTTGCTATAGTTGAGTGTGTTGCAACTCCTTAAGCCCCTTTCTCTCTTTCATATGCATAGTATTTCTTGATTATGAGTGAGTTAGGCCAATTGTAAGAGAGCAACTTCTCTATTCTTGTAAAGCTCTCATTCCATTCCATCTTCCCTACCCCTTTCCTCAAAGAAGAAAAGGTGAAGTAAGGTACTCTGAGTAAAGGTGAAGTTGTTGTTGTTCTTCTTCAAGGTTGAAGAAGATGTGAAGATCTTCTCCAGGTGAAGGAGAAGGCAAAGGCTGGAGATCGAAGAAGAGTGATTAATTCCTTGAAGGTTGAAGACTTGTGTAAGAGTAGGTAAGTCCTAGGAAGAAGGTGGAAGACTTTTTGCAAAGTGGGTAAGTCCTTGGTAAGGTTGAAGAATCTTTGTATTAGATAGGTAGGTCCTTTGGTAGGTCTTTTGTTGTATCTCTTATAAGTGAATATATTGAGGAAAGCACTTGCGAAGTCCTAGAGGTTGACCTCTCTATCCTTGTATACATATTTTTGTATTTCTCAAGTCGTTGTATATTTTATTATTTGATGAAATTAGCTTGTCATCATGCCATTAGCTGAATGATGAGTATAGTAGTTGTCCAAGCAATAATGCCTAGAAGTTTCACTATTATTGGCCCACGATCACTACTTAAACCTCACCAGTATGCCCTACTAGTGGGCTAGATTGCGGTCATAAGTCGGTTGACTAATGAACCATGCTTGGCCCACTACCTTAGATCTATGTACTCCCTCACTATCCATTAGTCTATCCTACTTTTTATTTGTTAATCAACTGGTCCTACTATAAGAAAAATAGTCGACTATCTACATGTTCTTCACAACAAACAAAGTGATGCCTCATGTTGTTGCTTAGTCATCCACTAATCTCATTATTCAACCAACTGAGCCAATAAACTTGGGTAAAATTTGGCTAGGTGTTCAAATCAAACATTCAATCATATTACATCCCATTAGATACTCAAATCTATGATTCCAATAATTTTACATTGATTGTTAAGTTTTTATCGATACATATTATCTTTGTTTATTAAATGTTCCTGGCTCATCCATTTATGCTTGAACTAAGTACATATATTAAACATGGGAATCTTTTTCAACCAAACAAACATTAAATCAGACTTATTATTGTACTACCATTTTATTGTTGAAATAAGTAATTTAAATGTGGTATCTATTTTATTTATTAGTAAACAAAAAAATCTATATGTCAGTCATCAAAGAAGAAGAAATCATCAAATTCATTCTTCAAATTAGAAACTTAGATCAGGTTTTGTTTATTCCTAAGGATGTAGTAAATATGGAACCATGTTTTAAAATGAAGGTGTTTATTTCTCCATGTTTATAGACCACTACTGCTAATTTAATGATATATATGGAATTTGATGTTAGTCACATTCCTGGAGTCTATCTAGTCTGTGTGAATTGGAGTTCAACATATCAATCCCACATTTTATATAGTGGTGTGACCAGATGTCATTTGCTAAATACCCATGCTTGGGCCTATTATGTACTTCAAAGGTTGATGATCCTCTACTATATTATATGCCCACGTAGACAAGGAGTTTGATATGATAGTGGGATAGACATTCCCAAAATCTTATATTATGGTCTAGGTACAAGCTGATCCCTTTATTTTAACTTAGCATGAAAAAGTAATATAAGAAAGGGGTAAAAGAGCATTCCATCATTCATTTTAGTTTGATATGCGCATGCAATACATAGAATATCAAATTGTTTACTACAAAAATGATTGGGTGGCATATCTCCAGACTTAAATGCTAGTAAATGAAATAGTTCATTGGCATCCCTCTTTACGTGCTTATACAATATGATTAAGAAATTATTTCCCAACTCATCTAATTTATGAGAAAAAACTCCGAGTTCACTTCTTTAAAAACTACTTATTTGGATTTTCAAAATGGCTTCTAGGGATCCAAGTCCTACATTCAAGCATGTCATGCCTCTCTGTGATGCCACTTAAACACACTAGAAAATTGATTTATCTTCATCTTTTGCAACATCTAGTTGCTACGAGGTGACATTTTGGTCCCTTATAATCATAATTTCATTTACATCATGAAATAAAAATAATGACCCCATGAATTACCCACGACACCCACAACATTTATGTTTGCTTTCATGTGTGCATGTAGAGTTTGTGACCACCTTATTGACTCATGTTGATGGCTTTTCTTCCCAATGCTAAAGTTGTTTGAGCTATACTTTTGTAGTCTTTAGCTAGGCATAGGTACCATGGTAACATGCCCTCCTTTGTTTGGTGTAGGTATTGAAGGTGAGGTAATTTATCTATGATCAATTGACTTAGAGATGAATTGTGACTTCATCAACTTTCTCGTAATAAAGTCTCTCCATTAACTATTTAATAAATAAAAATTTGCTATTATTTTTGCAATAGGAAGCAATGCCCATCTGATAAACAACGTCTCTTACAAAAGTGTTCCCTTATTTATGTGCATCATGTTGCTATTTACCGTTGGAAATACTTCAATTTTTGCAGCCATTGAACTCCTCATATCTTCTTCTATCTCTTTCCATAGTCATCATTTGGGCTAGGGTTCCAGAGAGATGTATTTTCTCAGAGTCCTAAACTAGTATACTATTGTAATGAAGAATTCACCATTCTTATCCATTTTCCATGATACTACATCTGTATGGTCCATGTGGGGGAGAGGAAATCTAGAAATATATTCTAGAAGTCTTTGGATAACAAACTTCAGTACAAAAAAGGAAAAAAAAGAAGGGAAGATGGGATCACCTTCTTGGAGTCCTATTTTTATCTTGATTACTTCTTTGCTTTTTCCAATCATATATTCCAAGTGAGATACTCTAGAGAAACATTCATGAATTTCTAACATCATATTTTCCCTAGAGCACATATGATCCATGATTGTATCTTGAAGTTCTATTAAATTTTGTCGTATGCATTGCTTATATCTAGTTTAATTACCATCATACTGGTGTTCCCTTTTCCTCTTGATCTTTATTGTATGGAAAATATTGTATGCAAATAAGAATTTATTAGTAATAAATCTTCCCGAGATAAAGGATATTTGGTTTTTAGAAATAAACCTATTCACAAACAACTTTAGTTAGTTAGACATAACTTTTGAAATTCTTTTGATAAGACATTGTGTAGGCTAATTGGTATGCAAATTGTGATGTTATTCTTCCCCTACCTCTTTGGTATAAGGAAAATAGTCATCTTTTTAACCCCTACTTGTTATTATAGCCTCTTCCACCATCTTAGAATAAAGAGAATAAAATTCTTTTTCACAATATGAGATGATTTTTAATAAAAAGATTTATTTCTTGTCAAATGGTACCTCCACCATTGTGGAGTGCATTTCAAAAAATGACTCCTCCTCTATGGTCTATAGTTCTATCTCAGCCACCTCTCTTTCTCTTAGAACTTTTTCATGTATCCAGTCCTCATTCACCTCTTGTTCATATTTATTAGTCCTAAACTGGCTCTCAAATTATCCCATAGAAATATAAGTCACTTCCTCTTCCTCCACCTTCCAGGTCATGTTCTCATCATATAGGCCTTTTCTATGAAATTCAACCTTATCGTAGAAATATTTAGTATTTTGGTTTTCATAACACATTTCATTTTCTCTTGACGAGATACCAACAACTTTATTCTTTTTTATTGAGATATAAGAATGGTTCATGTAAGTCCTTCACACATCTTTAGCACATACCTAGAAGGATCCTTGTCTCACTCCTCCTTATAATGTACTTTTTAAAGGATCATTGTCATGTGCCTTAGAAGGATTTTTCTCTATCTCCTTGATCTACTTTTTTTATACCACCATATTTTGTGCTTGACCATCCTACTAATATGTTCCCACAACCTTTCATATTGGTTATCACATTTCCCACCATTTAACCACTCCACACACCCTGGATGATGATCTAACATTCACTATATACCATCTACCAAGTTACAAATTGTTGATTGTAATATCTAGTGTAATGAGATCTTCCCTGCCTAAATAATGACCACATCACAACATGGTCTGTATAAAAAAAGGAGAGTAAATGACTAGTGACTTTCTATGAATTAAAACCATCCCTATCAGCAAAACAATTATCTAGTCTTTTTTATCCTTGTCTTTTTTATTCCCCTTGAATTGAGTCATCGTACAACCTCTAAAGTCTAGATATTGGATTTGATAATCATTTGTCACATCCCTAAAGGATACTATAGCTCTCTCATCTCTAGGTTATTTTCCTTCCTTCATAGACTTTGATAGATTCTTGTTGAAGTCACTAAACCACAAACTCGAAAGGTTAGATTTTTTATGTTTGCTTCTCATCATATATCATGTTTTAAATTTATCACTTTTCTCTGACTAACCATATATACGATGTGTCTCTAGATGTTCTTCTTATTTTCATTTTATATGACACAATCCACAAGCTATTGTTAATATAAGTGAACATTGATGTTTAAATCATTCCACCATGTGACTATACCACCTACGCTCCCTAAGTGCTCAATCCAATGGAATTATTGAACACACACTCATTCTAATTTTCTCCACCAACCTTGCTTCCATCATTGTCTCCATGAAAAGGACCATCCTGGGACCATCCCTCTAGCACCAATACTGAAGGTTATTTCTCGTGTTAGGGTGTCCCACATGTGATAGTTCCATGATTGGGGCTTCATGTTGTTTACATAGATCTCTATCACTTGATCAATGATCATGATCTGTCTCTATAATCTGACCTTATTCTCCCCACTTACACATAAGGAAACTCTTATTTTCACTCATCCTCCCACTAACTACATCTTTCCCCTCTCAATGTCGATCATCACCATCCCTCTCTTGATCATCAAGCACATATCCATTTCTAAGTTTTAGTCACTTCCCTCTTGTGGGAATGAAGCATCTTTAGCCTCTATTTTCCCTCCTCTGTTTGTGTTGTTTATATCTATCACCACAAGCTAGGTTGAAGGTAAGTGCTCCTAAAATTTGTCCATGTACTTGTTGCTCACTCAACATTATTGTTCACAACTCTAGATTGTTCCTTGGCTTATATATGATACCATCACTACTACAGAAAATACTTTTTACAATAGTTTATTTTCCATTTTACAACAGGTACTAACCATTGTATTAGATTGTGTGGTCTTATGGGGGTGATTTATACAACATGTGATTTCATGTTTGATGCGATGATTTTGAGTCACATTTATAGACTTGTTTGATAGGTGTTTTATGCATTTATTAGTCATTTTCATGGTTAATGTTGCATAATTCATTCATTTTGGTCTATGCTACTTCTTTATGTAAAATTCCCTTTATTTAAGCATTTTGAGTATTAATTATCGAAAGAATATAATTTGTGTGGATTTATGTGGTTCCGTGTGTTAATTTCAGGAAAAACAAGTATCTGCTGTCATCGATACCATCGACCGGACCACAGGTTGCCATCCGCAAGGACCAGAAGAAAGTCGATACTATCGACAGGGATGTCGATGGTATTACGATACCATCAGGTTGCTGGCGAGAAGTGCGTCGATAATATCGACCAAAATGTTGATACTATCGACTGGTGGAGCTACGGCGACACAAAACGACAAAATCGTAGCTACAGGTTCGTCGATACCATCAACCCGCGTCGATGGTATCAAGATGACATCAGGTGCACAGAAGAAAGAAAAGAAGGATTGCCGCTACCACGCTAGGTTGATACCATCGACCCGCGTCGATGGTATCGACACCGTCAGATATGAGTTTGTTTCAGATTAATCTTAATCGGACGACCGTGGTTAATTGGCGACCTAATTCGGGAGATATACCTAATGACGGCGCCCTTGACTGGGAAGGAGATCATTAGTTGCTGCGCACATCCCGGAGAGCAAGGAGAGAAGAACAGAGCACGAGAGCACGCCCCAGCCGGTCCGGACGCTGAAGAAGATGAATTCCACCACCGAAAGGTGGGAGAACGCAGATTCCACGCCAAGGATCGATTGGACCTTCTCCGTTCAGGGGTTTAATCACTCAATCACGTTTTCCTTCATGTTTCCCTTTTTATTCTCCACATTGTACTCTGAGATGAACATGCATGGCTAATCCTCTTTGTCTTTAGGACCGGGAGTAGCCTGGGGATTCATTGTATGATGATTTTATAATAGTAATTCACATCTTATCTCTTAAATCCGTGGTATAATTTCATTTTCTCCAATATATTGTTATGCTTGATCACCATAATAATAACCTAATGCCCTTAATTGCTTTGAAAGAAGAATTAACGGTTGAAAAGAGACGGAATTTACATTAATTGATAAATCCCTTGAACAAGGTGGTGTAAGATTGATGGTGGATACCGAGAGGTCGTTCCTAATGCACCTAGTTTAGGGTATAGGTTACTACGACGGTGGAACCGACCTAGACATTGGTAGTGAATTGTACCACGACAGTGGGCAATTCTGATTTCAGGCCACTACCCGGATAGAGAGATAAAATTGAGTAGCTATATAGAATTTAATACAATGAAAACCCGCGATGAAACTGCAACCCTAAAGATCTTCTTTGAATTGATTAAACCAACATTTAATCGATTGATTGTTTTGTTTTATTTTTATTTTCTTTTAATTTTAACAACAACTCTCAACTATTTAATCGGCTTAGCTGATCGCGAGTAGTTAGTAGGAGTCCCCGATGATTTCACGTATCCCTGAGTTCGACTCAGGCCTCACAAAGGCCTGTACTACTTCGACGCGTTCACTTGCGTTTTTGCGCACGGTAAATTTGCGTCAAGTTTTTGGCGCCGTTGCCGGGGATACGGCAATTTGTTGGCACTTTGAGTGCTGTGAGCGGCCACTCTAGGCCACATTTTTTTTATCATTCCAAAAATTTATTATCTATTTTCTAAATATTTGCAATCATCAAGCACTGTACTAAATTTAATTTTTCTATTTTCAGGTACTGTGCATGTTGTAGACGCGTAGTACTGACTACGCGGGGCACGCACCTGAGGTTCCACTACCGGGACCGAAAGACGAGGATGACAATAATCAAGACCATCTTGAAGAAATATATTCAGAATTAGAACAAGAAGAGATGGACGAGCCGCAGACAATATGGGAGAAGATCAAAGCTTCTTCCTCATCTACTTCCAAGGGGCCGATTATGAAGCAAGCAGTGAATATTCCGACATACAAGATTGATCCGGCTCTGATCAACTTGGTGAAGTCCAATGATTTCCATGGGCTCAAAAATGAAGACCCCGTCACACACATTAGTCAAATTTGTGGAGAATTGCGATATGATAAAAATTGACAGATTTCCACAAAATGTGCTCTACTTGAAGCTATCCCGAGTTCTCTAGCGGGAATCGCGCGGGAGTGGTTGAACAAATTGGATGATGAATATGTGGAGTCTTGGGACCACATGGTTGAGGTTTTCTTCGAGAGGTTCTTTCTGCCCGAGAAGACCAATGACATGATCAGAAAGATCCACAACTTCACGCAACAAGCAGGAGAGACGTATTCTGAGACCTGGGAGAGATTTCAGATCATGCTCAGGCGACGCCCGCATCACGGGCTTGATAGGGATACACAAGTAAAGATCTTCTATTTTGCTCTCTCCGAGCATGATAGAAGTAAACTCGATTCAGCCGGTTCTGGATTCTTCCTGAATAACACAGACACTAGATGTTGGGAGATCCTTAAGAATATGGCTAAGAAACAATCATGGGGTGAAAGAGGCAATGTGGAACAGGTTCGAGTGGCAGGTGAATCTAAAGAAATAAAAGAGCTGAATGACAAGTTAGATCTTTTAGCCAAGAAATTGCTAGCTAAGGAAGATGCATCCGAGGATGAGGAAGCCCAAGTAAAATTCATGCAACAATAGGGCTACAAAAATAATGACTATTCCTGGATAAAAGACAAAAAGTTCTCATGGAAGGATCCTAATAACTTCCTACAAGATCCGGAGGCAAAGCCACAACCAAGGGGTGACGATAAGAGCACCAAATTGCTTAGTCAAATGGTGCAGCAGAATCAGGAAATGATGACTATGTTTGGTAAACAACTGCAGTCTCAGGGTGACATCTTGACCAAATTTGGGCAGACGCTGCAAAGCCATGGAGCACAAATGTGGGCGTTAGAAACCACCATGACCCAGATCTCAAATGAAGTGGCGGACATCAAGCACGCCAATCAGCAGAGACAGGCCGGGAATGCAGATGTGGTCCAAACACATCATCAAGTTAAATACATGGCTGTGATCAATGAGACAGAACCCCAGGTGGCAGAGATAAAGGATCAAAGCAAATTGATGTTTGATACGAAGGCTACACCAGCAATACCGTATCCTCGCAGTCATTATGGACTGCCAGGTGGATACACTCCTTTCAAGAAATCCCACCAGGAGCCCATGATGGTTGCGTCCCCGCCTAGGAAAGAAGAGCAAGTGAAGGTCGTCTGTCAAGGTGTGGATACATCTATTGCGAGAGAGGAGCCACATCAATTATACATGTTTATGATGTTCCGACAAAGTCCACACCAGAGGGAGTCTTCGAAGCAAGCTTAGGGGAGTTGGCCCCGAAAAGCTCATATGTGCCACCACACAAGCGTGTTAATGCGGCAGTTGTGTCAAGTCTGGACAACCTTAAGCCAAAGAAAGAGCACCGGCATTATAGAAAATTCTTGGAGATGTTCAGAAAGCTTCATATCAACATTCTGTTGGTGGAAATGATTGAGAAGGTCCCCGCCTATGGGAGGTTTATCAAAGAAATAATCCACAAAAAATGGTGGATTAAAGACACTGATGTATGCCGGATGAATGAAATGGTGAGCTCAATCATCCATGGGAGCTTACCACAGAAGAAGAAAGATCCAAAGAGCTTTTACATTCCATGCTCGATAGGCGATAGACACTTTCCACGAGCTCAATGTGATTCGGGCGCGAGCATAAATCTCATGCCGCTGTCCACATTTAAAAAGATGGGGTTAAAGGACATGAAGAAGTCAGCGACAACCATTGAATTGGCTGATGGATCCATAGTACGACCATACGGAGTTTGTGAGGATGTACTCGTCAAAGTAGATAAGTTCATTTTTCCTGTAGATTTCGTCATCATGGATATGTCGCAGCTTCATAGTTATGAGATGCTACTGGGTAGGCCGTTTCAAGCAACGGATGATGTAGTAACCGCAATCGGGAGAGGTACATTGACATTGGGGATAGGTCAAGATCGGGTGGAGTTCAAGCTACCGCACGATCCTCTGAGCACCTTCTCCAAGGTACCGAGTTGATGAGAAGCTTGAAATAGTCTAGCCTAAGACGTTAAATAAGGGCGCTTGTTTGCAGGCAACCCAACCATTGGTACCTTAGATTAGTTCATTTACATTCGTAGTTTAATTTGTTTTTACTTAGTTTTTAGTGTAAAAAAGATACCGTGATCGTTTGCTATATGTGCAGGGCTGAGGCAGGGTCGATACCATCGACCCTTGTGTCGATCGCATCGACTGTGGTATAGGTTGGCGACTGCAGGAATCACACTGCGTCGATACCATCAACGGCCTCGTCGATGGTATCGACATACCTAAAGGCAGATCGCAAAGTCAAGGTCGATGGTATCGAGATGCCAGTCGATACCATCGAGATCTCTAGAGATTTTCAGAAGAAATCGGCTCAGTGAAGTCGATACCATCGACGACCCTGTTGATGGTATCGACACATTCAAGCAAAGAAGGCGGCGGCCGGGCCTCACGAGGATTTGCCCTAATCTGAGAGTCGATACTATCGACTCGCGTCGATAGTATCGACGCGCCACGTCAACGATCCGTGAAGATCAACGGCGATCGCAGCAGCCAAGAAGTCGATCCGGGGGATGGGTCGATACTATCGACCCGCGTCGATAGTATCGACACGTCAGCAATTCGGGCCCCGCAGATCCAGCCATCGACAACCTTCGATACTCGCGGAGGTACGGATCGTGCTACCCGACTCGATACCATCGACTCACGTCGATAGTATCGACGGTCAGACAGTAGCGCCGACCACGGCTATATATGAGGAGTGTTTGCGTCAGATGACATCACACCTTTAGTGCAATCTTCCTCCACTTGTGCCGAGCGTGTTCCAGAGCTATCTAAGCTCGACAACGAGCAACACCGAGCTAGTTCTTCATCGAGTGGAGATTCAATTCTCCGATCTTCACCGAGCTCCCTTTCGATTCCTCCTTCTCTCACAATCATTGTGCACGTAGCTGGTGCGTCTTCTTCACGCACGAATCCGATGGATATCTCGGAGTTCGTGCCACCTCTGAACGCGTCCGTTGCATGCTCGCAGCTGATTCATCCATCCGTGGAAGTGAAGAAGATCTACGAGGAGATTTTGAAGAGGAAGATAGAGCCGATCGACCCGATATGTTGATCGGGATACAATCCGCAACCTCAGGTTCGAAGCGAACCTTGCCTATGTGTTGAAAGGACAGGCCCGACACATGGAGATATGGCCTGATGAGCGGGAGTATCATTCTGACGGCCTGCCGTTCTTCGGCGAGTGGCCCACGTACAAGGAATTGGTGGCTGAGTTCATAGCATCACTGGACGTCTGCGTCGTGCCCAACGACGTCATAGCCACCGACCGCGAGTGGATTAACGGCCGAGTGTCGTTCCGATTGTACAACAACGACTACACCCTTACACTCTGGCAGTTCAATGCGATCTTCAACTGGAACCACTCGTGGTCCGACTACTGGTGCCCGGACAACCGCACCGACTACGACGCCATCTTCACCGAGCGGGTTACGGTGCCGCCGGGGAAGTCAGTAAGCTACCATAATGCTGTTGTAGCTCATTTCGAGCACCCTTTCATCTGAATTCTACACCAGATGCTCAGTTCGACATTGTTTGCTCGGGGTGATTTGGCCCTCAGCAAGTTTCAGGAGATGGACTTATTCTTTTTGTATAAGCTCCTGAAGCGTCAAGAATGCAATTGGGGTGCCTTCTTTCTACAGAGAGTTTTGGTGGTGAAGAGGAGTACGAGGAAAGAACTGATTCACTTCGGCGGGCTCATCACCAAGTTGGCCTTCTACCTTGGGCTTAATTTCCAGATGCTTACTCCTATATCCACAAGGAGCAAGGTGAACTTGCAACATTTGCACCGGTCCAATCTCATTCTTCTTCGAGATGGTTTGGCGTATGCGCACTGCCACGTCAACCACGCCTAATAGGAATGCTCGCTGCCCGACCCGGTCTTCAACATCGAAGGGGCGCAACACTTCCGATGGCCAATCATAGCCATCGTCGACTCCGATGAAGAAGGTGGCGACAACGGAAATGACGATGAGGCTAAGGAGGAAGAGGAGGCATTTACACCTCTTTGAGCACAAGTGGCATCACAGAAGCGTCCTCGGATGCATCCGGGTGCATCTTCATCATCACATCCTACACCGCCACCACCACCGCCCTCGCAGCCAAGCGAGGATGTCTATTCTATGCAGGACATGTACACTATGCTGCAAGACATCCATCAAACGCAGCAGCAGCACATGGCAATGTATACCAGTATTCAAGACACTACGAACCGTCTACTAGACAATCAACGGGCAGTGTTCCAGAATGAGCGTCTTCTCCTTGACAACCAACAACAAATTCATGATCGGTTGCAATGGATGGAGATGCAACAGGAGCCCTTTTATGACCACTATTGGAGCCAAAATTACTTTGGAGGCTATCCAAAACCTCCACCTAGGGCCCAGTTTGATCCAAGTTTCCATGGGGAGTATCCGTCCTAGGACCCTACGGCTCCGCAGTACCCGCCTCCACCTGAACAGTAAAAGTGGTATCTCTGTTCCAACCTTTAAGATTGTTTTTGACTATGAGGCATAGTCAGATTCAAGCTTGGGGGGGGGGGTAGTTGGAACAGTTCTATTTTCATTTTCTCTATTTTTAGTTTTATTGCTTTTGTTTCCTGTCATTTGTTTTCTGCAATCTTAGTTTGTTTTAGGATCCACAATCTATCTAGTGTAATCATGGATGTCTTTAATGTTGAGTCATCTCAGTTGCATGTGCATGGGGAATTGAGGGAAACTAAAAATTTTTGAGTGTTCACAAGCTTGAGTGTTGTTTAACCTTGATCATTTAACTTAGAAAATGATTGGTTTTGTCAACTTTAAAACAGAAAATCACAACTGTATATTCCTAATGATTCATGAAAGTGGACGGAAATGGTTGTTTGAGCCTAAACTAACCAAATGATAATGAGACTTTAATTTGAAGTAAGAGAGAAAAAACCTCTTAGCTACTACACAGGTCAGTAAGGAGGGACACATAATATTTTTTCTAAGGTTCAGTCAACTAGTCTTGTGATCTGTCCATCTCATTGTTTTCACAATCCACCCAAGATTTGGAAGTAAAGTAAGATTTTAACCTTCTTGATTGCATGGCATGTAGATAGGACTTGCACTGCAACCATCTTGATATGTTTTGCATGGAAAATGAAAAACAAAAAGGTTAGAATAGGTATACATGCACATTACCCTTAGGTGCATGTCATGTAAGTGCATTCATAACTTTTATGCATAAAGTATGTCATGTACCTTATTTATTCTTTAATGGTGAATCACATTGTTCCATACCTTCCAAATAATTCAAATGTTGGAGTTATGTAGAAAAAAATAAGCCCAATAAGTATTTATTGCCAATTATGGATATAAGGGTTGGAAAAAAAAAGAGAAAAAAATTCTAAAAAATCTGACACAAAAAAAAAGTTATTTTCAGAAATAAGAATAAGAAGGAGAAAGGAACATAATTTCACTTGAATTTCAAGATGAGTGAGTACATGATGTAGCTTAATTAGATATCCATCTCATGTTGAGATAGGATTGTTAGTGCATACATCATTCCACCTAATCTTAGGCATTAGGGCATTTTTCATGTACATTTGCATCATTTAGGGCATTTTTGTTTTATGCATGTTGAAATCGTATAATACTTCCATTTATTCCATGAGCCACCTATTTCATCTAACCGTTGCTCGGATTGGTAGGCCACCGTGAATTTCTCCTCACTAATGAATATCAGGAGAACTGCTTCCATGTAGATGGTAGTTAGGGAGAGAAACGTAGTATAGAAGATCACAAGATGCACTAAGTCTGGACCGGCGAATTTTATTATGTTAACTGCCTTATGTGATAGTGTTCATCAGTTTGAGGTTAATATCTTTTATGGATGATCATTGTCACCTTTAGGGTAATTATCATTCTGTGGTTAGTGAGGGCCGGTATGCGAATGTCCGGTGGGAGTCATATGGGATGTTTGTTGTGATGCTTTGTTCTTTAGTTGACTCTGGAAATTCTATTCTAAGGATTAGTTGCTTGAGGGCGAGAAATGTTCAAGCTTAGGGGAGTTTGATGCGATGATTTTGAGTCGCATTTATAGACTTGTTTGATAGGTGTTTTATGCATTTATTAGTCATTTTCATGGTTAATGTTGCATAATTCATTCATTTTGGTCTATGCTACTTCTTTATGTCAAATTCCCTTTATTTAAGCATTTTGAGTATTAATTATCGAAAGAATATAATTTGTGTGGATTTATGTGGTTCGGTGTGTTAATTTCAGGAAAAACAAGCATCTGCTGTCGTTGATACCATCGACAGTGGTCGATACCATCGACCGGACCACAGGTTGCCAGCCGCAAGGACCAAAAGAAAGTCGATACTATCGACAGGGATGTCGATGGTATCGAGATACCATCAGGTTTCTGGCGAGAAGTGCATCGATACTATCGACCAAAATGTCGATACTATCGATTGGTGGAGCTACAATGACACAAAATGACAAAACTGTCGCTACAGGTTTGTCGATACCATCGACCCGCGTCGATGGTATCGAGATGACATCAGGCGCTCAGACGAAAGAAAAGAAGGATTGCCGCTACCACGCTAGGTCGATACCATCGACCCGCGTCGATGGTATCGACACCGTCAGATATGAGTTTGTTTCAGATTAATCTTAATCGGACGACCGTGGTTAATTTGGGACCTAATTCGGGAGATATACCTAATGACAGCGCCCTTGACTGGGGGAGGAGATCATTAGTTGCTGCACACATCCCGGAGAGCAAGGAGAGAAGAACGGAGCACGAGTGCACGTCCCAGCCGATCCAGATGTTGAAGAAGACGAATTCCACCACCGAAAGGCGGGAGAACGTGGATTCCACGCCAAGGATCGATTGGACCTTCTCCGTTCAGGGGTTTAATCACTCAATCACGTTTTCCTTCATGTTTCCCTTTTTCTTCTCCACATTGTACTATGAGATGAACATGCGGGGCTAATCCCCTTTGTCTTTAGGACCGGGAGTAGCCCGGGGATTCATTGTATGATGATTTTATAATAGTAATTCACATCTTATCTCTTAAATTCGTGGTATAATTTTGTTTTCTCCAATATATTATTATGCTTGATCACCATAATAATAACCTAATGCCCTTAATTGCTTTGAAAGAAGAATTAACGGTTGAAAAGAGACGGAATTTACATTAATTGATAAATCCCTTGAACAAGGTGGTGTAAGATTGATGGTGGATACCGAGAGGTCGTTCCTAATGCACCTAGTTTAGGGTATAGGTTACTACGATGGTGGAACCAACCTAGACATAGGTAGTGAATTGTACCACGACAATGGGCAATTTTGATTTCAGGCCACTACCCAGATAGAGAGATAAAATTGAGTAGCTATATAGAATTTAATACAATGAAAACCTGTGGTGAAACCGCAACCCTAAAGATCTTCTTTGAATTGATTAAACCAACATTTAATCGATTGATTATTTTGTTTTATTTTTATTTTCTTTTAATTTTAACAACAAATCTCAACTATTTAATCGGATTAGCTGATCGCGAGTAGTTAGTAGGAGTCCCCGATGATTTCACGTATCCCTGAGTTCGACTCGGGCCTCAGAAAGGCCTGTACTACTTCGACGCGTTCACTTGCGTTTCTGCGCACGGTAAATTTGCGTCAATGTTGTAATACATGTATTATATACAATAGTTTAAACATGTTGTCTTTTAATGAATGGCCTATTGTAATATGGGTATTTTATACAACATGTGGTGTACCCATTGTAATATATATTATACAACAGTTGAACCACATTATCTTTCAATAAACACACCCGTTGTAATAGGGTTGTTTTTTACAACATGCGATGCACCCGTTGTAATATATATTATATAACAGTTGAAGCATGTTGTTTTTCACTAAACACTCCCATTGTAATAGGGATGTTTATTACAACATGTAGTGCACTTGTTGTAATATACATATTTATACAATAGTTGAAGCATGTTGTCTTTCCATACATTCAACCATTGTAATAGGATTGTTTATACAACATGTTGTGTGTCTGTTGGAATATACACATTTTATACAACATGTTATGCATGTTGTAGTTCACTAGAAACACATGTTGTAATAGGTATCTTTTTTCCAGACACACACATTGTATTATGTTTGGATAACACAATATGTGTTGTTTGTTGTAGTATCATACATTTTACAACATATCATTAACTGTTATCTTTGATTAGAGTTTGGCCAGTCATATATCGAACCAATTTTATTGATCAAATTAATCATATCATTAATAAATTATAATAAATATGCAATTATACTTTTTTCGTTTCACAAACAAGCACATAATTGAACAAAATTTCCATCAAACCTTGAAAGAAACTCATATTGAATTTCATTAATATTCAATCATCAATACAAAGATTCAATAATACAAAGTACTCAGTATCCACTCTAGAATTGAACTAAAATCTAACTAAAAAAGTTCCACACATTGGTCTATGCTAAAGAACAAATTTCTCCCACTCATGTCACATAATCTTATTGCTCAAGAACACATGTCGCCCACTCATTTTGGACCTTCACTACTAAAAAAATGGCTTATAACATCACTTTTAAAGGCGTCGGTTGTATAAATATATCGACACCTAAAACCTAAAGAGTTAGTTTAATAAAAAAACTGACATCTATCTGTCAGACACGGGTATCACTTTTATTCAGTGTCAGTTCCCTAAAAACAAACCGATGCCTAAAAGTAACCGCCAAATCCAAAATTTCTAGTGAAAAAAATTACCTCCAAAATTTAACATATGTCGTCGGTTATTAACTATTAAACTGACGATGAAAGGTTATTCGCGAGACAGAAATTGGGCACATTTTGGTCGTCAGTTTTGCTACAATGACCAACGCTTATGGATTTTCCCGCGTTGTTCCCGGGAAATTTTCACACCCTTTGAGCATCGGTTTCTGAAAGAAACCGACGACTATGGTCATTAATCGAGAATAAAATTTTTTAATCGGCATATGTAGATAGACGTCAGTTTTTTTCTAGTAAAAACTGACGACTATCATTGAGAATATGTGTCAGTTTGTTTGTAGAACTGACACCTTTAGTTTAATGTGTCGGTTTTATTTAAGAACTGACACCTAATGTTAACTTAATAGCACCCACGCGAGCCCGACTCTTCCCCTTTCTTTGTTTCATTCATTCTCACGCTACTCCAGGGTTTGGTCTGGCGATTTCTCCTCTGCCCCCACGCCGCCGCTTGCTCCGGCCGCGCGCTGCTCCGCTTGCTTGCTGGTCCTATGCCCACTTCCTCTACAGCTTGCCCTCTGCCCCCAGCTCACTGCTCTGGCGACCTTCTCTCCTGCTCTGGTGGCCTTCTCTCCTGCTCCGGCGTCCTGCTCTCCCCGCACCGCTGTTGCTCGCTACTACTACTCTCCTCATCGCTGCCGCCGAAGGTACCTGCTCTGCTCTTCTTCTTCCTCTGCCCTCAAGCAGGTACCCTGCTCTGCGACCGATGATGGTGTGTGAAATCATAGGTTGGCACGGTCATGCTGGGCAGCACGGCCGTGTTGGCTGATTTTGTGCTATATTGCTCAATTATAATTAGATAGCTGCATTTGTGTATAATGATTATCCTCATGGTTGACCTAATTCAGTAAATTGTGCTTGCATATATTTCTGTTTCTAATCCTCATGCTTGACCTAATTCAGTAAATTTTGATGCATGTTGAAATAAGATTTAAACTTGTGCATTCTAGCATCCTAATTTGATTTGATTATGTGCTTTGAACCTTGAAACATGTGTGTTAAAGATACATTGAATCCCTATATTGTATGATGTAGATTGATGATAATGTATGAGCTAGTTTGAAATTTTGAAATCAATTATGAATCTCTCCATCCCTAGGTCATACTAATTTAATTATGTGTTTTTTTATCTTGATGATGAACATGCATGGACACTCAAAATGTTGAAATCAATGTTATAGAATATGATACCTAGATTAAATGATGTTACATGAAACCTAGGATATGAATGATGAAACTAGGATTGTAGGTATTGGAATGACAGCATATATACATGTATTTGTTGGCCTAGAAACCCGTCCAAGATTTACTCATTAGGAGTAAATCTTGGATAGTCCCCGGTTTGGGACTGTTCTTGAACACCTAATCTCACTTAGGATGTAAGTGTATAATGTGTATTTGATTTTCAAGAAAAATTCAGCAGCATTTCTCCATTTGTTCTCTAAGTACATATGTACTTAGAGAACAACGGGGAAATGTTGCCGAAATTTCTTGAAAACCCAATACACATTATACACTTACTAGTGAGATTAGGTGTTCAAGAATGGGATAGGTGGTACACATTTATTATATATAAGAATGACAACACATGTATTTGTTGGCCTAAAATTTTAACCATGCAAAAACTCTAATCCTAGACCCTAATCTTGTTGTAATATATACTTGTTTTCTCTTTGATCATAGAATGGATAGATCATGGATGTCCATTCGCAATCGCTGCACCCCAGAGTTTATTTCTAGTCTTGACCAGTTTATTAGATTTGTCGAGGAACATAGGAAACAACCTGGAGATAGGTTCTACTGTCCATGTAGGCATTGCGGTAACAACTTGAAAGTCAGCATTGGTGACGAAATCAAAAGTCATGTCATGTGCAACGGGATTATGCAAGGCTATACAAAATGACACTGGCATGGAGAGATTTCAAACCCGAAACTAGTGGATGTCGATAGCAGTGCTTGTGTGGAAGAAGAAATTGCCTCCGATGATGTAGATGTGAATGAACCAGTTCCAGTAGACATCGTTGATGCAATGCTGGATAGTTGTGGGGTAGAGCACACCGATCCACCTCCCATTTTTAGAAACATTGTGCATGATGCTGAGATATCATTATACATAGGTTGTACTAAGTTTACGAAGCTTAGCACTGTGTTGAGATTATATAAGCTGAAAGCTAACAATAGATGGAGCGATAAAAGCTTCACGTCATTGTTGTCTTTGTTGAAAGAAATGCTTCCTGAAGGAAACGAGCTGCCAATCGCAACATACCAGGTAAAGAAATTGTTGTTCCCAATGAGAATGGATGCCAAGAAGATACACGCTTGCCCAAATGATTGTGTATTATTTCAAAAGGACTATGTGGATTTAAAAGATTGTCCAAAATGTGGTGTGTCACAGTATAAATTGCCGACTTTGGGAGAGTCCAAAACTAGTTCTCCTGCCATGGTGATGTGGTATCTACCTATAATATCATAGTTTCAACGCTTGTTTGCCAATCCGATAGATGCGAAGAATTTGAGGTGGCATGCAGATGTTAAGAAAAATAATGATGGGATCCTACAACATGTGTCTGATTCCCTACAGTGGAAGAAGATTGATCTATTGTACCCTGAATTTGGTGAAGAAGTCAGGAATCTAAGACTTGGGCTTTGTACAGATGGGATGAATCCGTACAGGACATTGAGCAGCCAACATAGCACTTGGCCAGTCATGCTTGTTATATCACTACTACAGAAACAGCCTTTGGCGTCGGTTGTTTAACCCCCTTTGGCGTCGGTTTCTGAGTGACACCTATGTGGGCGCCGCTAAAGGTCGGACACTTCGGCGTCGGTTTTTTAACCGACGCCTATTTAACATATAGGCGTCGGTCTTTTAGTAGATAACCGACACCAAAAGGGTTCGTGCCACAGAAAACGGCGTCATCTAGGACACATTCTGCGTCAGTTATCTACTAAACGACCGACGCCTATGTGGACTATAGCGTCGGTGTTTACTTGGTAACCGACGAAGAAAGAGTCCTAGATGACGCTGTTTTCTGTGGCGTGAACCCTTTTGGCGTCGGTTATCTACTAAACGACCGATGCCATACTTCAAGACAACACGGCCGTGCTTCCCTGCACGGCCGTGTTTAGTACTATAGGCGTCGGTTTTATATGAATAACCGATGCCTTTTCCACCACAGTCGTGCTTTCCTGCACGGTCGAGTTGTTTGTACTATTAGGCGTCAGTTTTTATCCAATCACCGACGCTGTAGGTCTTTGCTGATGGTTTTCTGTAAATAACCGACGCCTATATCTTTTTTTTTTCATATCAGTTTGTAGGCCTGCTGTGGATGGTCAGTAGGATGAGAACATGCAGTTCAGTTTTCTGAACTGCAGGTTTATGACATCCATTGATATCAGCCTACAAACAGGCCACAAACCTGCAAAAGTCCCAAGGAAAATTTCACACAAGTAGATACATTCAGACATCAATTCAATTCTCACATTCACACATATAGAAACATTCAAATACATGTATTAACATTCAGAAATATTCATTTACAAAGTATCATTCATTATCGCTATCAACATCCCAATTATATCTTACAGTTGCCACTGCTTGTATGGCTTTTGCCCATTCTTCTCTTATTTCATTTAATGCTTTGATCGTATATGGAGCATGTATATTTTTTAAGCGTTTACCTATAGTGTTGTCAATTTTAAACACCTGCAAAGAGAATGATGTATATATATAAGTAATAATATAAAAATAAGATTGATATATTTCATACTAACTAATGAGACTATATATAATACCTCATGTATGGTATCGATGTCCAATGCGGCATGTTTGATAATCATCTGCATAAATCGCATCACATAGTATGCGCATGCCCAGCCATTGTCTTGTGTAGCGCACTATAAATTGAAACATACAAAATAATACAACTAAGCACAATTCACATCAATAATATATACATTGGAGTTGGGAACTTACTTGTACGTTCTGCTAATTTATTGGCTGGTTCTTTTTCCTTGGGACTGTTCCTCCAGCCTTTTTGAATGCATCTAAACCCCTACATGTTAATATAACACAGTAAATTACATAAGTAAATAGTAATGTAATAACAGATGTTAACAGATACAAAAATGAAATATTTCTCACCAGAATAATGGCATTCTCATTACGTGTCCAATTTTAGTGTTTAATGTACTTCCCGCGGGATCTAGATAATAAACAGTGAACGTCCCGGGGACAATAACTAGTAACTCCCAATGTTTACCGCTAGAGGTAAAAAGTTAACAATTAATAACTCAAAATGCACAATAAAAATGGAATTTTCTTAAGTCCAAATTATAAATAAAGTAAACTTACTTGACATTGAATGGAGCTATTATTATCGTCTTCTTTTGCTAACCAAAAATTGTAAAAGCATCTATACAGTATTGTTGAACATTATCAGGGTCTTTAGCTACCATACTAATCAATGATGGAATCAAAAATCCCACATGATCAAATGCAAATTGTTTGCAATGATCTTCGACTAAGTAGTTGCAAAACATGTATTACGTATGCATTAATATATAAGAAACCAGATCACCGGATCTTACACAAGGTATATGGATGTACAAATAAGATCTCACCTTATCCATGTCTCTATCATTGATGTATTCAGCCAATCATACATAAATAGCTCAATAATATCTTGTATAAATAAAGAGCTATCGTATGATTGACCTGCATAATCTGCATCTAAAGAAACAATTATCGGGCAATGTATATTATGTGCCCGTAGCCAACATGCCATTCCCCTACAAGCAGGACCTAACGGGTATGTTAGGTCAGTTGGAACCCAAGTTGGTAATGCGGGAAGTGGAGGTGGAGGCCTAGGTGCTCCTGGTGTCTTCTTTTTAACCTGTATATATAATTTCAGATCAGTTGACATCATATATACACATTAACAGTCTAAATCAATGTAAATTTATCTTACAATTTCAGTAGTGTAGACGACATCTGCTTTGGGCCACAATATGACCCCGCCTTCTGCCTCAGCAAGTGTATCAATATCCGGGTGGGGATATGGCAATGTAGCTTCCCTCCAACCGGGTAACACACGTAATGGGCTCACACGAACGTAGCCCTGTGGCATTGGAGTCCCGTGAAACCTTTCCCCAGGAAGGGACGGGTAAGCATGCACCTCTGCAACAACATAGTCTTGTATTCTTAAGCGGCATGGCTTCAATGCCTACAAATTTATGTAAAGAATGTTATACATATATACATATCATCTTGAAAACATATCATCTTGAAAAGACTAGCTACAATGTCATAAACAATACTTACAGCAGACGTGTTAGGCGATGGGTCTCCAGGATTACTCGCAGTCTGTGCATCAGGAGAAGAGTGGGTCGCCATAGGCTGATTGGAAGCCTGAGATGCCTGCCACCGCAGCAATTCTTCCTTGACCTTCTCAGCAACTACATCATTGACCTTCTTAGCAACTATATCCTCGACTCTCTTATGCTCCTATACATGGATAAAAGAAACATTAGCTTCTTATTATTGAATTTCCTTTTGCAGTAACATTCTAAAAAAAGAATAGGTTACCTCTTCTTGAGAAAGTCCCACTATGGGTTTGCGCTGGGATGGCCCAAAGAATGCTTTGATGCTCACAGCAGCGCCTGCACCCCTAACACGTCCAGGATGCTCTAGGTTACCCAGAGCAACTGTCAATTCATCCCTTGTGCCCTGAGGGATGAACGTGCCTTGTTTCCTCTTCTCGTGCAGCTCCCGCTAATCACCATCAACAGAAATTGGTAAATTAACACCACAAATAATCAATATTCAAACGATTGCTCTAAGAGTTGTATTTTACCATTTTCGAAGCCGCCTCAGCAGTTACGGGCTTCTTTATTTCACCCTTCTTGTTTTTCCTCCCAGCTATCCAGATATCATGGCGAGGCATGGGTGTGGTAGACTCCTGAGTAGGAGCAGACTCCTGAGTAGCTGCAGACTCCGCATGTAGTCTTTGGTGAACGCTTGCATAGCCTTTTGGACCCATAATGTGGTCATGCACATTCAGTGCACGCCTTGCTTTTTGTGCGTCACTGAGGGCCTAGTTAGTATGCACATTAATGATTTGGTTAGTATCACTAAATGTTAATCTTGAATAGGTGAATACAATGTATATTAATTAAATTGGGAGTGACACCTAATACCTTGAATTCTTCAGATTTTCTTGAAGCAACAAAATTGTCCCAATCTTCTTTGTCCAAGAAGTTCCATTGTTCAAGGGCTGACTTCTTTTTCTTATCACCCTCTTTTATGTATTCTCTGTTCAGATTTGTCCTATAATTCCTAAGCATCTTTCCAGCACGTTGCATCACACTTTTATAATGCAACTTCTCATCCAATGCAAACAAATTCTGTAAAATAGAAATGTTATTAACTAGTATCCAAAATAGAATTGCAAATAATAGAATTTGTAATCTAAAAAATAGAATTGCAAATAATAATAACTCACGCATAAATCCTTCCATATCAAGTCTTTTTTCCCCTGAGGAACTTTATGCCAATTATCATACTTAACACCACAATGGCTCCGAGTGGTACACCCAAGATAGTTTACAAAATTATTGCGGTTCACTCCAATTGCATTTCCTCCATTATCAAACTCCACAACCAATTTGGATCCACTGCCACTAAGCGCTATTAACTTCTTCAACAGAGTGATGCCCCTTTTCTTGTTAAGTGTTTGGTGTTGCGCATCAAGTTGCTCCAGTGCTTCAGTGGGTACATGTGCATCATCAACCTAAAATTTGACAAAAATAAACACACTGAATTAGCCTAATATAGAAATATAAGATATATGACATAACTAGAAGATAATGAATTTTATAGAAATACAGGATATGTTTTTAGAACTTACATTGGTATCCTCGCCATGCTCGTCATTGACAGCATACTCATCATGGACTTCATGCTTATCATGGACATCATGCTCATCATGGTCAGCCATCTGAAAATGTCATTAAAAAGGCAAACATTTAGCATTTGTATTAACTAGAAAAAGGCAAACATTTAGCATTTGTATTAACTAGAAAAAGGCAAACATTTAGCATTTGTATAAACATACATGTCTTTAAAATTGTGATCTTTTATCAATTAACAATCCTTCATTGTGATCTCCGCGCACATATAAGTCATCATTAGCTTCAATATTTTGTGGAGTTGGCAACCCAACTGAGAATGGACTGGAGTCATCATACTTATCATAGTACTCTTCTTCACCTATAGGATCTTCAATGAACTGTCTTTTACCATGAAGAACAACCGACCATTTATCATTTGTAGGATCATCGATATAGAATATTTGTTTTGCCTGTGATGCCAATATGAATGGTTCACCCTTCTCGCCAATCTTTTCAAAGTTCACCAAAGTGAAACCCAATTCATCCACTATAACTCCTTTGGTGTTATCAACCCAATTACATTTAAAGAGAGGAATTTTGAAATCTATGTAGTCAAACTCCCAAATGTCTTCAATGACATGCAACGATTACGAATGGACATCCATGATATATCCATTCTATGATCAGAGAAAACAAGTATATATTAGGAAACAAGTATATATTAGGAAAAGATTAGGGTATACACTTACATCCTAAGTGTATAATGTGATGTCATTCTTATATATAATAAATGTGTACCACCTATCCCATCCTTGAACACCTAATCTCACTAGTAAGTGTATAATGTGTATTGGGTTTTTGAGAAAATTTCGGCAGCATTTCCCCGTTGTTCTCTAAGTACATATGTACTTAGAGAACAAACGGGGAAATGATGCCGAAATTTTCTCGAAAACCCAATACACATTATACACTTACATCCTAAGTGAGATTAGGTGTTCAAGAACAGTCCCAAACCGGGGACTATCCAAGATTTACTCCTAATGAGTCAATCTTGGATGGGTTTCTAGGCCAACAAACACAATAATAGATATGTACATGTTAGGGTTTCATCACAATTGATGTTAGGGTTTCATCAATGTTAGGGTTTAATCAAATCAAATTAGGATGCTAGAATGGATTTAAATCAAATTAGGGTTTAAATCAAATCAAACACGGCCGTGGCTGTGTTGGCCTACCACGGCCGTGCTGGGCAGCACGACCGTGCTGTCCAGAACGGCCGTGCTGCCCAGCACGGTCGTGGTAGGCCATTCTTCTCAGTTCTCAGTGAAAGAAGGGGTGAAACTTAGATTTAGATGCAATATTAGGCGAGCAACAACAACTAACCTCCCAGCAGTGGTGGCGGTGACCGGCGAGCTCCAGGCAGCAGGGCAGGCAGGTGCAGCGGTGGCCGGCGAGCTCCAGGCGGTAGGGCAGACAGACCAAGGAGCAGCGACGTCGGCGTCAAGGAGCAGCGGCGTCGGCGGGCGGCGGCAAGGAGGAAGGCGGCACGGCGGTGAGCTCCAGGCGGCAGGGAAGGCAGACCAAGGAGCAGCAGTGGCTGCGAAGAAGGGGGCGCGGAGAAGGGGAAGAAGGCAGCAGCAGTGGCGGCGGAGAAGGGGGCGCGGCGGTGGCGCGGCGACGCTGTCGTGGAGGAAGAAAGAGCTTTCGTGGAGGAGAAATCGGCGGCGTGGTCGGGCGACAGCAGAGAAGAAAAAGGAAAATCGGCTCGCAATGAAACAGAAGAAAGGGGAAGAGTCGGGCGATCGCGGGATCTTAAGTTCCCAAATAGCGTCGGTTGTTTGAACCAACCGACGTCCAATTGGATGATATTTTCACGAAATTGTTTGGCGGGAACCACTTTCAGCGTCGGTTATCAAAGGTTAACCGACGCTGAAAGTGACACTTTTCATGCAAATTTTCATCGCCCATAGGCGTCGGTTTCTATCTACATCACCGACGCTGAAAGTGACACTATTTTTTTGCTCAAAAATTGGATTTTGCGGGCGACTTTAGGCGTCAGTTTGTTATTAACAACCGACTCTGTATTCAAAGCGGTACCCGTGTCTGGCTGGTCTTCGAATATAGACGTCGGTTTGCCTAAATAACCGACATCTAATATTTTAGGCGTCGGTTTTCCTAAAGAACCGACGCCCAAAAAAGCGACACTGAATGTTGTTTCTGTAGTAGTGTATACAATCTTCCTCCCTGGGTGTGTATGAAAAATAAGTACGTAATGCTATCATTGTTGATATCGGGCCCTAAACAACCTGGAAATGATATCAATGTTTATCTTGAACCTCTGATTGATGACTTAAAGAAACTCTGGGGTGAAGGTGTGATGACCTATGATGCTTCATGAAGAGAGACATTTCATTTGCATGCTATGCTGTTTTGCACTATTAATGACTTTCCAGCATATGGGAATTTGTCTGGATATAGTGTCAAAGGAGCTAAAGTGTGTCCTATATGTGAAGAGAACACTGATTCAACAAGACTAAAACATGGCGGTAAGACTGTATATCTCGGTCATCGAAGGTTTCTTACAAAATTCTATCTGTATCGTAGGAAGTGCAAAGCATTCAATGGATTGAATTAGGAACGGAGTGCACCTAAACATATACCAGGGGAGGTTGTTTATGAAAGAGTAAAAGACTTTGTCAATAAATTTGGTAAGAGATCACAATGTATGGCCACACGGAGTGACAAATCTTTATTCAAGAAGAAGTCAATATTTTGGGATCTTCCTTATTGGAGTTCTTTGACAGTCAGGCATTATATCGATGTCATGCACGTTGAGAAAAATGTCTGTGATACTGTCATTAGTACTTTGTTGAATATACCAGGTAAGACTAAAGATGGGATAAAATCCAGAATGGACCTACGTGAAATGGGAATAAGGCCAGAATTAACATAATTATGTGAAATGGGAAATCGGAGAACATACTTACCTCCCGCTTGTTACACATTGTCTAGAAAGGAGAAAAAATCTTTTTGTGAATGTTTGGTAAATGTTAAGGTGCCACAGGGTTACTCATCCAACATCCGTAGATTGGTATCAATGAAAGATCTAAAATTGATAGGTCTTAAATCTCATGATTGTCACACTCTAATGCAACAAATATTGCATGTGGCAATTCGATCTATATTACCGAAGCAAGTAAGGTTTGCAATCACCAGACTTTGCTTATTTTTCAATAGTCTGTGCAGTAAAGTTATTGACCCTGATACTCTCGATAATTTGCAAAGAGAAGTGGTTGTTACCCTATGTCAGTTGGAGATGTATTTTCCTCCGTCGTTCTTTGATATCATGGTACATCTTGTTGTCCACTTGACTAGGGAAGTGAAAATGTTGGGACCAATTTTCTTGCATTGGATGTATCCCTTTGAACGATACATGAGCATTTTTAAAAGTGATGTTCAAAACCATTATCGGCCTGAAGGGAGTATTATTGAGGGTTATGTGGTGCGAGAGGTTATGGATTTTTGCAATGACTTTCTCAGTTGTAATGACACCCCTGGTAATGACAAGAATTTTGGGATCAGGGGTGAAAGTAATCAGCCGTGAGCAGTTGGAACAAGGTCACTTGTATATTTTACACAACATGTTCGAAGTGAGTGTTTGTATTGAGGAACATACCATTTCATCAAAAGACAATATCCTCGAGCCAATACAAGGTGGCTTTCTAGATAGCATAACAAGACATTTATTAAGTGGTTTGAAGATAAAATCTTACATCAACTATCTCAAACACCAGATGATATTACTGAAACTATCAAATGCCTCACCTTTAAACCAAAATTGAATGTTATGTCTTATGAAGGGTATGACATTAATGGATTCACATATTACACAAAGCGCCAAGATGATAAGAGTGTCATCCAAAATAGTGGGGTCACCCTTCAAGCATCAATTATGTTTTTTGCAAGTGCAAAGGATAAGAGTCCACATGAAGCTAAAATGTCATATTACGGTGTCATTGAAGACATATGGGAGTTTGACTGCATAGATTTCAGAATTCCTCTCTTCAAATGTAATTGGGTTGATAACACCAAAAGAGTTATAGTGGATGAATTGGGTTTCACTTTAGTGAACTTTGAAAAGATTGGCGAGAAGGGTGAACCATTCATATTGGCATCATAGGAGAAACAAGTATTTTATATCGATGATCCTACAAATGATAAATGGTCGGTTGTTCTTCATGGTAAAAGACAGTTCATTGAAGATCCTATAGATGAAGAATAGTACTATGATAAGTATGATGACTCCTATCCATTCTCAGTTGAGTTGCCAACACCAGCAAATATTGAAGCTAATGATGACTTGTATGTGCGAGGAGATCACAACAAAGGATTGTTAATTGATAAAAACTCGCAATATTAGAGGCATGTTTATATTTTTTTATATGTTTTATTTTTCTGAATGTGAACTTTACAATGTGAATTACTTTACAATGTGAATGTGAACTTTACAATGTGAATTACTTTATAATGTGAATGTGAACTTTACAATGTGAGATTTACAATGTGAATTACTTTACAATGTGAACTTTACAATATGAATGTGGACTTTCAGATGGCTGAGAATTCTCCTGATGAGCGTGATAATGATTAACACGAGGGTGAGGACATCAATGCGCCGCCTCATAATGTAAGTTTTAAAAATATATTATATATTTATATGTACATGTCCATTTATAGTTATATCCAGTAAGTGTGTTTATTTTGTCAAATTTTAGGTTGATGATGCACATGTACCCTATGAAGCACTTGAGGCACTTGATCAACAACACCAAAAAGTTGACAAGAGAAGGGGCATCACTATGATGAAGAAGTTAATAGCGCAAAGGGGCAATGAACCCAAACTTGTTGTGGATTTTAATAATGCAGGAAATACAATTGGAGTGAATCATAATTTGTTTGTTTCATATCTTGGGTATGTTACTCATAGCCATTGCGATTGTAAGATAGATTCTTGGTATAAAGTTCCTAAGGGGAAGAAAGACATAATATGGAAGGATTTATGTGTGAGTTATTATTAATTTGCAATTCTATTTTGTAGATTACTAATTTTTTGGATACTAGTTAATAGCAATCCTATTTTACAAAGTATATTTGAATTGGATGAAAAGTTGCATCGTAAATGTGTGATGCAATGATGCGGGAGAGTCCTAAGGAACTATAGGACAAATCTCACTTGAGAATACATAAAAGGTGACAAGAAGAAGAAGACAACTACTGAATAGTGGAACTTCCTCGACCAAGAAGAATGGGACGCGTTTGTTGCTTCAAGACAAACTGATGAATTCAAGGTATTAGGCATCACTCCCAATTTAATTAAGATATGTTGTATTCACCTATTCATGATTAACATTTAGTGTTACCTAACTGGGCCCTCAGTGAGGCGTAAAAAGCAAGGCGTGTACTGAATGTGCATGACCACACAATGGGTCCAAAGGGGTATGCAGGCATTTGCCAAAGACTACAGGCTGAGTCTAATGCTCAGTCTGCTTCTACTCAGGAGTCCTCTACTATAGGTTCCACACCAATGCCTCGCCATGATGTCTGGATAGCTGGGAGGCAAAATAAGAAGGGAGAAATAAGGAAGCCCACAACTTCTGAGGTGGTTGCAAAAATGGTAAAATACAACTCTTAGTGCAATCGTTCGAATATTGATTATTTGTGGTGTTTAATTAATTATAAATTTTTGTTTTGGCAATTAGAGGGAGCTACACGAGCTGAGGAAACAAGGCAAGTTCATCCCTAAGGGCACAAGGGATGAATTGACAGTTGCTCTGGGTAACCCAGAGCATCCTGGACGTGTTAGGGCTGTAGGCGCTGGTGTGGGCATCAAAGCGTTCTTTGGGCCATCCCAGTGCAAACATGTCCCAAAAGTGGGACTTTCACAAGAAGAGGTAACCTATTCTTTCTTTATAATGTTATTGTAAAAGAGAATTCAATAATCATAAGCTAACATTTCTTTTATCCATGTATAGGTAGATAAGTTCGTTGATAGGAAACTCGAAGAAGCAATGAGCAAGTGGTAGGAATCTCTGACTGCCACTCAGTAGACAATACCTATGGCATCCCGCTCTACTCCTACTGCAGAGGTTGGGAGTAATCATGTAGACCCACCACCTAGCACATCCGTTGTAAGTATTTTTATGACATAGTAACTAGTCTTTTCAAGATGATATGTATATATGTATATAACATTCTTTACACAAACATTTGTAGGAGTTGAAGCCATGCCGTCTAAAAAGTAAAGAATTTGTCATTGCAGAGGTGTCGGCTTACCCATCCCTACCAGGGAAAATATTTCATGGGTATCCATTACCAGCTGGTTGGGTTCGTGTGAGCCCGGTACGTATATTCCTGAATTGGATGGATCTTCCATTGCCATATGCCCACCCAGATTGTGAAACGCTTGGTGAGGCAGAAGGCAGAGTGATATGGTGGCTAAAAGAGGATGTCCTCTATACTGAAACTGTATGGTAAATTTACATTACGTTAAATTGTTAGTGTGTGTATATAATGTCAATAGATCTGAAATTATATATATATATATATATATATATATATATATATATATATATACAGGTTAAAAAGAAGACACCTAGAGCATCTAGGCCTCCACCTCCACCTCCTACATTACCAAGTTGGGTTCCACAGGACCTACCTGTCCCGTTAGGTCCTAATTGTAGGGGTATGACAATATGGTTAGGCGAACATGATAGAAATTGTCGTATAACTATTTCTATAGATGCAGATGCTGCAGGTCAATCATACGAAAGCAATCTATTTATAAAAGATATTTTGGAGTTGTTTCGATATGATTGACTGAATACATCTGTGATAGAGCTATGTATAAGGTGAGATCTTCTTTATACATCCATATACCTTGTATAGGATCTGGTGATCTGGTTTCTTATTTATTAGTGCATACATAATACATGTTTTGCAGTTACTTAGACAAGATATGTGTAGATTTTTCATTCAAACATGTAGGATTTTTGATTCCATCTTTGATTAGTCTAGTAGCTAAAGATCCTCTGTCAGTTCAACAATACTGCTGTGATGCTTTTACAAATTTTGCTCAAAATAAGAAGACAGTGATAATAGCTCCATTCAATGTGGAGTAAGTTTACTTTGCTTATTATAATTTGGACTTAAGAAAATTACATTTTTATTGTGGATTTTGATTTATTAATTTTTAACTTTTTTACCTCTAGTGGTATGCATTGGGAGTTACTAGTTATTGTCCCCAAGACGTTCACTGTCTATTATCTAGATCCTAAGGGAACTAAATTGAATTCAAAATATGGACACAAAATAAAAATGGCATTATTCCGGTGAGAAATATTTCATTTTCATATCCGTTAACATATGTTATTACATTACTATTTAATTATGCAATGTACTGTGTTACATTAACATGTAGGGGTTTAGATGAGTTCAAAAAGGCTGGAGGAAAGGTCCCCAGGAAAAAGAACCAGCAAATAATTTGGAAGAACGTGGAAGTAAGTTCCCGACTGCAATGTATATATTATTTATATGAACATTGCTTAATTAGTTGTATTTTTTAATATTTTGTATGTTTCAATTTATAGTGTGCTACACAAGACAACGGATGGGCATATGCATACTACGTGATGTAATTTATGCACATGATTATCAAATATGCTGCAGTGGACATCGATACCATTCCTGAGGTATTATATATAGTCTCATTAGATAATATGAAATATATCAATCTTATTTATATATTATTAATTATATATATATAATTTCTTTGTAGGTGTTTAAAACTGACCACACTACAGGAAAGGCCTTACCAGATGTACATGCTCCTTGTACGATGGGAGAATTAAATGATGTAAGAGAAGAATGGGCAACAACCATACAAGTAGTGGAGGTTTTAACATATAATTGGGATATTGATAGCAAATAATGACTAAAGGATGATATTTTGTAAATGAATTTCTGAATTATAATATGTGTGAATGTTTCTACATGTGTCTGAATGTTTATACATGTGTGAATGTGAAAATGAATGAAACTGTTAGTTGTTATATGAATGTTTCAACATGTGTGAATGTGAAAATGAATGGAACTGGAGATTACTACATGAATGTTTCTACATGTGTGAAAATCGAATGGAACTGCAGGTTGCTAAATGTGTGAAAATTAATGTTGTTAATTTTGCAGGTTTGTGGCCTATTGTTGGCTGATATCAATGGATGTCGTAAAACCTGCAGTTCATAAATGAACTGTAGGTTTCTCATCCTGCGACCAGCTACAACAGGTCTACAGACTGACAGAAAAAGAAACTTGCAATAGGTGTCGGTTATTTGTTTAAAATCGACGACAAATGGTTACAACATCAGATAAATAATTATAAACGATGCCTAATGCATGTGATGTGGCATCTGTTATCAATAACTGACGTCGATTTCCCTAATGAGGCTAGACACCACGGCCGTACTGGACAGCGCGGTCGTGGCAGTGGGCCAGACAACACGGTCGTGCTGGCCAGCACGACCGTGGCAGCGGGTGAGATGGCGTCGATTATCACTAAAAAACTGACGTTGATAGTGCCCCAGATGGCGCCCTTTCTGTGGCGTGAAGGTTTATGGCGTCGACTTCAAAGCTAATAACTGACACCTATACCCCCCTACTAGCGCATTTTCGGTGGCACGTGAAGGGTTGTGGCGTTGGTTTGAGAACTGATGCCTAATAGTTGTCCTTTCAGCGGCGCCCACATAGGTGTCACATTAAAACCGACACTAAAGGCCGGTTATGTACTAGTTCTTATCGATTTCTTCTTGGTTGAAGGAGCGACTGATATACTTCGAATAATACTGCAATCAAATGACAAATATATCAACATATTATTTTTTTCAATTTATTTAGAAATTTGAACAAACTAAAAGAATATATTGATAAGTAGCTTACACATTAAGGAATATTTCTAATTCTCACATCAACGATGTCTCTCATGTACTTCAGCACACAATACTCGCAATCTGTATTGTTGAGCTACTTTGGACACTGTATAAAATAAATATGAATTTTTTATCCAAATAATTGTGAGAACTTGTTCGCAAATAAGAGGATGGAAAAGTATAAACAACCAGAAAATATAAAAAAAAATATGTGTATATAGAATCAAAAAATACTTTTCCTCATTAGCATAAATTCTTCACAATAGTTATCAAGCCAATAAGAGGGGGTCTTTGGGAACACATTAAATCATGAAAATTTATTCAGATCATAAGAACATGACAAGATGCACGTCATGCCCACCATCATCCAACATGACCGAACCCATATGGATATTGAGAACCAACATTAATTTATTGAACCTCTAATCACCACCCTAGCGGTGTAATTCATTATCAATCTCTTTAAGGATGTTTAAAAGTTCTAGCTCTTAAAAATGCGATTAATAGTGGTCGAGTACCGCACATACATTCTCTGGTTTCATGGATTAAAAAGTGCATACATTCTCTCCTTTGCAATCATATTCAGCGTGAAATCCATGGAAAAGTTAAATGATACAAGGCAATCCATACAAAAATCCAGGAGCACTGTCTGTGAAAGGTAAAAAATGTTGTAGCCTTACCAGACAGTATGAAACTACTGACAGTAACATCATTGTCTGCTTAGATGGTATTATGCAGTTTGTACCTTTATCTATGGCAATGCTTTTTAACCAGGTCTTTATTCCATTGCAAATTTATGGTGATTGTTGATGAGAAGTTGCACACTGTGGATATGACACTACACAGATAAGGAAAGTAAATGTGTAAACTTTTCTCCTTTATATAAGAAGCATCTCAGACATCTCAAACATAAGGTCAGTGAAGCTTCAATTTATATTTCTATTTCCACTTTTTACAGGTTGCTTGAAAGATATCAAGTCAGCCTTAAACACGAACCAATACATCATGGCACATACATCGATGATTTGTTGCAGATTAAAATCTTATTGAAACTTTGAAAGATATTTATTCAAAACCCATGTTTTTAGCAACACCTGATGAAGCGATGATTTTGAGTCGTATTTATAGACTTGTTTTACTCGCGTTTTATGTGTTTATTGGTCATTTTGGTGGTTAATATTGCATAATTCACTTACTTTAGTCTATGATCCTTCTCAGTGTCAAATCTCTCTTATTTTATTGTTTTGAGCATAAATGATTACAATAATAGGTTTTATCTCGGCTGAAGTGGTTTTGTTTTGCAATTTCAGGACAAACACATATATGTAGCTGTCGATACCATCGACGGCTGTCGATACTATCGACACAACCACAGGCAGCCAGTCACAAGGAGTAGCACAGAGTCGATACCATCGACTGGGAAGTCGATGGTAGTGACTTATCATCAGGTTGCCAGCGACCAGCCAGTCCATACTATCGACCCCAAAGTCGATACTATCGACACGTGTAGCTTCAGCGACAGAAAAGGGATAAAACTGACGCATAAGGGTGTCGATACCATCGACCCTCGTCGATGGTATCGAGTCAGCATTAGGCGCAACGACGAAAAGAAAAGAAAGCATGCCGATATTGCGAGGGGTCAATACCATCGACCCGCGTCGATGGTATCGACACCGTCAGATCAACTCTAATCCAACAGTTGTGATATTTTTGCAACCTAACTCGGTGATTATACCTAATGACGGCGGCCAAGAGCAGGGTATCACTTCATTAGCCGCTACACACGTCCCGAGAAGGTCTGGAGAGAAGAACGGAGCCTAGAAGCACACCCCGGCCATTTCGGAAGCCGAAGAAGATGTTCTCCACCTCCGAAAGGATGTAGATCGTGCATTTTACGCCAAGGAACGCTTGGATCTTCTCCGTTCAGGGGTTTCATTACTTATTCACGTTTTTCTCAATGTTTCCCCTTTCTTCAACCATGTTTTTCTCTGAGATGAACATGCGGGGCTAATCCCCTTTTTCTTTAGGACCGGGAGTAGCTCGGGGAAGCATTGTATGACATTTTTATCATAGTAATTCATAATTTATCTCTTAAATCCGTGGTATGATTTCGTTTTCTCAATAATATTGTTATGCGTGATCACCATAATGATAATCTAATGCCTTTAATTACTTTGAAAGAAGAATTAATGGTTGAAAAGAGACAAAATTCACATTAATTAACAAATCCCTTGAACAAGGTGATGTAAGGTTAATGGTGGAAACCCAAAGGTCGATTTTAATGCACCTAGTTTAGGGTATAGGTTACTACGACGGTGGAACTGACCTAGACGTAGGTAGTGAATTGTACCACGACAGTGGGCAATTCTGACTACAGGCCACTACCCGGATTGAGAGATGAACCTGAGTAACTATATGGAAATTCATACAATGAAAACCCACGGTGAAACCGCAATCCTAAAGATCTCCACTTGAATTGATTAAATTAAACACTTAATCGATTGCTTTGTTTTATTTTATTTTCTTTTATTTCACAACAACTCTCATAATCTTTTTATTGGTCTAGTTGATTGCGAGTAGTTAGTAGTAGCCTACCGACAGTTCAGTGTCCCTGAGTTCGACTCGGGCCTCACAAAGGCCTATATTACATTGACGCATGCACTTGCGTTATGCGCACGGTAAAATTCTGTCTAGTTTTTGGCACTGTTGTCGGGGACACGACAATTTTCGACACTACGAGTGCTACAAGCGGCCATTCTAGGCCACTTTTTATTTTATTATTTTATTATCATTTTTGAAATTCATAGTTTATCTTTCATATTTAGAAATCATCTAGCACGGTACTGAACCTAAATTATTATTTTGCAGGTATTGGTGCATGGTGAGGACGCGTAGCACCGACTACACACAACAATCACTAGAGGTTCCACTGATGGGACCAGATGACGAGCAAAACTATATTCAAGACCAACCAGACAAAATAGATTCCGACTCAGAACAAGAAGCAATGGCAGAAGAACAGACAATATGGGAGAAGATAAATGCTTCTTCCTCATCTGCATCAAAGGGGCCAATCAAGAAGCTGGCAGTTAATATTCTGACATACATGATTGATCTAGCATTGATAAATCTAGTCGAATCGAATGCATTCCATGGGATGAAGAACGAGGACCCAGTGACTCACATTAGCCAGTTCGTGGAGAATTGCGACATGACCAAGATAGACATGTTTTCACATGAGACATTGTACTTGAATCTGTTCCCCAGATCTTTGACAGGAAATGCACGAGAATGGCTACATAATCTTGATGACGAGTATGTGGAATCGTGGGATCATATGGTCGAGGTATTCTTCGAGAGGTTCTTTCCGCCCAAGAAGACCAACGATTTGGTCCAGAAGATCCATAATTTCAGCTAGAAGGCAGGGGAGACTTATTCCGAGACTTGGGAACGGTTTCAGATCATGCTAAGGAGGTGCCTGCATCATGGGCTCGACAAGGAGAAGCAGGTCAAAATCTTCTATTTTGCTCTTTCCGATCATGATAGAAGTAACTTAGATTCCTTAGGTTCAGGTTTCTTCTTAAACAACACAGGCATGAGGTGTTGGGAAATTTTGAAGAACATGGCTAAGAAGCAATCTTGGGGCGATAGAGACGTTGTAGAGCATGTTCGGGTTGCAGGAGAGTCAAAGGCCATCAAGGAACTAAATGAGAAGATGGACCTTCTAGCAAAGAAACTGCTTGCAAAAGAAGATATTGAATATGAGGATGAAGCTCAAGTGAAATTTATGCGACAACAGCAGGGGTACAGAAACAATGACTATTCATGGAGGAAAGACAAGAAATTTTCCTGGAAGGACCCAAATAATTTCTTACAGGACCCCGACGCAAAACCCCAACCGTCACCAGAGGATAAGAGCAATGAGTTGCTCAATCAAGTAATAAAGAAGAATCAATAACTAATGAACACTTTTGGCCAGAAGATCAAGAAACAAGGAGAATTTATGAACCAATTTGGGCAGACCTTACAGAGTCATGGGGCTCAGATGAGGATGATAGAGACATCCTTAGCGCAGATGGTAGCTGAGATTGAAAATCTTAAGAAGCCAATGCAGTAAGGCTTTCTGGGTAATACAAACATTCCAGGAGGAAACCAACAGGCTAAGGCAATCTTGCTAAGGAGTGGTAAGAAGATTTTAAACCCCAGGGCCAATGAACCAAGCAAACCCCAGTCAAAAAAATAGGTGAGGCCACAGAGGAGGTTCTGATCCCAATTATCGAGCCGGTAGAGGATATGGTAGAGGATGTTGCAACATAACCCGTCATTGTTGAGGAGGAGACACAGAAGAGGACGCCATATGTGTCGCCACATCAGAGGGCACAGAATGTCCCAGTCCCATATCCCAATAGCGTGAAAGCCAAGAAAGTGGCCGCTCAGTTCAAGAAATTTCTAGATAGCTTTAGAAAGCTTTCTGTCAACATTCCATTATTAGAGGCAATAGAGCAGATTCCCTCTTACGACAAGTTTCTAAAAGACATCATTACAAAGAAGAGGAAAATCCCAGATACCGAGGTTGTGGTTCTTAAGGAACAGGTGAGTTCTTTCATCATGGGCACATTGCCACCTAAAAGGAAAGATTCGGGCTACTTCAACATTTCATGCTACATTGGTAAAGTGAAATTTGGTGAAGCACTGTGTGATTCTGGGGCAAGTATAAATTTGATGCCTCTCTCTACGTTTAAAAAGTTGGGACTGAAAGAATCAAGGCCGAGTAATATGACAATTCAATTAGCAGATAATTCCATGGTGAAGCCATATGACATTTGTGAAGATGTTTTGGTTAAAGTTGATCAGTTTGTATTTCCAACAGACTTTGTAGTAATGGAAATGTAAGATGAATAGGGTAATCAGCTACTCCTTGGACGACCCTTCCAAGCCACTGTTGACATGATACTTGAGATGGGAAGAGACCGTTTGACCTTGGGTATCGCTGATGATCGGTTTGAGATGGTCATGCCCTCCAGCACAATAGAACCAAAAATGAAGGAGCACTGCCGCATGGTGAAACACCTTGACCAGAATATCTCTCTCTGTCTAGGGAAGCCGTTTTTAGATATGGCTCATGTGATGACTAAGGTGGAGAAGGGGACACTGGCTCTAGACATCATGGAGAAGACCAAGGTTGTGTCTCTTAGCAAGGTTGTGGGTTTTCCCAATGATGAAGAGGAAGACATCCCACCTTCTACTGAAGATGAGGCTATAACAAGTTCTGTTTTCAATGCATCTCCAGAACTGCCTCTTGAAGCCTGCCTGGTTTATATAACACATGATTGGATGAGAAGCACGTCACTACAAGAATGTACCAAGATGCTTCAGGTGCTGCCGTGTTTCTACGCTAGGTACTATGAAGACCTTGGAGAACTCCCACCACCGCTTCAGTCATCCTTGATCAGCCCGGCATATTTAGAATTGAAGCCACTACCACCTCATTTGAAATATGCATTTCTAGATGAGGGTGAGAAGCTTCCAGTGATTATTTCGGCATATCTGAGTGCCGAGGAGGAGGATCAACTGCTGATCGTGCTAAATAACCACCGAGGTGCATTCGGGTGGTCGGTAGCAGACATCAAGGGGATCTCCCCTACATTGTGCCAGTACAAGATCCGGCTCGAGGAGGGAGCCAAACCTATAATTCAACCACAGTGCATATTAAATCCTAGCATGATGGAGGTCATCAAGAAGGAGGTGATCAAGCTCCTTTCTGCAGGTATCATCTATGCTATATCTGACTCGACATGGGTGAGTCCTACACAGGTAGTCCCTAAAAAGGGGGGAATTACTGTTACACATAATTTTTTAAATGAGCCAGTCACGACCCGTCTGGTAACCAGGTGGCATGTATGTATAGACTACCATATATTGAATGGTGCTATGCTTAAGGATCATCTTCCTCTCCCATTCATTGATCAAATTTTAGAGTGATTGGCATGCCAATCTCATTTTTGTTTTCTCGATGGTTATTCGGGCTACAATCAGATTTCCATTGATCCTAAGGACCAAGAGAAGTCCACCTTCACTTGTCCTTATAGAACATTTGCATACCACCGTATGCCCTTTGGTTTGTGTAACGCACTAGCAACCTTTCAGCGTTGCATGCTTGCCATTTTCTCTGATCTGGTTGAACGCTATTTGGAAGTCTTTATGGACGATTTCTCCATCTATGGTGCGTCTTTCGATGAATGTTTATACAATTTGGATAAAGTTTTGCAACGATGTGAGGACACACACTTAGTTCTCAATTGGGAGAAATGCCATATGATGGTTAGTGAAGGGATCGTATTAGGACATAAAGTGTCTAGCAAAGGGTTGGAGGTAGATCCGGTGAAGATTGAAGTTATTTCCAAATTACCCCCACCGAATTCGGTAAAAGGGGTACGGATTTTTCTAGGTCACGTCGGGCTTTATCGCCGCTTTATAAAAGATTTCTCAAAAATAACTAAACCATTATCTGAGTTGTTGGAGAAGGATGTTGTCTTTGATTTTAATGAAAAGTGTTTACATGCTTTTGATGTGCTTAAAGAAAAATTAATTTCTTCTCCAGTTGTGCAAACACCAGACTGGACAAAGCCGTTTGAATTGATGTGTGATGAGTCGGATTTCACAGTTGGGGCAGTTTTAGGACAACGTGTGGACAATAAACCCACTATGATTTTCTATGCGTCTAAAACTTTAAATGAAGCACAACTGAACTACACGACAATAGAAAAAGAGCTTCTCGTCGTAGTTTTTGCTTTTGAAAAATTTCGGCAATATCTTGTTGGATCTAAAGTCATGATATGGACGGACCATGCCACCATAAAGTATTTGATGGAAAAGAAAGATGCCAAACCTAGACTGATTAGGTGGATCTTACTGTTACAAGAATTTGACATTGAAATCAAAGATAAGGCAGGAATAGAAAATGTGGTTGTGGACCATTTGTCTAGGTTGGAAAGGGTAGATGAGAAGGACGTGCATATACCCATTACCGAGACGTTTCCTGATGAACAACTTCTATCTGTGAAATCTAAAGATCCTTGGTTTTCTTATATTGTTAATTATCTTGCCTGTAAAATTATACCAGATGATTGGACATACCAAGAGAAAAAGAAAATTTTCCATTCTTTGCGATATTATTTCTGGGATGACCCCATTCTGTTGAAGCAGTGCAGGGACGGTGTGTTGCGTAGGTGTGTACTGGAGGTGGAATATGAAAGTGTCCTTCATCATTTCCATACCCTACCGACTGGTGGCCACCATGCTAGTTCTAGAACCGCGGCCAAGGTACTTGAGAGCGGCCTTTACTGGCCTACTTTGTTCCGGGACGCATATGACTATGTGCGGCAATGCGATTCCTGCCAACGGGAAGGTAACATTTCAAAGCGACAGGAGATGCCCCTCAATGTATTTCAAGAGGTCGAGGTGTTTGATTTGTGGGGTATTGATTTCATGGGACCCTTTGTGTCCTCAAACTCCAACTTGTACATTTTATTAGTTTTTGACTATGTATCGAAGTGGGTAGAGGCAATACCCACTAGGACTAATGATGTTGTTGTAGTGTGTAGGTTTGTCAAGGACTATATTTTCTGCAGATTTTGCAAACTGAGGATGATTATCAATGATGGGGGTACTCACTTCAGAAATCAGAAATTCGCCGCATTGTTAAGAAAGCACGGGGTAAGGCACAACATTGGTACCATGTACCACCCGCAGACACAGGGGCAAGTAGAAGTCTCCAATAGGGAAATTAAGAAAATACTAGAGCGTACAGTGGCTTCAACATGGAAGAACTGGAGCACCTTGCTACCATATGCTTTATGGGCATACAGGATGGCTTATAAGACACCTATAGACACTACGCCTTTTAGGTTGGCTTATGGGCGAGCTTGCCATTTGCTTGTGGAATTGGATCATAGGGCGCACTGGGCACTAAGGAAGCTGGATTTGAACTATGATGAGGTAGGGAAGAAATGCTTGTTAGAGCTAAATGAACTTGACGAGCTAAGGATGAATGCATATGAAAGCTCGTAGATTTATAAGGAGTGAACAAAGTTGATTCACGATCGACACATTCAGATGCATGTCTTCAAGAAGGTTGATCGTGTGCTCTTGTTCAACTCAAGGTTGAAGATGCATCCTGGGAAATTGAAATCCTGATGGAGCGGACCTTTCATTGTAGAGGAGGTTAGGACACATGTAGCAATCTTGGTGCGTGATGGCGAGACCACATTTTTGGTTAATGGACAGCAATTGAAGTTGTACTTCGGTGAAGATTACATGAGGAAAGTGCATGAGGTCAAACTCATTGCACTTACGGATGTATGAGGAGCTTGATTTCGACTAGCCTAAGACGTTAAATAAGGGCGCTTGTTGGGAGGCAACCCAGCCATTGGTAGTTTCATTTATTTTCTTTCACATTTGTAAGTTAGTTTGATTTGATTTTGTTTTTAGTGTAAAAATGATACCATGATCGTTTGTTCAGTGTGCAGGATTGAGGCGGGGTCGATACCATCGACCCATGTGTTGATGGTATCGACATGGGCACAGTTAGGTGGTTGCAGAAATTTCTCTGAGTCGATACTATCGACGGCCTTGTCGATTGTATCGACCTACCATCAGTAGTGCTGAAGAAATCGCCAGAACGCGGGTTGATGGTATCGACATGGCTGTCATACTCGCGAGATCCCTGAAGATTTTCAGACAAAATTTGTCTCAGTGAAGTCGATACCATCGACGGGCCTGTCGATGGTATCGACCCGGTTCAGGAAGAAAGCGGCGGCCGGGCCTCACGAGGAAGTTTTCCCTAAGAAGAGTCGATACTATCGACTTGCGTCGATGGTATCGACGTGACATGTCACTGATCCGCGAGAAGGAATCAACGACGATCGCTACACCAGGAGAATCGATCTGTGGGATGGGTCGATACCATCAACACACGTCGATGGTATCAACATGTCATCGATATGGGCCCCCACATCAGGATTTCGACGACCGTCGATACCAGCAGAAGACCGGATTGTGCTACAAGTGTCGATACCATCGACCCACGTCGATGGTATCGACAGGTGCACAACAATGGCGGCCATAGCTATAAAAGGGAGGGATGGTTGTCATATGATGTCACACCTTCAGAGTCTTTCTCCCCTACTTATTCTTTGTGTTGTGTTGTGCGACTGGAGGCCTGCCATGAGCATCCTAGGAGCACGATCTTCACCGAGTCTTCACTGAGTGGAGATTGTCTTCTCTGAGATCGTCTTCACCGAGCTCTGTCTTCTATTCTTTCTTTCTTGATGACAATGGTGCATATCGCAGGAGCATCTTCTTCCTGGGTGGTACCTAATGAGATTCCCGAGTTCATTCCTCCACGACCCACATTGATTCCTCATCCACGGATAGTCCACCCTTCCGCAGAGATCCGGAAGGTCTATGAGGAGCTTCTGAAGAGAAAGATCGAGCCCACGCGCTATGTTGATCGGACTATGGTCCGCAACCTAGGATTCAATGACAATCTCGCCTACATCTTGAAGGGGCAGGCGAGACACAAAACCAGGAGGCCCGACGAGCTGGAGTTCCATGCCGAAGGCCAACCATTCTTCGGTGAGTGGCTGACTTACAAGGAACTCGTGGCAGAGTTCATGGCATCATTGGACATTAATGTGTTGCCCAATGACTTGATCGCCACCGACAGAGAATGGAAGAAAGGGCGAGTGTCGTTCAGACTCTTCACCAACAACTACACCATTACCCTCACCCAGTTCAATTTGGTGTACAACTGGTATCATGACGCTTACCAGCACCGGAGGCCAGACAACAGGATGGACTACGATGATATCTTCGCCCAGCTCATGACTGCACCCCCTGGCAAATCCGTGAGCTACCACAATGCGGCAGTTGCGGACTTTGAGCATCCATTTGTGCGGGTTCTTCACCACATGCTCTGCACCACGCTGTTCGCTCGCGGTGACCTGTCTCTTAGAAAATTCCAAGAGACGGATTTGTTCTTCCTGCACAAACTGCTGAAGCGTGAGGAGTGCAATTGGGGCGCGTTCTTCTTGACGCGCGTGGTGGCCGTGAAAAGGACTACGAGGAAAGCTCCTATACATTTTGGAGGGCTAATTACACCATTGGCCGTCTATCTTGGGTTGGATATCTTGCAACTTACTCTTCTTTCCAATAGGAGCAAGGTCAACCTGCAACATCTGCACCACTCCAACCTCATCTTGGTTCGTGATGGCTTGGCATATGCACATTGCCATGTTAATCACACATATCAAGAGTGTTCGCTTGTAGACCCTATCTTCAACATCGAGGGCGCTCAACATTTCAGGTGGCCCGTCATAGCCATTGAAGACTCGGATGAAGATGGCTTCAATGACGACAATGATAATGACGGTGATGAGCATGAAGAGGAAGAGGAGGCTTTCACTCCTCTTCGGGTACGAGTAGCACCTCAGAAGCATCCCCGCATGCATCTGGGTGCATCTTCTTCTTCGCAGCCTCTGCCACCACAGCCCTCTCATCAAGGAGAGGATGTCTACTCCATGCAGGGGATGTATACAATGTTGCACGAGATCCAGCACACCCAACTGTAGCATACATCTTCATACGTCGGTATTCAGGATACCACGAATCAGCTGTTAGATAACCAGAGGGCCATTTTTGAGAATGAGCGCCTCCTCCTCGAACAGCACATCCATGACATGTTGCATAGGATGGAGATGCAGCAGCAGCCCTTCTACGGTCATTACTGGAGCTAGAATTATTTTGGGGGGTATCCACAACCTCCACCAATGCCCCAGTACGATCCGAGCTTTCAGGGGCAATACCCATCTTGGGGCCCCACGGCTCCACAGTACCCGCCTCCTCCTGAAGAATGATCAGTATCACTATTCCACCTTTTAAGGTTATTTTTGACTATGAGGCCATAGTCGAATATAAGCTTAGGGGGGGAGTTGGAACAACTCTATCCTTTATTTTTCCTAGTTTTTAGTTTTTATTGTTGTGTCTTTTGTCTTTTATTTCTTGTCATTCTTAGTTTGTTTGTAGGATCCACACTCTATCTAGTGTAATTGTGGATGTCTAAGGTCTTGTGTCATCTTGTTGCTTGTACATGGGAATCAAGGGAAAATTTAAAAAAACATTAGTGTTTTTGCAAGCTTGTGTTGTTAAACTTTGAGCACATAACTTAAGGAAATGATTGGGTTTGTCAACTCTAATATAGGAAATCACAATTGTACATTCCTAGGATTCATGAAAAGTGTACAGAATTGGTTGTTTGAGCCTAAACTGACCAAATGATAATGAGACTTTAATTTGAAATAAGAGAGAGAAACCTCTTGATTACTACACAGGTCAGTAAGGAGGGACACATAATAATTTCCAAAGGTTCAGTCAATTAGTCTTGTGATCTATCCACCCCATTGTTTTCATATTCCACCTTAAGAACTGGAAGTACATTACGGTTTTTAATCTCTTTGATTGCATCCCATAGGTAGGTTTTGCATTGCAATTACTTTCACATATTTTGCATGAAAATGAAAAAATAGACTAGTTATACATGCACATATTCTTTAGTGCATGTCATTTAGTTGCATACCTATCATGTTGTAGCTACATTCACATCTTTTGTGCGTATAGTACATCATGCATCTTATGTCTTCTGAAACATTAAGGGTGATGAACTTGTTCCATACGTTCTGAATCCTTCAAATGTATAAGTTATGTAGCAATAAGTGAGCCCGACAATTAATTCGTTGTCAGCTATGAAAATAAGGGCTTAAAAAAATAATAAGAAAAAAAATTGAAAAAAAGAAGAAAAAAAGAGTATTGAGAAGCAAGTAGTAATGAGAGGGAGAAAGGAACATAGTCTCACTTACATTTTAAGAAGAATAAGTACATGATGTAGTTCTCTTAGAAATTCCATCTCACTTCGAGATGGAATGATAGTGCATGCATCATTCCACCCGAATGTAGGCATTAGGGCATTTTCACTTGCATATGCATCATTTAGGTCATTATTGTTTTGTGCATGTTAAAACCATATAATGCTTCTATTTCTTCCACTAGCCACCCATTCCATCCACCCGTTGCTCGAATTGGTAGGCCACCGTGATTTTCTCCTCACTCGTTAATACCAGGAGAGTTGCTTCCATGTAGATGGTAGTTAGGGTGAGCAACATAGATAGGAGATCACAAGATGCACTGAGTCTGAACCGGAGAATTTTATTATGTTAACTTCCTTATATGATAGTGTTCATTAATTTTGAGGTAGATATCTTTTATGGATGATTAATGTCGCCTTTAGGGTAATTATCATTCGTGGTTAGTGAGGGCCAGAATGTGAATGTCTGGTAGGGATCATATGGTGATGTCTATTGTGATAATCTGTCTTTAGTTGACCCTCACAATTCTGTCCTAAAGTTTTGTTGCTCGAGGACGAGCAATGTTCAAGCTTAGGGGAGTTTGATGCGATGATTTTGAGTCACATTTATAGACTTGTTTTACTCGCTTTTTATGTGTTTATTGGTCATTTTGGTGGTTAATATTGCATAACTCACTTACTTTAGTCTATGATCCTTCTCAGTGTCAAATCTCTCTTATTTTATTGTTTTGAGCATAAGTGATTACAATAATAGGTTTTATCTCAGCTGAAGTGGTTTTGTTTTGCAATTTCAGGACAAACACATATTTGCAGCTGTCGATACTATCGACACAACCACAGGCAGCCAGCCGCAAGGAGCAGTGCAGAGTCTATACCATCGACAGGGAAGTCGATGGTAGTGACTTATCATCAGGTTGCCAGCGACCAGCCAGTCGATACTATCGACCCCAAAGTCGATACTATCGACACATGTAGCTTTAGCGAAGGAAAAGGGATAAAACCGACGCCTAAGGGTGTCGATACCATCGACCCTCGTCGATGGTATCGAGTCAGTATCAGGTGCAATGACGAAAAGAAAAGAAAGATTACCGATATCGCGAGGGGTCGATACCATCGACCCGCGTCGATGGTATCGACACTGTCAGATCATAGTTTGTTTCAGATCGGCTCTAATCCAACAGTTGTGATATTTTTGCAACCTAACTCGGTGATTATACCTAATGACGGCAGCCAAGAGTAGGGTATCACGTCATTATCCACTACACACGTCCCGAGAAGGTGTGGAGAGAAGAACGGATCCTAAAAGCATGCCCCGACCATTTCGAAAGCCGAAGAAGACGTTCTCCACCGTCGAAAGGTTGTAGATCGTGCATTTTATGCCAAGGAATGCTTGGATCTTCTCCGTTCAGGGGTTTCATTACTTATTCACATTTTTCTCCATGTTTCCCCTTTCTTCAACCATGTTTTGCTCTGAGATGAACATGTGGGGCTAATCCCCTTTTTCTTTAGGACCGGGAGTAGCCCGGGGAAGCATTGTATGACATTTTTATCATAGTAATTCATAATTTATCTCTTAAATCTGTGGTATGATTTTATTTTCTCAATAATATTGTTATGCTTGATCACCATAATGATAGTCTAATGCCTTTAATTACTTTGAAAGAAGAATTAACGGTTGAAAAGAGATGAAATTCACATTAATTAACAAATCTGTTGAACAAGGTGATGTAAGGTTAATGGTGGAAACCCAGAGGTCGATTTTAATGCACCTAGTTTAGGGTATAGGTTACTACGACGGTGGAACTGACCTAGACATAGGTAGTGAATTGTACCACGACAGTGGGCAATTCTGACTACGGGCCACTACCTGGATTGAGAGATGAACCTGAGTAACTATATGGAAATTCATACAATGAAAACCCACGGTGAAACTACAATCCTAAAGATCTCCACTTGAATTGATTAAACTAAACACTTAATCAATTGCTTTGTTTTATTTTATTTTCTTTTGTTTCACAACAACTCTCATAATCTTTTTATTGGTCTAGCTGATTGTGAGTAGTTAGTAGTAGTCTGTCAAAAGTTCAGTGTGCCTGAGTTCGACTCGGGCCTCACAATGACCTATATTACATTGACGCGTGCACTTGCGTTATACACACGGTAAAATCGTGTCACCTGACCGATTGAGTGACAATAAACTTATAGAATGTTGATTAGTTTGTTGTGATTCACATTACAAAGGCAATGACCTATGAATTAAATGTATGGTTTACCGTGTAGATTTTACATGATTTTGCAAAGTTACAACTTATCTTGTTTAAACTATTAGTAAATTTGATTTAAATTTTTTGTAGAGTTACATGTTCTTGTTTATTGTATAGGGAAGCATCCATTTGAACTACATGTTGAGTGTTCACATATTGTATAGGAACATATCCATGAGAGCTACACATTTTTCAATAGAATACCATTATAAGACCTACATGTTGTTCAATAGATTAGCTAATTTGAAGGACTATCTATACTATTTTTTATGGGATAATATATTTATGACTATGTAATAAGCTCAGATTCCGATTATATTTTGTATAACTTTCTTGCTGCATAAACCTTACAGTGGTTTCTAATGCTATTTTAAATTGTAGGAGTTCTATTTGTGTTCATTTGTTTTCTATATTCTTGTAAATTCTCTCTCCTTTCTTATTTTCTATGTAAATTATTTCAGTACACGTCATAGTGAAATGGAATGTAAGGTTAGCATGCAAACTATTTATAAATTAAGAAGTCGAGTTCCTATAATATTTTAAAAATACTTTAGTTATTGAAAATTATTTCTTATAGCTAGACTGTATGTCATATTGTTGTCTAGTCTACTAATACGGGAAATGGTTATATCCTTCAACTCTCCCATATTCTTACTAATATGGGCTCTCCACGGTACCCAGGCTGGGAACTCTGCATCGCTTGGGTTGGTAGCCGCACGTACCACTTGGGTTGGTAGATGCATCTTCTCCGATGTTTGTAACTTTAGTCTTATTGACAACCTATTCTGGATACATCCCTTCCATGTTCTTTGAGTTCACTTCATATTCTAGTTGCTTGGCTGACCTGTCAATTCCTGAGTTCACAATGGCCTAACTTAGCTTGCTTTCAACATCATCTCCTACTAACTTAATAATCAAGTAGATCTAGATTGTATGATTTATAACTTTTGTATTATAATGTATCTTTCTAGTAGTCACTTACTGTTGGGAAATATGACATCAGATATGGTAGAAGAAATAAAAAAATTACTTGCCATATTCCCCATTGCATAGTGGGTCGTGTCAATAATTGTTAGATGGGAAAGAAGTTTGTAAGAAATAAATATGATCCTAGAGTAAGTCCAACGACAATGCTTGGTGCAGCGTGCTACTTTGTCGAGTTGCGCCTTGATGGTTGTCAACATCACCTCCTGGTATGGGAGCACAGATGGCAATTGACGGCATCCTCCTAGAAGTAGGTAGAGACTACTCGCCTCTAGAGTAGTCCACATGGACCACCAGGTGGTCCTATCATTCTAGATGAACGGACATGAAGGAGTTGTCTCTTCTAGTTGATGTGCTAGAATCAACTTGCTCTCTCAAAATTGTCTCTCCCATCTTGTTCCTCCCTTTAACGGGTGGAACTTGCTCGTGCTCTCTTGGTTACCACAACCAGAGAAGACAACAATTGTTAGAGCTTATTATTTTTTCATAAGAAGCCCCTAGTACCCCTCTATTTGTAGGAGGGTCAGGGTTCCCAATCAGAGCAAGAGTCAAAGGGGATGAAATTTTATGAATTTTCACAACCTACAAATGTTGAACCGGTCGGTTCACCAGTGAACTGGTTGGTTCAAAGATGAGACGGTCAGTTCAACAATCGAACCAGTCATTTCACTATGTTTCCTATTCATAATTGTTTTTGGCAATAAATATTTGATTAATGCATAACATGATGTTAGCATAAATCCTTGATCGAATCTCATTGATCAACCAAACGGTCAGTTTACAACCTGAGTTGATTTGTTCATACACCTGAGTCAATAGGTTCACTTGCTAAAGCGGTCGTTTCAGAGTGCAGATTTCCAATGTCATTTAAATTGAATACCTAACACTTATTAATCAATGTTAAACATCATTCATGAATAAAATCCTATTCCAGGTCCATTCCTATGCATGTGACCCTATAGGTCCCAGATTACGTGGGTAGTAAATGTCCATAACTAATTTATGACATCACAAGAAAATATTGGTATCCAGCAAGACATCATTGCTACCTAAGAAATCCAAAAAGTTGGAGAACAACTTCAACCAACAATTTGTGATTGGTGTTATAATGATTGTATAATTACTTTGTCTCTAACATCCAAATTGAATTCAAGGCATGGAACCATCATCCTCTACAACATTCAATACATATTCCATGAACTTGAACAGATTGTCTTAGATATATGTGAACTCAACATCATATATTGATTCAAATGTACATGGACATGCTTTTCTCAATCTCACTTATCAAGTTGCCCAATTATTAAACTCCTATAGGAGGGACAATCCCATCTACATCACTAACAACCATTATCCATGTATCATATTGCATCTTAGCATCATCTTTATGGTAACCCTTATTCAAGGTCACATTTGATGATGAAAAAGTACACAAAAACATCTAATGAATGTAGTGATTTCAGATCTAAGAACTACAATCACCACCATCACTATGAGAGATGATTATGACTACCATTCTATGGTTTCCATGTATCACTCTCAAGTTAGGTCTATCAGATGCACTATTCTCTAATAAGTATCTAAGTGTTTTGTTTGATATCACATATCATAACTAATTAGATTTTGTCATCAAACAACACACACTCTAGACGTAAGTGTTGTTGTTGTCTATCAGTCTTCCACAATAACAACTGACTAGGGACATAACAAGAATGTTCATACTCTTGACATCCATATGATCTCATTGTTCAGGTCCTCAACCCAAAGACATACATCATTCAGTAATATCATTCTTTATACATTTATTATGTAACATCATTATCTCATAATCGAATAAAACTAAAAAAAATTGGAAGATTGCTTTTATCATTAATCAAATTGTTTACAAGTTATAATCATATGATCGACTCTCTAGGCATACATACCAACACTTAATTCCATCGAGGTAGTAGCTCAGGTGGTGAACAAACATGCTCCCCAATGAAGGGACTGGGAATCAAACCCTTGCTTGTGTGCTTTAGAATGAAAAGGGTTTCATCATGCAAGTTGGACCATTGTGTGAGTTTGAATGTCCCACCCTATGTGTGGGTAGCTAGGATGGTGGAAGGGGTTTACACTGTCAGAGTAGGGTCATTGATGTGGCTCTTCCTTGGCAGTTGTTCCATCATCATCCAAAAACAATAGTTATAGCTATATGAATGATATTCTCATGGTCATGCATATGTGTAATTAAAGTATGTAAAATATCATACTTCTATCTCTTTTCATGATTTTCATCAATGGATGGGACTTCAATCTCACACTCATCATTTTTATGTTTCCATAGTCTCTACATCCCCATAGAGTTATTCTCGTGAGGAGTCATCACCCACAACAACAATGACAGAAGCATAGGTCACCATGAGGTGTTAGGTAGAGCTTTGTTGTCTGGTAGTATAGTTGCACCTAAACGTTTAGGTCCCTAGATGTGTTTTTCGTCTGTATGTACACAATTTAGGATTTTGATTAATGCTAATGTAAATGTTATGAATATGAAACATGTTGTACTACCTTTTTTGCATAATACATGTTTATCCTTTGCACTCACATTTGGTATCTTGTTTGGCATGTTGATGTGAGTGATTGAAACCTTCTTGATGTATTACTTTTATATGACGTTGGTTTTGTTTTCAAAGGAAAGAACAACACACTTTCTACTTAATTCTAATTGATTAGTTGGATGTACTTAAGATTGGATTTAGTTTTAAGTAGGTTCAGCTAATTAGATGACCCCAATTGGAGTCAATGTTTACACGTGATCCTAGGTTGGGTTCCATAGTCTTGAACTGAGTATTTTATGTGTTCAACAGTTTCTCACTTTTACACGATAAAAATACTTGCACAATGTGCCTTATAAATTATGAAATGTCACCGTTAAACACACTAAATGAGTGAAATATGACATGAATTTATGCTTGCATACTCATATAATAGGTGAAATTATATCAATTTCGAGAAGCGTATTGAAAATACATGTTCACTTCCTATTTACCTTTTTTGTGGGAAAACTCACAAAATGTACTTCAAATTACATAAAGTTACTTGATATTAGATACATAGCTAACAAAAATGTTGTTTTAGGTATGTAGTCCCATTGTACATTGAAGGTGTTTGTCTAATGTTTTGAAGTCCACAACCAAGCCGAAGATTTGTTGGAAAGTAAAACGGTGATGCTTGGATCTTTGCCACTCAACATATGAATTTTGACATGATATTGTGGTAATGACATTTTCTAAAGTATTTTTATGATCTAAAATAAGTGATCATGTATATATTCTCTGCCTTTGTTCCTATTTTAGAATAAAGAAAAGCTTGTTTAAGACACTTTGTAATTAACTACCCTTGTGGGGCCATTTGGATGCTAGCATTGTAAATTGTAATGATACATACAAGAGCAGGGATTTTACGTCGTGATGGTATTGATCCAACAATGAGCAATTCTTGCTTGGATGAATACAACTGCGTTAGCTAATCGCCTAGCTATGATTTTAATCGTGGTTTGCCTACATGGATCCCCAACACGGGTGAGAGGAATTACTAGAGCAGAAAACAAACACAAAGTCCTCAACGGGCTGAATGATCTACCAATCATGCATTAGTTTGGACTACTGACTTTTTAATATAGAAAGAATACAAAACCTGAAAGCATCCAATAGGAGGCTGACAAGCACCTTAAACTAAAGAAGACGGATTGGGTGCGTGGATCAACTTCCAAGCCCCCATAATTTTTCTATTCCAACATCCTCTTCATCGGTGAGTGTTACTTTGACAACTAGTGCCGTGTATATATATTTTAGAAACAAATTCGACAGCATTTGTACAATGCCTTTATCAACCAAAACATTAACATTAGTAATTCTGTCAAGCAACGTACGCCCACTTGTCACGTTATTTATCTCTCTCCTTAGATTTGTTTGTTTTGTTTCTTCCCCCCTCGTTGATGTTATCCTCTGTTGATGGGTCAGCATCCTAACCCATGTCAAGTACCTAAAGCTAAAACATAAGATTCCTTTATGCTGGGACAGGAAAAGCAGATGAGAGTTCACCATTCGTAGTGCATACAGACTGATGCGTGCAGGAGAGGACATACTGGACGATTTAGAAGAAGACGATTGGAAGAGAGTGTGGAAACAACGCTGACCCCCAAAACTCAAGCACTTCATATGGCGAGTACTCAGGGATATACTACCGACCAGATTAGCCCTCTTTAGGAGGCATGCAGTTCAGGATGAGTTTTGCCCACGGTGCTCCTTACACAGGGAGGACGCTACTCATGCACTATTGTTGTGTACGTCGACGAGGCCTGTGTGGGCAGCGGGACAGCTACACTGGCCCAACCACGTAGGCATGGACGTGAGGAGCTTCACCAGGGAGCTGCTACGTGATGAAGATCTGAGGAGACGAGACGAGGGCGCCACCCTTCTGTGGACAGCATGGACAACCAAGAACAAGCACATTTTTTATCCCCAGGAGCCGTACGTGCCTGAGCTCGCTGCGAGTTTTCTTAGGTTGGTGGCGGATTATGGGCGCTACTCTACAGAAGTGAGCAGCATGACACAGAGGAAGAGCGTCAAGGATTTTTCAACTTGGAATCCTCCACCTCAGGGGTGTTTCAAGCTGAATGCAGACGCCAACGTCCAGGCAGGGGGCAGAGCAGGTATTGCCACAGTTATCAGGGATGATCTAGGGAGCATCAAGGCTACGTACCAATGTCATCTGGACCATGCGTTCTCAGTGCTTAGTGTGGAGGGAATGGTGGAGACGGACAACGAGACTCTTGTGCGTGCAATATAGGAAGGTGGATGGGGACGTGGATACGAGGACAGCATCGTGGCGGAGATATGGCGTTTATCTTCCGATCTTTTTTCTTTTCGTTGTTGTTATATCCGTAAGCAAGGCAATGAGGTCGCCCATACCTTAGCCACTCATGTTTGTTGCTTAGAAAATCCTCAGACGTTGTTAGAGGATTTTGATGCGAACATTGCAGACATTACTTTTTCTTATATGAATAAATAAGATTCCTTTCACATCTAAACGTTTGCATATATATTGGATTAGTCTTGGACCCTACTTATGGCTAGAGCTTGTGGAAGCTTATTATCTGTTTTGTTTTAGGGAAACTTTTGTGTGTCCTATATTAGGTAAGTTGTTTGATGCCATCAATTAGTTGGATGTTGATTGGCTCTATTAGATGCCATACGATTAGGAGAGAACATTAAGCATCCTTCTAGTTAACCAACCCACCCCGAGATAGTCATGCCAGATGAGAGAGAAAAGGGGAGGGGGGAATGGGACTTCTCCCCTGCGGTAGTTGTATTTGCATGCAAATATTTTATACGTTATGTCCCCCTTTCCCACTAATTATTATTCCTTTTAGGGGCAATGATTGGCCTAAGGGTTTGGTTTTGGTGGTCCTAGAAAGATCTGACCCAGGTTTAGGTGGGCTTGTAGCCGGTGTATCTGCAGAAAAGAACATCCAAGATGTGCGACAATTCGTTTGCTCGTCTCATATAGAATGGCAATACAAATTGGAGATTCCAAAACTACCTACGCAGAAGATCTGCCTTGAGCAACTCCTGCCAAACAGAGAACTTTTTAACTCAAAACGTAGATATTGCTACAACGAGCTCAAACAAAATGACACCTCCACCATAGCGCTGCAAAGGAGATAGCTCAGTTTATAGGCATTATCAACGAGCTTAAACTGGCCAACCAAAGTACCTACCCGAATTGTGCAGGAACACCACGGGGGTCTGCAAATAGCGCATTAAAAGAAGACGGTGATACCGACATGCCATTAATTAGTTACTTAAATGTTAGAGTTGATGTACTTGCCCCCAACCACCACAGATTTCATAATGGCAATCTCTACTGGCGGACAAACAAGACATATAAGAATACGTACAGAAGAAGAACAAACAAACAAACGAAAAAAATAAAACACACATGACCGAATATGCTGAGACCTGAAACCCCCTTTCCAGAAGGAGACCTAGATCCAAGAATCGTGCACTTGGAGACCTTAATCTGGAAAGGATACCTTCTTCATTGAGTCGAAGCGTTTTCAAGTGGTTTCATGTGACCTGTACTGCCCAGATACGTACACATAGCGATATTCTATGGGAACCAATCGTAGAGTAACGGTTCGGTTGTTAATTGGGTTCTTGAGATTTATGACAGTATAGAAAACTGTCCGTTCTGATGACATGTTATGGCTGCGCAGTGACTAATCAAGATCGTCGATACGCTGTCAGACAATAACACAAACAAAAGTAAACTAAAGCTCCGTGGACAGAATGGTGCAGGAGCTGTACACATAACCTAGGATATATAGATGAAAAGGCAGCATGGAGTTGTGACAAGCAAGTTACAGGTATGAATATGAAGAAGACTGTAGCCGAAAAGCATGAATGAACCCAAAAACCTTTGGGGATTGAATGGCGTTTGTCAGGAGCCCAGACAATAAAGCCCAGTCCGGGCCAACTATAGCCGATGCAGTCATGGTCTCCTAGCTACTAAAGAAAGATTGCATGGAGCAAGCGCTGTTTTGTTTTATCCATTTGTGGAACTTTCTGTATGTACAAAACCACAATTCTTTTTGTGATGAGTGCTTACCTTTTTATTTGTTGATCAAAGCAATCCGAGAAATGTTGGGTAGCAGTCCACATAAAAGAAGACAATGGTGGTGGGTTGATTTGAACTCCCCGTCCCACTTTATGTTCCTGTTTCTATTTAACCGATGACAACGCCACCTCAACAAACTTCACATGTTAGTCCTTACGGCCTGATTTGGATCCAGCCCAACTGGATCTAGACCATTACGGTTGCTACAGGTCACGAGGATAAAACTCAGTTTGCCATCGGTGAGGTCATATCATTTTGGGTTCGCAATAATTGAGATTGTTCTTTTGTGTCTTCTCACTTCCGATTCATTCTATTCTTTCTAAGTTCTTGGCAATTTTATTCTTTCAGTTCAAGATGGATTTCATGTGTGTTTAGCGTTTAAGTCTGCTTAGTATGTTAGTTTGGGTCAAGTGATTTTATCTGCTCATTTACCAAAGCATGTACGAACCCCATAAGCTTTCATACTTGAATGGCATTTGTCGAGAGCCCAGACAGCAAGCCCAACCGGGGCCTAGTATAGCCGATCCGGCCATGGTCTAGCTAGCTGCTAACAAAAAGATTGCATGAGGCGGTCGCTGTTCTATTATATCTAATGTGGATTTTCAGTACACATAAAACAACAATTCTATCTGTGACGAGCACATAACCCACTATGAATATGAATATCACATAAAGTATAGATTATTCTAAACTATGAGTTACATCAATCAAGAGGTAATGTAAAAAGGTCCAACGATGGACATTGATTACAACCGGGTTGGTAAAGCAAACATGGGTAATATGTAAAGAAATAGCCAGTTCATATCTGCAAGTATTTGATAGATGTAATATATTGTATTATTATATATACACATATTTTGATTGCACCACGTACACAATATAGAGATGTACTGACCGTATTTTTTGTCGGTATTTTAAGTAAATGATACATATTATACAAGGGCATGAAGATAAAGGTGAAATTAATTGAAGATATTAAAACTAACTCAAGTAGGATTAGCCAGATAGCTTTAGTATTACTTCTCATATGTATAAATTAGATACTTTTGAGAAAGTCATGTAACTCTTTAAAGGAGCACCATTACACATTTTGTAAACATATCTTTGTTCAAATTGATGGAGAATATTTATTATTGTTATTATTTGTTAAATCTGATCTTGAAAATTTAGGTATGGATCCTTATATTCTAGGTCTATTTTGACTGGGGGATGTGCATAATTTGTTACAAAATTCTTCACGATTTTTTTTTATGTAATTTCGGAATGCAATTTCATATCTATGGACATCCTCTAGATCTAGAGTTATATGATTTGTAAGGTTTTCTACTTATGTCCTAAGTCGTGTATGTACGTACACTAGTACAAATATCACCTTTAGTGTCGGTTAAATATGACTTTCGCAGTTGGTTTCTAAGAGACACTCAAGTGGGTGATACTAAATGTAGACATCTTCAGCATCAATTTCATAACCGACGCCATAAAGCCGTCCCCCGAATTGCAAATCCAAAAAACGTGCCAGCTGTTGACTCAAGGTCAATTAGGTCAATGTTGACTCACGTCTAAATTGACTAAACCCGTGTTTTGATGATGACTAACCATTCCACATATTGGTGTTTAATGTCTCTACTTGAGTAATTTCAGATTAGGTATAGACACACTCCAATTGCCCTAACTTGCGCATCTCAAATTGGAGAAAAGACAAGTCAAAGTCATACAAGTGTACATTTTTGTAATATGATGTATATCCATTAGAATCATGTTGTAAATCACTTGTAATGATTGTATGACTTGTAATTAAGCTTAGAAAAATATCAGGAACACTTAGATCGATTTTTAGAGCACTTTTAATGCAACTTTGAAAATCAATTACAGGCACTTGTTCGGTCGAGTTTCCCACCCTGAAACTCGACCGATCAACCTTGGTCGATTTTCTGAAGATTGCATCGGTCGAGTTGTGCACTCACAGAACTCGACCGATTGGGTAGTAGGCCAGTTCCAGTTGGAATGGTCGGTCGAGTTTCCTCAGAACAAACTCGACCGATCATTTCAATATTGGGCTGCCTGCTACTTGATCGATCGAGTTACACATATAGAAACTCGACCGAATGCACTGTACGGAAAAGTGCAGAAAAGTGTTTCTAGCCGTTGTGGAGTTGCAACAAGTGAAAATAGATCCGTTGCAAGCCACAAAACGGCTAGTTTTCGTTCACAACTGTTCCCAAAGGCTAAGAAGCATCCCCAGCTATAAATAGGACCCCTTGGGCTTCATTCCAAGGTTGAGCATTCACTATGAAGGTTCCTATTCTATAGTTGAGTGATCCTACAGCCTCCTCTCTCTCTCTAAGCTTAATCACTTGCTACATCCATTAGAGTGAGTAGGAAATCTGTAAGAGAGCTAGTCATATATGTATATCTTGTGAGGCTCTCACTTCCATCACCTCCTATCTCTTCTTTCAACCATGAAGATGAAGGTTCTCTCTCTTGTCCAAGAGAGGTGAAGAAGAACAAGGGAAGGAGTCTCTTAGTGAAGATCAAGGCAGAAGACTTGGAGCTAGAGTGGGTAAGCCCTTGGAGAAGGCAAAAGACTCAAGCTCAAGTAGGTAAGACCTTGGTGGAAAGCTTCTCCGAGTGAAGGTGAAGTCAAAGGCGGAAGATCCAAGAAGAGTGGGTAATTCCTGCAAGGCCGAAGACTTGTGCAAGAGTGGGTAAGTCCTTGGAGAAGGCCGAAGACTCTTGCAAAGTGGGTAAGTCCTTGGTAAGGTTGAAGACTCTTTGTAATGGATAGGTAAGTCCTTTGTTGGTCATGTATTGTAAGTCTTATAAGTGAATATAAGAGTGCAATTGTTGGAAGTCCTAGAGGTTGACCTCTCTAGGCAAGTGGACTGACACACTTCTAGTTTGAAGTGTGGAACCACACTAAATAGCTTGTCTAATTGGTGCATGTTCAATCTCTCTTATCCTTGCTATGCATGATTTAGTTGCACTCAAATTACCTATTTAGCAACCTTATCTTGTCATATATCTTGAAGGTTTAATGAATTTTGTTTAAGTGCTTTTCGCTCTATTCACCCCCCTCTAGAGCATCTAATCACCCATCTAGGATCCATCAAGTGGTATCAGAGCGGGTCTTCTCTAAGCATACTTCCACAAGTAGGAGAATATGGGTGATTATGAAGATGGGCAACCTTCAAAGAGAGAAATAGAAGGAAACAAGAGAGAAAAAGGGATCACAAAGGCTCCATCAACAAATGAAAGCACTAGTGGAAGATCTAGTGAATTTGAAGATGGAAGATGCCATTGCACCCTCTTGACAAGCTCAATTAAAGATTTAAATGAGGTAAATCCAAGTGTTGAGATTCTAACCAATTATTATCTTAGTCAACTAAATGCTTCTAAATTTGCAAATTCTAGCTTGGTTGATAAGATTAAGTTTTTAGAATCTCAACCTTCTATGACTACTTCATACATAGAGCTTGCTACTACTATTGTTTCTTTATCTATTGTTTCTTATGTTCTTAAATGTGTTTATGAGAGTAAAGAGCCTACTTTGCAAGGATTAGAATGTATAGATAAAGTTTATCCTTCAAAGATTACTTGTCTTGTGTATGAACTTGCTTCCTTGCATAGTAGAGTAATTGCTCTTAACCCTCATACTATCTTTTCTTATAGAGAGAAAGCTTTTGATGCTCTATCTTGTGATAAAGATTCTTATATAACCAAAGATGTTTGCTTAGAAATCTATCTTGTGCATGCTAGAGATGATATGAATCTATTGTGTTTTACCTTTACTTCTCTTGTGCATGACAATCATAGTTTGAGATCTTCTTTGCAAATATTCTTTGGTGATAAAAAGAATCTTAATCAAATCCTAGACCATACTACCAAACAAATGGGTAGAGATGGCATTGGACTTGACTGTAGCCAAAGGAACAACAAAGATAAAGGACCTTCATTTTTCAATGAAGAATCCTCCAGTTCCAAGGCTACAGGCACTTGTAATTATTGCAATGTTTTTTATCATTATTCTACTTGTTGTCCTTTTAGGAAAGCACCCAAGAGCAATAGGACTTGGGTTGCTAAACTAACCCCTCTGGAATCAAAAACATGATTGGGGACCATTTCATCTTTCTTCTTGTAGGTACTTGCAAATGGATTGACTTGAGCTATTGAATTGCAAATTGACTTGTCAATCCACATAAAAGAAGAAAGGTGAGATGTGTAGAGGGTGACGACAAGTGGAAAAAGCAATGGTAAGCACAAAGGTAAAGTTTTATTGCTTATGACCATTTCTAACTTGTTTGTGTCAAGCTAGTGTGCACTATACATATGTTTTTGAGTCAAAAGTGGCATTTTGTGATTATCTTCACACTCTTGCTCAAAAACTATTTCTAATGCTTCTATAGTGCATTACTAACTTGATTAAACATGTTTGGATATGGTTTGTATTTTAAGCATGCCTTTAAATATTTTTATGATATATATGTGCTTCTTGACAGCTGATCTGTCGGTTGAGTTTGCCCTATTGAAACTCGACTGATAGGCATCAAGAGTGTTGCCAACAGCTGTCATCGGTTGAGTTGTCCATGCACAGAACTCAACGGATAACACTGTGCACAGAATATACATTTGGCTTATTGAGTGAGAATTTCCCTCTCAACTAGATTTTCTCAACCAATAGCCTTATTCTTTGGCACTCCCTTGGTATCTTTATATATGCATATTGCCATGTTCTAATTTGCCTATCTTGCTTACAACTCTATCTCTCTAATTGCTCTAAATTGGTATATCTATATGTTGCAATTACTTGCTTTGAGTTGTTTTGCAGGTTTTGATGATGATCTCTTTGGATCTCTTGGATGTGTCTTAAATTGCTTCCGTTGTGCTCTAACTTGCTACATCTATCTAGGTGTATATCTTGTTTTGATACAACCTTGAGGTTCTTAGGGGTAATCATCTTTTGGTAAGGATGCATATCTTGTGAGTTATATCCTTTCATGCTTCTAAAATTGCATATCTCTTTGTTTGGATATATCTCTACATCTAATCATAGCTTTCTTTATCTTTTGTATCTTTTAGTATCTCTTGCTATGATCTAGATCCTACTAGTAGTCCTAACTTGTGATATCATCTACTAGTAGTTCATATACATGTAGTTCTGACCTTGTTTACAAATTGCCATCTTTGATCATCTATCTGTTATGCTTGTATCTTATCTCATACATGCTCAAGATTGTTCCTTGAATTGCATATCTACTATCTTGAGTTGCTTGCATAACATTGTATGTAGAAATTGGAGTATTTTTGGATTTTATGCATATTTTGCTCCAGTTTCAGTTTTTGCTGCAAGTATAGTGTTTTTTAATGCAGAAACACCCTTCTGAGCAAGACTCATCGCTTTGCCATGAGCTCCGATGGTTTTTGGTCAAATTCCATCATCTTGAGGGTCAAAATTGTGATTTATTGTTTTTCTGCAGCACTTTATCTTACATTTTTGGGTTGTTCAAGTATATGCTTTAACTTGCTTTTCTTTCTATGCTTGGACAAGACCCTATCTGTGCTCTTCTACTCTCCTCATATATATTTTGTGTTATCTCGTTTCTCTTTAACAAGTGATGTTTCTTTTTTTCTTCATAACCCCCACCTTTTTGAAATGACAAAGGGGGAGAAAGGTAATGTCTTCTTTTAAAAAGAGGAAGAAGGCATGCCTTACATGAAGAGGAGAAGAATGTCCATGTAAAGGGGAGAAGGTAAAGGGGAGAAGACATATACATGTATAACATATATGAGTAGAAGACATGGTATTCTATAAATGTTATGAAAGCTAACCATGCAGGAGAAATAGCATCAATTGAGGGGGAGTATGAGAACTCCACTAGCATCAATTGAGGGGGAGCATATGAACTCAATTCCATTGAAACCCCTAGGTTTATCCAAAGGTATGAATTTACTTAAATGCTTTCAATACATTTATGGAATGGTTTGTCATCTTCAAAAAGGGGGAGAATGTTGACTCAAGGTCAATTAGGTCAATGTTGACTCACGTCTAGATTGACTAAACCCGTGTTTTGATGATGACTAACCATTCCACATATTGGTGTCTAATGTCTCTACTTGAGTAATTTCAGATTAGGTATAGACACACTCCAATTGCCCTAACTTGCGCATCTCAAATTGGAGAAAAGACAAGTCAAAGTCATACAAGTGCACATTTTTGTAATATGATGTATATCCATTAGAATCATGTTGTAAATCACTTGTAATGATTGTATGACTTGTAATTAATCTTAGAAAAATATCAGGAACACTTAGATCGATTTTTAGAGAACTTTTAATGCAACTATGAAAATCAATTACAGGCACTTGTTCGGTCGAGTTTCCCACCCTGAAACTCGACCGATCAACCTTGGTCGATTTTCTAAAGATTGCATCGGTCGAGTTGTGCACTCACAGAACTCGACCGATTGGGTAGTAGGCCAGTTCCAGTTGGAATGGTCGGTCGAGTTTCCTCAGAACAAACTCGACCGATCATTTCAATATCGGGCTGCCTGCTACTTGATCGGTCGAGTTACACATATAGAAACTCGACCGAATGCACTGTACAGAAAAGTGCAGAAAAGTGTTTCTAGCCGTTGTGGAGTTGCAACAAGTGAAAATAGATCCGTTGCAAGCCACAAAACGGCTAGTTTTCGTTCACAACTGTTCCCAAAGGCTAAGAAGCATCCCCAGCTATAAATAGGACCCCTTGGGCTTCATTCCAAGGTTGAGCATTCACTATGAAGGTTCCTATTCTATAGTTGAGTGATCCTACAGCCTCCTCTCTCTCTCTAAGCTTAATCACTTGCTACATCCATTAGAGTGAGTAGGAAATCTGTAAGAGAGCTAGTCATATATGTATATCTTGTGAGGCTCTCACTTCCATCACCTCCTATCTCTTCTTTCAACCATGAAGATGAAGGTTCTCTCTCTTGTCCAAGAGAGGTGAAGAAGAACAAGGGAAGGAGTCTCTTGGTGAAGATCAAGGCAGAAGACTTGGAGCTAGAGTGGGTAAGCCCTTGGAGAAGGCAAAAGACTCAAGCTCAAGTAGGTAAGACCTTGGTGGAAAGCTTCTCCGAGTGAAGGTGAAGTCAAAGGCGAAAGATCCAAGAAGAGTGGGTAATTCCTGCAAGGCCGAAGACTTGTGCAAGAGTGGGTAAGTCCTTGGAGAAGGCCGAAGACTCTTGCAAAGTGGGTAAGTCCTTGGTAAGGTTGAAGACTCTTTGTAATGGATAGGTAAGTCCTTTGTTGGTCATGTATTGTAAGTCTTATAAGTGAATATAAGAGTGCAATTGTTGGAAGTCCTAGAGGTTGACCTCTCTAGGCAAGTGGACTGACACACTTCTAGTTTGAAGTGTGGAACCACTCGAAATAACTTGTCTAATTGGTGCATGTTCAATCTCTCTTATCCTTGCTATGCATGATTTAGTTGCACTCAAATTACCTATTTAGCAACCTTATCTTGTCATATATCTTGAAGGTTTAATGAATTTTGTTTAAGTGCTTTCATCTCTATTCACCCCCCCTCTAGAGCATCTAATCACCCATCTAGGATCCATCACCAGCATGGTGCAATATGTGTCGGTTATCAAGTCATAACCGACGCCACATCCCCATCCCAAAAAAAATTTGGCCCCAGGTTAGATCATAGGTGTCGGTTAGCAACATAAAACCGACTCCGTTGACATAAAATTATTGACGGTACCAAATAGTAACTGACACTGTTAGGGGATAAAGACGTCGGTTAGCTATTAATCACTGACGAGTTAAGTTTTTGTTGTCGATTTCTTTTTTATCCGACGACTATGTTTTATTTTTTTCTTATCAGCTTGCAGTCCTACTGTCCGGGTGGTCAGCAGGATGCAGAACCTACAGTTCAGTTCTGAACTGTAGGTTTGTAGCATCCATTAATTTCATCCAACAACATGCCACAAACTTACAAAATTAACAAGGATGGATAATTAATATGGAATGATTCACACACATGTATAAGCACATTTCATGTGATTTCATCACACACGTGTATAACCTCATTTCATATGATTTCATCACACACATGTAGAAACTTGTAGTTCCATTTCATTCCTCCATTTCATATTCACACACATGTAGCAACCTGCAGTTCCATTCATTTCATCTCTTTTCACATTAAGACACATGTAGAAACATTTGTGTATTCATCTTCACAAACATATGTATTATATATAAGACAATTCAAAAAAAATCATTCAGACATGTATATATAAGTGTGTCTTTTAAATTTTAACATGTCATCAAATACATAAATAATTATGACAACAAAGTTTAGAAATATCATTCTTTATCATTATCATCGTCATTAGTACTCCAATGATATAAAAAATTCCCACTACTTGTAAGGCTTTTTTCCATTGTTCTCTTACATCATTTAATTCTTCCATCATATAGGGAGTATGTACATCTAATAACTTTTCACCTATAGTGAAGTTACTAGTTTTAAACACCTACAAAGAGAATGACGTATATATAAAAATAATAATATATAATAAGATTGATATATTTCATATTATCTAGTGAGACTATATATAATACCTGTTGTATGGTATCGATTTCCATTGCAACATGTTTGATAATTAGGTTCATATATCACATCACATAGTATGCACATGCCCAGTCGTTGTTTTGTGTAGCACACTATAAATTGAAACATACAAAATGTTAACAAATACAAATAAGCATAGTTTACATAAATAATATATACATTGGAATCATGAAATTATTTTCACATTCTTCCAAAGTAACAGTTTCTTTATCTTGGCCATTTTTCCTCCAACATTTTTGAACGCTTTTAAAGCCCTACATGTTAATGTAACACATTAAATTGCATTATTAAATAATAATGTAATAATAGATGTTAACGAATATAAAATATGAAAGTTCACATGAATAATGGCCTTTTCATTGAGTGTCCATATAACGAATCTAATTCCTTTCCCAAAGGATATAAATAATAAATAGTCCACATCTTGGGGACAATAACCAGTAACTCCCAATGCCTACCACTAGAGGTAAGAAAGTTAAAAATTAATAACTCAAAATCCATAATAAAAATGTAATTTTCTCAAGACCAAATTATAAGTAAAGTAAACTTACTCAACATTGAATGGAGCTATTATCATCGACTTCTTTTTTTTATCAAAATAATTAAAAGCGAAAGAGCAGTATGAGGTAACTGATGAAGGCTCTTTATCTAGGAGACTGATCAAAGATGGAACTAGAAATTCCACATGAAAAAATGAAAACTCTTTATAGATCCTGTGTAAGTGGCTGCAAAATATGCATTACGTGTGTATTAATATATAAAAAACCAAATTACCGTATTTAAAACAAGGTATATGGATATATAAATAAGATCTCACCATATCCATATCTCTATCATAGATGTATTCAACCAATCATAACGAAACAACTCTAAAATATCTTGTATAAATATTTTGTTATCATATGATTCGCCTACAACATCCACCAGAATAGAAACATTTATAGGAGAATTTGGGTCATGTTCGTCTATCCATACTGCCATACCCTTACAATTAGGACCTAACGAGTTGTATAGGTCCCTTGGAAGCCAACTAGGTACTTCAAGAAGAGGTGGAGGTGGAGGCCAAGCTGTAGCGGGTTTCTTCCTTTTGACCTATATATATATATATATAATTTCATATCAATTGACTAGATCGTATATACACACTAACAAATTAACATAACATAAATTTATCATACAATATCAGTATAGACGACATCCGCTTCGGGCCACAATATCACTATGCCTTCTGCTTCACCAAGCATTTTAGAATTTGGGTGGGCATATGACAATGGAAGATGCATCCACTGGTGGAGTACAAGTCTCGGGTTCACACGAACCGCACCATCTGGTACTGGAGTGTCATGAAACATGTCCCCTAGAAGGGGTGGTAAGCTTCGGCCTCTACATCGATAAATTCTTTGCTTTTTAGACGGCATGGCTTCAACCCTTATAAATTTATGTAAAGTATGTTATATACATATATACATAAACATATCATCTTGAAAAGACTAGCTACTATGTCATAAAAATACTTACAGCAGACGTGCTAGATGGTGGGTCTATAGGATTACTCCCAACCACCTCTATAGTAGGAGAAGAGCGGGACGCCACACGTATTGTCTGAGTGGCAGTAAGAGACGCCTGCCTCTTGCTCATTACTTCATGAACTCTCCTATTAATTAACTCATCTACCTATACATGGACAAAAGAAACACTAGCTTTTGAATATTGAATTTTCTTTTTCAATAATATTCTAAAAAAAGAATAGGTTACCTTAGCTTTTGAAAATCCCTCTTTTGGGACATGTTTGCATTGTGATGGCCCAAAGAATGCTTTTATGCCCACACCAGTGCCTACACCCCTAACACATCTAGGATACTCTGGGTTACCAAGAATAACTATCAAATCATCCCTTGTGACCTCAGGGATGAACTTGCCTTACTTCCTCTGCTCGTGAAGCTCCCACTAATCGCCATCAATAGAAATTGGTAAGTAAACATAACAATCAATATCGATTGCTCTAAGAGTTGAATTTTACTATTTTTTCAGCCGCCTCAGCAGTTGTGAGTTTGGTTATATATCCTTTATTGTTTTGCCTCCCAGCTATCCATACAATATGGTGAGGTAGAGGTGTGGGAGTAATAGTAGAGGACTCCCCATTCTCCTGAGTAGAAACAGACTCAGCAGCAACAACATCCTGTAGTCTTTGGCGAACACCTGCATAGCCTTTTGGACCCATCGTGTGGTCATGCACATTCAGTGCACTCCTTGCTCTTTGAGCATCGCTGATAGCCTTGTTAGTAAGCATATTGATTTGGTTAGTAACACTAAAGGTCAATCTTGAATAGGTGAATACATAAGAATGTATATTAATTAAATTGGGAGTGGTGCTTAATACCTTGAATTCATTAGTTTTTCTTTTGGAAACAAACTCCCAATCATTGGGATCCATATAGTTCTATTGCGCAGTGGCTGGCTTCTTCCTCTTCTCAGCATCTCTTATGTAATCTCAGGTGAGATTTGTCCTATAGTTCCTTAGGACCCTCCCACAGCGCTGCATCATGCATTTATGATGCAAGCTTTCATACAGTTCAAATATACTCTACAAAATTTCATATATTTAACTAGTATCCTAAAAATTAATAATTTGCAAAATAGAATTACAAATAATAATAACTCACACATAGTTCCTTCCCTACTAAGTATTTATTCCCCTTAGGAACTTTATGCCAAGATTCTACATTAGGACTACAATGGGTACGAGTAAGAACTCCAAGATATGAAATAAACAAGTTGCGGTTCCCTCCAACTTAGGGCTGTAAATGGGTACGGGTCTACCCGTGTACCCGCAATTCCTTACCCGCTAAAACCCGTCACGGGTCCATAATTCTAGAACCGCATACCCGTGTACCTGCTTACCCGTGCACCCATAGTATTCCAGGTATGATAATGGATATAGTCATACTCGTACCCGCTATACACGTGTACCCGCATTAATAAATATATAAATATAAATTGTATATATTGTCAGAATCTAGTGGTTAAAACACCACATACACATGATCTAAAGGTATGTATCTATAACCTAATTCAAGTGAAAACCCCCTAGCAACCTATTTTTTACTCGGTCATTCTTCTCACGACTCAACAACCTGACTACTCAGTTCTCACTACTCTCGTCTCTTTCTGAGTCACGCTTCACAAAGGCGGAACCCGCTAGGGCAGCGGCTTAGTGCTAGGATGGGAAGCCGCCAGCCGCTCCCCAACCTCCCACTCTCCATGAGGGCCACGAGTCACAACAGAGTATGGATGGACACCTTGCCTCCTCGATTGCCTCTTCTGCGGCTCTGCCTCCTGCTCCTGGACTCCTCCATCTATCTAGCGTCTACCACGCCTTCCCTCGATCTGGTCGACCACAGCGGTGCTTCTCTGGCTTTCGATTTCTGTCACTACCATTGGTAGCAACCACAGCCAGTGGAAGACGACGCTTACGTGACCAGTCCGCCAACAGCAGCCAGCTATCAGCCCCAGTCGCACCTAAAATCCCGTCGCTACCCAGCTCCAGGCCGGTGAAACTCCAAGATGGCGCCCAAGTCTGGTCGACTCCAGGTCTAGGAGAAGCCCCAGTCTCGCCATTGCTTCCTGTACTCCATCGACAACACTTTCAATCTTTTGACCAAGATTCTATCCCTCCAGCGACCACGGTCTACTCCAGCTCCAGGCCGACTAGCTCCCACTGGGGCCGACTAGTCCCAGCCTCCCCACGGCCACAGTTGCACCAGCCGCCCCGACACTCCACCGACCTCTCTATCTCCAGCCATGCCCAGTTCCAGGACGACGTCCCAGCCAGTCCAGCTACCCCAGATCCAGTTGCCCACAGTTCCAGGATGATGCCCAAATCTGGACGACTCTCAAGTCTAGGTGTAGCCCTTTCCAGCAACCCACCCAACTGCTTGCCCCTTGAATCAAGCTGTTGATTGTTGAACTGTCATCGGAACCCGCCCAACCGCCTCTGCTATAGCCCCAACTCTTGCAATAGGCATCGTTCTTTCTCTGCACTTCCTTGTTTCCATGTGTTGATTCGTAGACCGTAGGAAAAGGTACCACAATTACTCAGTGATATTCATTTTATTCTTTGCCTATGTTGGCTTCCATGTATTGCTATTTGATTTATTACACCAAACCATTACTTCCTTATATCTTGGGCTATTCATTAATTTCATTTAGCTTCTGGCGTCATTTACTTCTCCACGTTTGTATCTCACATTTTAATTTACTCTAATGTGCTATTCATCGATAATACCCTCTTCCTTCTCTACTTCTAATCGCTAATTTGTGTTTGTTTGATTGCCGATTTGTGTTCTTCTGACAACCAACATACTCTGAAATTTTACATTTCTAAAAAAATTTAATCATTTTGAACCTTAAAATGTGTCTAGGTACACTTCTAGTATTTGGAAAAAATGCTTTTTATACAAAACCGTATATCCTTGGACCCACACCGTTTACCCGCATTGAGTGCGGGTCCGGGTCCGGTGCGGGTCTGGACTTTGAGTCATGCGGGTATGGACCCGTACCCACAAAATTTAATGGGTATGGTTCTGGGTATACTCATACCCGCACCGTACCCACACCGTTTACAGCCCTACTCCAACTGGATTTCCTACATGATCAAAATCCACAGCTAGTTTGGGTCTATTACCCCTTTGTTGTAGTAACTTGTTCATCATAGTGAGCCCCTCACTTTTTCAAAATTTTTTGATGCTCATCAAGTGCCCCAAGTTCTTCAGGGGGTACATCATCAACCTAAAATTTAACAAAAAAACACATTTACAGGATATAACTTATAAATGGACATATAGATAGAAATATAGGATATACTTTAAAAACTTACATTGTGAGGCACCGCATTGATATCCTAACCCTTACAGTAATCATCATCATGGTCATCATACTCATGCTCAGCCATCTAAAATTGTCATTAAAAAATCAAACATTTAACATTTAACATAACTAGAAGATAATAAAACATTGTAAACTTCACATTCAAAAAAATAAAACATACAAAAAAATAAAAACATGCCTCTAATATTGTGATCTTTTATCCATTAACATTCCTTCAGTGTGATCTATGCACACATACAAGCCATCGTTACCTTCAATATTTGGTGGTGTTGGCAACCCAACTGAGAATGGACTTGATTCATCATACTTATCATAATACTCTTCTTCATCTATAGGATCTTCAATGAACTGTATTTTACCATGAAGAACAACTGACCATTTATCATTTGCAGGATCATCGATATAAAATACTTGTTTCCCCTGTGATGCCAATATGAATGGTTCACCCTTCTCACCAATCTTTTCAAAGTTCACTAATGTGAAACCCAATTCATCCACTATAACTCCTTTGGTGTTATCAACCCAATTACATTTAAAGAGCGGAATTATGAAATCTACATAGCCAAACTCCCATATGTCTTCAATGACACCGTAATATGACATTTTAGCTTCACATGGATTTTTTTTTGGTGACCGAGAGAACCCACCCCGGGAGAGCCCAACATGGTAAACTCTCGAGGCATGAGAGGGTGTGGTCCGGTCACCCCCTCCTGTGCCTAATCAGCGTGGATTGTCGTTCGCAAAGTGCCTTCGGTGAGGCTTATTCTTTACACTTACAAAAAACAATGAATATGCTTGAAGGGTGACCCCACTATTTTGGACGACGCTCTTATCATCTTGACGCTTTGTGTAATATGAGAACTCATTTATGTCAAACCCTTCATAAGACATAACATTCAATTTTGATTTAAAGGCGAGGCATTTGATATTTTCACCAAGATTATTTAGTGTTTGATATAGTTGATGTAAGACTTTATTTTCAAACCATTTAATAAATGTCTTGTTATGCTCTCTAGCAAGCCACATTCTATTGGCTCGAGGATATTTTTTCTTGATCAAATTGGTATGTTCCTCGATATAAACACTCACTTCATCGATATTGTGTAAAATATACAAGTGAGCTTGTTCCAACTGCTCACGACTGATTACTTTCATCCGTGATCCCAAAATTCCTTTGCCAAAATACTCCTCAATATTCTTGTCATTAACATGAGCATCATTACCACTCAGAAAGTCATTGCAAAAATCCATAAACTCTCTCGCCACATAACCCTCAATAATACTCCCTTCAGGTCGATAACGGTTTTGAACATCACCTTTAAAAATGCTCATGTATCGTTCAAAGGGATACATCCAATGCAAGAAAACTGGTCCTAAGATTTTCACTTCCCTAGTCAAGTGGACAACAAGATGTACCATGATATCAAAGAACGAAGGAGGAAAATACATCTCAAGCTGACACAGGGTAACAACCACTTCTCTTTGGAACTTATCGAGAGTAGCATGATCAATAACTTTGTTGCACAGACTGTTGAAAAAGAAACAAAGTCTGATGAGTGCATACCTTACATGCTTCGACAGTATAGATCGAATTGCCATGAGCAATATTTGTTGCATTAGAGTGTGAAAATCATGAGATTTAAGACCTATCAACTTCACATCTTTCATTGATACCAATCTACAGATGTTGGATGAGTAACCCTATGGAACCTTAACATTTACCAAGAAATCGCAAAAATCTTTCTTCTCCTTTCTAGATAATGTGTAACAAGTAGGAGGTAAATATGTTCTCTGATCGCTACTAACTAATTCTATTAATTTTGTCCTTATTCCCATTTCACGTTGGTCCATTCTGGATTTTATCCCATCTTTAGTCTTACCTGGTATTTTCAATAGAGTACTAATGACTCTATCACAGACATTTTTCTCAATCTGCATGGCATCGATACAATGCCTGACTGCCAAAGAACTCCAATTAGGAAGATCCCAAAAATATTGACTTCTTCTTAAATAAAGATTTGTCACTCCATGTGGCCATGGTACATTGTGATCTCTTACCAAATTTATTGACAAAGTCTTTTACTCTTTCATAAACAACCTCCCCTGGTATAGGTTTAGGTGCACTCCGTTCCTCATTCTATCCATTGAACACTTTGCACAACCTACAGTACGTACAAAAATTTGGAAGAAACCTTCAATGACCAAGATATACAGTCTTTCCGCCATGTTTTATTCATATTGAATCAGTGTTAACTTCACATATAGGACACGCTTTAGATCCTTTGACACTATATCCAAACAGATTCCCATATGCTGGAGAATCATTAACAATGCAAAACAACATAGCGTGAAAACAAAATGTCTCTCTTCGTGAAGCATCATAGGTCATCACAACTTCACCCTACAGTTTCTTTAAGTCATTAATCAGAGGTTCAAGATAAATGCCAATATCATTTCCAGGTTGTTTAGGGCCCAATATCAACAATGACATCATAACATACTTATTTTTCATACACAACAAGGGAGGAAGATTGTATATAAGAAGCATAACTGGCCAAGTGCTATGTTGGCTGCTCAATGTCCCGTACGGATTCATCCCATATGTACAAAGCCCAAGTCTTAGATTCCTAACTTCTGCACCAAATTTAAGGTACAATAAATCAATCTTCTTCCACAGTGGGGAATCACACGCATGTCGTAGGATCCCATCATTATTTTTCTTAACATCTGCATGCCACCTCAAATTCTTCGCAACTATCAGATTGACAAACAAACTTTGAAACCATGATATTATAGGTAGATACCACATCACCTTGGCAGGAGAATTAGTTTTGGACTCCCCCGAAGTCACATTTTATACCTTGACGCACCACATTTTGGACAATCTTTCAAATCCACGTAGTCCTTTTATAATAATACACAATCATTCAGGCATGTGTGTATCTTCTTGGCCTCCATTCCCATTGGACACAACAATTTCTTTAACTGGTATGTTGAGATTGGCAGCTCGTTTCCTTCAGAAAGAATTTTTTTCAACAAAGACAACAATGACGTGAAGCTTTTATCGCTCCATCTATAGTTAGCTTTCAGCTTATACAACTTGAACACAACACTAAGCTTCGTAAACTTAGTACAAAATGTGTACAATGGTCTCTCAGCAGCATGCACAATGTTTCTAAATATGGGAGGTGGATCGATGTGCTCTACCCCAAAACTGTCCAGCATCGCATCAATGATGTCTACTAGAACTGGTTCGTTCACATCTACGTCATCGGAGGCAATTTCTTCTTCCACACAAGCACTTCTATCGACATCCACTGATTTCAGGTTTGAAATCTCTCCATTCCAGTGCCATTCTGCATAGCCTTGTATAATCCCGTTGCACATGACATGACTTTTGATTTCATCACCAGTGCCGACTTTGAAGTTGTTACCGCAATGCCTACATGGACAGTAGAACCTATCTCTAGGTTGTTTCCTATGTTCCTCGACAAATCTAATAAATTGATCAAGACCAGAAATAAACTATGGGGTACAATGATTTGGAATGGACATCCATGATCTATCCATTCTATGATCAAAGAGAAAACAAGTATATATTAGGGTTTAGGGTTAAAAGATTAGGGTTTAAGGTTAAAAGATTAGGGTTTATGGTTAAAAGTTTAGGGTTGAGGGTGTTATATATAATAAATGTGTACCACCTATCCCATTCTTGATCACCTAATATCACTAGTAAGTGTATAATGTGTATTCAATTTTCAATAAATTTTGACAACATTTTCCCACAGTTCTCTAAGTACACCGATGTACATGGACAAATACACACTGACATATGTACTTAGAGAACAAATGGGGAAGTGCTGAAGAAACATCATGAAAACCAAATACACATTATACACTTACATCCTAAGTGAGATTAAGTGTTCAAGAACAATCCCAAATTTGGGACTATCCAATATTTACTCCTAACAAGTAAATCTCGGATGGGTTTATAGGCCAACAAAATACATGTATATATGTTGTCATTCATATACCTACAATCATAGTATCATCGTTCATATCCTAGGTTTTGTGTAATATCATTTAATTCAATTCATTCTTCCATTTAGATAAGTTCATTCATTCATCATTAACCCAAATCAATCATTAATAATCAACTACACAATTTTGAAGAACAATTATATATTGAAATAAATTAAATCAATCACTAACAAGGGAGAAAGAAAACAATACCAATTTATTAAATTCATTCATTCATCATTAACCCTAGTTAATCATTATTAACCAACTACACAATTTTGGAGAACAATTATATATTGAACTAAGTTCATTCATTCTTAGTTTAACCCTTATTAATTAATATTAATCAACCCTAATTAATCAATAATAACCTTATAGAAAACTCACCGCACTAGTGGAGCAGGATGTGGCGGTCGGAGGTGGAGGTGGTCACAACTGTGGCTAAGGAGATGGTCGCCGCTGTGGCCGGAGGTGGAGGTGGCCATTGGAGGTGGAGGAAGAGATGACTGAAGCTGCAGTGAAGTAGGTGGCGAGCGGTGGCAGGATGGAGGGTTGTGGTTGTGGTCATTGGTGGAGATGACTGAGCAAGCGAGCGGCGGTAGTGACAACTGAACTACTGGAGCAGTGGCGGTGGCGACTGCACTGGAGCGGCGGCGGCGAGCTCCTCAGTGGCGGTTCTCTCCACAGCGGTGGCGGCGAGCTCCTCTCCATAGCGACAGTGGCGAGCTCCTCTCTACAGCAACAACAGTGGCGATGAGCAGTAAGCCACAATCATGAGACCTATCTTGAACGACAATACAGAATCAGGAATGAAACAGAGAAGGAGGGGAAGAGTCTAGCTCGCACAGGTGCTATTCAGTTAATTATCGGCATCGGTTATTGGGTAAAACTAATGCTTAACATCATCTACATCATAGTTGTCAGTTTCTCCCCCAACACCGACGCTGATTAGGCAAATTGGGGGGGAATTTTTTTCACGGGGACAATGCACGAACAAACATCCTCGTCGGCTCTTGTATAAAAACCGACGTCAAATAAGGTATGAATTTTTACCTTGCGAAGGATATTTAGGCGTCAGATGTATTTTAAACAACTGAAGACATATGGGGGGAAAATTTCACAAGACTTGGCACAGAACATGAGTCGTCGGTGTTTATACAACTGATGTCTATTTGAAAATTTTGGAGGCAAAATATTTTCCCTGGAAAATTGTATTTCACGGGTGATTTTGGATGTCGGTTTTATTTTGACTGGCCGACGTTAAATAAAAAGTGATACTCGTGTGTCTTTTGTAAAGCGGCGGACCTTCACATATAGGTGTCGGTTTTCTTGTTATACCGACATCGTAGTTTATTAGCGTCGGTGTTTTATTTATAACTTACATCAACAAAATGTGATGTTATACGTCATTTCTGTACTAGTGGTAATTTCAAGGAGAGTCTTTACACAGTTGTGATAATGTACAAAAATTGTGAAGAATTTTGTAATAGACATAAAGCTTGTTATTATCAATCTTTATTCATATAATGCAATTTTTTTAGATCCCATGTTCTAATGATGTGGTTTATATGATGATGATATTAGTTGGTTTAAAATCATGATTTATCCTTATTAATGTTTATTTTGAGCGGTGGGACATCCCAATGGGGTTTGTCTCGACACAACCCTTATGAGACTCACCCCAGGATATCTATATATATGCACACACACACACACACACACACACATATATATATATATATATATATATAATCAGGCTAGAATACACTCAAGTAGTTTTTCATGATGTAATATTTTTTTGGAAAATCTAATCCGTTGATCTTCTTAAACATCTCGTGAACAACTCATACGCAAAATTTGAGCACATTTAGATATGTATAGCTCATGTTATGAAGACCGCAAAAATTATGCATTTCAAATTTGTTTCGCGCGTTGATTTTGTTGCCCTTGGATGAGTGACTTACACTCATCCAAATGGGCTCAAAATTTGTATGTAGCCTAATTATAGTATGACGGTTAAGATCAACGGTTTACATTTTGCAAAAAATAGTCTTGATATACAAACACACTTGAGTGTATTCGTGCGATCCGTACACTCGAGTGTATTCTAGCCTGACTCTCTCTCTCTCTCTCTATATATATATATATATACACACACATACATATACATATATAATGATTTGGCTTTTTATATGGAAACTGAGTTTACACATTTTTTCTTTTCTCTTACATGATATATCTCTCCTTTTTTTCTTCTGTCATTGATGCTCTATGGAATCTAGAATGTCTCCAACCCACTCTCCTTTATTTATTCTTTCTTCTTACAACCATATGCTTATCACAGTCATGTAGACATTGATCTCCAATAATTCTCCTAACCCTTTCATTTCCCTCTCACCCATGAACTCTCTTCCCCTTATATTATGATCATTGCATGCCTCTCTTTCAACCTCATATCCTTGACCTTAAATAGAGGATGTCTTTCCCTATTCTACCACTTTAAATAACATGCCACAGTGCCTACAAGTCTTAATCGGCCTTGATTTACCAAACCCATTGGGACAATAATATATGCCATGTGTATGTGAGTTAGGATTTAGGGTAGTATTCATCACAAAAGATCTTATTTCCTAGTCTCCACCACCATCACTTGTAATCATATTGAAATTCACAAACCCTATCATTTTCTTATCATAAAGTAGGGGATAGCCCCCCTGATTAGTATATCAGATGACTTTTGGAGCTTTGGTCCATTTTCTATTTAGTTTCTCTTTAGTCAATTGGAGCAATTTTGTAGAGCAGATTGTTTTTCATGTAGACTAATTGTGATAATCTAGACCATGGTGCAATTAAACTATGATATTATTCACTCAATTATTCTTCCACTCATATGTACTTACCTATCCATTCATATAAATCAGACCCCACCTCTATAAATTGCAAATTTAGCCTCTACTTTCTCTAACTATCATTCATTCACATAAAAACCACCACAATTGTTATATGTCTCTTATTTTTTTTCTTTCTAATTATTGACCCTTTATCGGATCTTTCATCCCACTTATCCACTCTCATGTATTCCTTATTTCTCTTTAAGACCTTATGATCATCATAGTGTCATTGAAACATTCATCTTCACTAATATTTATTGCCCTTTTCTTCTCCCTCTCACCCATGAATTCTATTCCCCTTATTTTACAATGACGTAATACATATCTTTAACTCCAACATCCCCTACCTTGAATAGGTCGTGCATTTCCCTCTTCTAAGACTTTGAGTAATAGGCCAGAATATTTTAAAGTCTCTCTAGGACTTGGTTTCCCAAATCCCATGGGATTGAGACATATAACATGTGTTTGTGAGTTTGGACTTGGAGCAACATTGCCCTAATTGTGATCATATTTCCTAGTGCCACCACCACTTGTTGGCATCCTTAAATTCCACAAACCATGTCCTTTTAATATCATGAGGTTCAAAGTAGGTTACCCTTTGTTTGATTAGTAGATCAAATGACGAGTCGTCCTCTAGTGATTAAATGACATGTTCCACAGTAATCCAAGGTAACCGACAAAACCCACCCACATGTAGTGGTTAAGGTTGCAAAGATATTATTGAGAAGATGTTGTCAATTCAGAAGGAGTACATGAAAGACATGGATACTAAGTTAGTAAAGATTATTGTTGATGTTTCCCCCCACTAATGTTATTGATGAGACAACCATAGCCCAACCTAAATCATCAAGTTCAACTATAAGTGATGATTATGGATTCAAGAATAGTGTTGTTAGAACCCAAGATAGTAGTCACAAACAAGATAACTATTTATTAAGATGATGATAAGTCAATCACAACATGATGACACTTAGATGCATCAAGTGGTATTGAAGGACATGGAATCTCAATCAATACCAAGACAACATAAGTATCTACACTAAGAATTGATATCCTCATGATTCAAATATACAAGCCAAAAACTCATTTTTAGAGGCAATTGTCTCACACCGAGTAGGAAATAAGATTTACAAAGTTTAAGTACATACCAACAAAGTTACATGTCAATATTCCTTTCATTGATGCTCTGGAAGAGATTTGTTCCTAGTAGAAGTTTTTTAAGGGATTCCTCACTCATAAGTACACTACAAAGGAGTATGAAATAGTGAATCTGGAAAAAAAAGTGTTATAAATTGTCCAAAACAAGATGCCACTTAAGCTTAAGGATTTGGTATCATTTAGTATCTTTTGTTTCACTAGATACTCCACATGCCATAGAGGGATGGTTGATTAGGGTCCAAGAATTTCCATCATGTCTTATAGCTTATTCAAGATCTTGGGTTTATTGAAATTCTACCTACATGGGTAGATATATAATTTGATTACTCTTTTATGACAAACCATTTGGAAATTATATAAGAAGTCCCTATGAAAGTGGGGAATAATTATGATGTCTCCTATGATTTTTTTGTAATGGACATCAAGGAGTATATATTTAGTATCCCCTCATGTTCAGTCACCACTCTTGGATGCTACTAGGATTATCATTGATGTTGAAGTTACCACCTTGGTATAAAGGCTTGTATAAGACACACTTGAATTCAAGGTTCTAGAGGGTCTAATAGGGCCCACTATCCAAAGAAATCTTCCTAATTGATTTTATTGATAAAATTATACAAATTCAACTACAAATTCTAGTCTCAGAATACCCTTTGTACATCAATCGTTAACCAAATGGTCTATGATTTAATGATGCACAGGTGAAACAATTTCTTGTCCACCTAGTTAGGGTAGGGAAAGACCCTAAAGTAGAATTCGAAGCTTAAATCCATATATATTTCTAAGAAATAAGAAAAGTCTTGTGCGGCCCTTGAAATGAAACCCTTCCCGAAAGGGGTAAAATACATATTCCTAGATGAATAGAAGGTCTACCTAGTTATCATCAATGTTTACCTCACCCTTGGAAAGAGCACAACTTCTTGTCCAAACTAAAGAAGAGACAAAAGGCTCTAGGCTACAAAATGACATATATCACTGAGATCAATCAAGACATGTTAATGCACATGATTAAATTTGGTTGACAACTGCAATCCCTCCATCAATCCTCAACTTTGACTAAACTCAAACATGAATGAGGTGGTATACAAGGAAGTAAGAAATATGACACAAGCCAAGATAGTATATCATACTTCTGAATCACAGTGGGGAGTACCGTACAACTTGTTCTTGATAAACGAAGAAGCAAAATCATACTTAATGACAAGAATTCATCGATCACCTCCCGCACGATGATCGGATGATGCGTGAGCATTGACTAGAAGAACATCAATGTTTCCACAAGGAAAGACCACTTGTTCTTTCTTTTCTTAATCTAGACTTGGAGAGACATGCATGTTAGTACTTGTTTTCTTACTTGGACAGGTACTCTTGCTATTGTTTGATACCCATATACCCAATGATCAAGAAAATATAACTTTCAAGTGCCCTTTTAGCATATATTCTTTCTTTTTTATGTCCTTCAGACTATGCACTGCATCAACCACATTTAATTGTCATATGTCCTCCATTTTCACTGGATACACCAAGATGATAATGTCAGTCTTCATGGATGACTTCTCTTCTATTAATACTTCTTTGGAGAAATCATACACCATATCTACCTAGTTCTTGAATGATTTGAAGAAGAAAATCTTGTATTCAATTGGGGGAAGTACCAAAATTGGAGGGAGGGTATTGTGTTGGCCATTGTGTTAGATCTAGGGTCATCCAAGTTGACAAGTATAAGATTGAGGTGATTATAAATCTAAATCATCGATCCATGGTAAGTGAGGCTTGGGAATTTCTCAATAATGTATTCTACAAAATATTCATTAATGACATCAACAAGATTTAGAACAAGCTCACCAATCTTCTCCTAGAAGATGTTGACTTATCTTTGACCCAAACTACATGAAAATATTTATGATCCTAAGGAACATTATTATTTATACACTCATCATCCATGAACCATATTGGTATCTTCTCTTTGAGATGATGTGTTATGCAAGTAACTATGCCATAGGTCCATTCATGGGGTAGCACATTAATAAGAAGAGCCATGATATCTTCTATGTTAGCAAGATGTGGGATGATGTGTAAAGGAACTACTCTACAAGTGAGAAGGATCTCATTATTTTCTTTATACATTTGAAAATTTTCACTCCTATTTGGTGGATTCTCTTGTGTTCGTATACACATATCATAGTGTCATCAATTAACTTTAATTGGGGAAGAATGCAAATCCAAGGTTGCCTAGATGGATCCTACTACATCAAAAGTTTGGTTTAGAGATTTGCAACAAAAAGGGGAGTGAAAATGTAGTCTCTGATTACCTCATATAACTAAAATCCAGTTAAAAAGATAAAATTCCAATAAATAATTCCCTTCACATTAACCAATTAATGAAGCTTGATTACATTTATTAGTCGTTGATCACTTCAGCTAACTATGAATCCATGACAAATATCCAATTTCAATCCAAGATTCCCTACATGTCGACCAAAATTTTAAAGGTGACCACATTTACACTATGGTATGTTTATTTTATGGACTTCCTATTTGTTAGAGTTCTTCATCATGATAGCATTGGAAAAGATAACAAAATGTATATGTCAAACATCTACAATTACTACTAAAGTGTGCCTTATCTATCACAACTTTATTTGAATGGTCTTTACCATTGATGTAATTTTTATGAAGAATACCCCCTACTTTTAAAACAATGACATTTAGATCCAACGTGATGCCACATGTGTTGTAACAAAAAATCACAGAAGTCCTAAAAGTGGGTTCTTTTGGCCTATTGTCTTCAAAAAAATTCACAATAACATCAAGTCTTGTCATCAATGCCAAAAGATATGAAACATCTCCAAGTAGGAAGAGATGTTGCTTCATCTTTGACATGAAGTAGAAATATTCAACATCAAAGGGGTGGACTACATGGGCCCAACTCACTACTCATGTGGCTTCTCATAAATTTTAGTTGTGGTGGATTGTGTCTTCATATTTGTGAAGGCATTCCTTAGAGTTTCAAGTAACTCCATATCAATTATAAAGCTATTTCCAGACATTATCTTCCCTTGGCTCAAGATTTCCTTGTATAGTCATATATGATGGGGGGTCTCACTTCCTAGAGTGCATCTTTGTAGCACTTCTCCATAAATTTAGTCTCTCCTACTATTTTTCCACTCCATACCACCCTTATAAAAGTGGGAAGTGGAGGTTTTGAACATCTAGATCCAAGTATTCTAGAGAAAATGGTGAATAAAACAAGGAAAAATTGGACCATCAAAATAAGTGATGCACTCTGTGCTTAACTAATTATGTATAAGGCTCCCATGGTAACTATAACTTCCCATCATATCAATTTTAAATCTAGTAACCTACATATGGAGCTCGATCACAAGGTCGGTTGGTCCATCAAATCACTCAATTTTGACAGTTGAGTAGTTGGAGGCAACTACTAGCTACAACTACAAGAACTAGAGGAGTTGAAGTTGTCAGCTTAATAAAATGCATGTTTCTACATGAGGCACACTAAGAAGTGGCATTATGACCACTTGAAGAGGAAAGCATACAAATATGTCACAGACTTGATCCTTGGGATCTTTCATAATTAAGCACACATTTCGAACAGAGATGTAACTATCCAGAGTGAAAAAAATAGGAGAGTTCAATTTCAAAAGTCCATTATCTAAAATGTTACTTTAAAATGGCTGATGTGTGAGTTGACCATCCTCTCAGGGTCTCCTCTTGGTTATTAGAAAATTGAGCATGGGTCAAGACACTGATGATAAACAAGGCTTCCTATCATATGGAAACCTAATTCCTACTTAGCTAATTTTTTAAATCTGTAGATTACTTGTGGACTCATTTATTCATCATTATGTGGTTCATTAACATTATACATACTACCTTTCAACCTTTTGAAATGCATATGGATGAGGCAATTCTTAATTGCTCTTAAATTTTAGAAAAATCACTAGTAAGATAAGAAACCAGATCAAAGTGGTGATTTGGTTTGTAGTTTGGGTAGAAAAACCCTCCCCCTCCATCTAGGGTTTATCTTTTATTTGAGACCAGAAAAAATCTAAACTTGAGGTGGAGGGGTGGATGATACATATTCTAATTGCCACCCACATCATCAATATATATTTGATTTAGGATCTCTTAATTGCAAATTTGCATTGCATTTAGCTATTTTTCTCAAATTTCTTTATTTAGAGTAGTTAAAGCTAATACTTATCAGACTTGACATGCATTGCATATATGTTTTATCAACAACCCCCTCTCCCATAATTGAAGTAAAACCTTAGAGTTAGTGACCATTGATATTCACCAATGGATAGGAAGCACCCCATGTTTCCTAGGGAATTGATAGTTGGAGGGTAATGTAAGGGAGTTGACATATGATAATGGTTTTAACAAATGATAAACAATAAGGGTTTTAACAAATGATAAGGGAGTTTATTGTCGGAGAGTAATGTAAGCATAAATAATACTAGGGTCATATGCATGTAAAAAATTGAAGTATGCTACTAAAACAAAAGAACTAAGAGCAATGAGGCTAAAAAATCCTATTCTACTAGTCGGCCATGAATTTGATAAGATGTGTATAGGGGAACTAGTCCCTATCACCTCATAATAACCCTTACTAGGCTCATTTGACTATGGAATAGGTAGATTCCCATCAAAATCACTCGTCTAGTTGTTTTTTTTGTAATGACTCTCTGATTGCACTTGGTGGTAAGGGTGGTATAGAGTGTATAAAAAGGTATACAATGTACAAGTAAGATGGTTAACCTCCTATGAATCCCCATACAACCTATTAAGATTATCCTTTATAAGTGTATCAAGAGAAGAAAACGTATATACTTAGATCTCACACCTAGGATTAGTGAAACAGATTGATAAGTGGGTAGACAGTGCAGTATCTAAGAAACTATTAGTTAGACTAACGAGGTTTTCCTCTCAAAGCTTACTATACCCTCTTTTCTCTATACCGTAGGTGTTTTCATACACCAATCATCATATAAGAAGGTAAAAATGAGAGAAATCAAGAATATATCATAATACAATGAAATTGAAGCATTCCACTATAATATTTCCCCAATATGGTATCAAAGTTACATTTTCTCCATTAAACAATCCACCAAAGGGGCTTAGCTATTCATGATTGAAAGAAAATACTAAAGAAAGAATGACATAAGAGTAAAACTCCTTGAATTCTAGTGAAGTCACTTACTTTTTCACCTCCAACTCTAGAGAGCAAGTTACCTCCTTCTTACAAGGATGAAAAGCATGAAATGGTGGTGGAAGATTGACAAAACCCTATAAGACTAGGGATTCAGAGTGGAAGATGGAGGAATGCATAGTGAATGATGTAGGTGAGTGGTAGGTGACGACTAACACGTGCTATATGGTTCCACCTCTACCCCTAATCTCTACTAAGGCTTATAAAAGGGGCTAGTGTGGAAATGGATAAGTTGGTCTAGTTTGGGTAATGTAGTGCAGGAAACATTAGGTCAACATGGAAGAAGACTGTTCTACTAGCACCAAGGTCCTTATAGAGTGGGCATGAGAGCAAGTGCAATTGGTGGAATAGTTTATGTGGAAGAAGCTGATATCTAATGATGGAAAATGGCCAAAATACCACGGTTTTCCTATGCTCAAAACAGTCATTCTACATGACAAGTGGAACATTCATTGTAGTTAGAAGAACCATTTTGGCTATAAGTTGAAATGTGGTTTGAATTGATACATGTTGGTAAAAATGAAAAAATAATAATAACTTTGGGTTCAAAATGTCCATTCTATGGTTAATTGTTGGAATATGTTGGGAAATGGAGACAATGGTCTATCTAATGATAGAATGAAACTTCCATTGCCTAGTGATGAGTTTGATGTGGACTTAGAGTTTTTGAGGGGCTTTTGAGGGTTTTTGGTGCATTCTTTTTATAGATTGACCATTCTAGAGGTAGAATGACAATTTATCAAGGACTTTATGACACTTGAGTTTACTTTGATCTTCAATGAAGATTTTCATTTAATGTTTGTTAGATTCTTGGGGTAGGTTAGATATGGCCCTGGTGACTCATTGGGCATCTCCTTAAGAGGTGAAGTCCTCTAAATCACCTCTCTCTCCTTCTTCATGATCAAGTAGAAACCGAAGTACATCAAATACATGCAAAAAGGCATACATGAGTTCATTTGACAACACACATGATTTGAGGAAATAGCATACAATCTAAGTATCTTGATGTAAATAAAGAGCCAAATGACACAAGATGAAGACCCAATTAAGGGCTCATCACATATCCTAAAAAGGTACCTTTCTAGTCGATCACCAAAATGGCATTATGAAAATTGGATACTTGCATGTGATCGATGTTTATTTTGTTGCATATCATGAAAAGATATCATATGGGTGTCTCTAACATCTAGAATATTAATCTTTATTTAGTAGGGAGTTACTGGTCATGTGCCTACTGATAATGCGTCGAAGTGCACTACAATCACTAAGATATTAATACTAGAGTTTAACCTTTTTTACTGTCCAATTAAGGATAGTATAGAAAGGTCAATCCCACAGGACAACGTTCTTAAGATAGTAGACTCTATTCCCAATTATTTTTTTTGAACTTTTTATTTCTTTTTGGTATTTTTATTTTCATAATAGGAAGTAAAATTAGATTTCGGAGTTGATTTATGCTATAGTAGGAATGAAATGCAAGAAATAAAATTACACTAACAAGAAGTAAGATCACTTATCACAAGGAAAAGGAGAGATTGTTAGCACAATAGAAATATTATGAATGGAAAGACTAGAATGTGAAAAGAGTGAATCAAGTGGTGATTGAATTTAGATGAGGGAATATCGAGGCTTGCAGGGGGTTTCACCACCTTAGCCTAGGTGAGAATCAAACTAAATATTTCAAATGACAAAATAGATGAAGGCATGTGAATTAATTAGAATCCACAAAAGATGAACTCTGCATGAGCCCATTGGTCCTGGTGCTCTTGTTTCTTATCCAAAAAGAGATAAATCCACAGTTGTTTCAAAACCTCTACGTGATTGGATTTATTGTTCTAACTCTGAGATTCAATGGTCATTTTCACCTGGATTAACAAATGATCTAATCGAGTAATCAATTCGATAGACCATCAATTCTTAAAACAAAAGCCATCTAATAGAAGTTATTCTTAATATTTAATTTGATTCAAACCATGGATTGAAAAACTACTCACACATAATTGTAGAGTGAAGGGAGACAAAGGAAGAAAGCATTCTAGCCATAGTCTAGACTTATCAAAGGATTAATCCTTAGGCTAGAGACTATAAAATGGCTGACTCTTAATTCCTTGATTCGATCTACAAAATAAGAAGAAGGAGAAGAAGGACTAAATCTAATAATAATTGAAGTAAAGGAACAAATAAATAAAAAGAACACTTATCTTGTGAACAAATAATCTTTATTGATGAACGAAATATAAGAACACAAGAGAACAATTGCTCAAAAATTCTTCATACAAAAGACGATGATGAAAGATGGAGAACCCCCATCTTTCTATAAGAGAAGGATGGGGTAGGATTCCCTCAAAAGAGGGGGAAAGGGGGGATCAATAGTTTGATTTTTTTAGATCTAGTCAATATACTCTTGATTGTCTTTAATTATCTTGACCATGTAACTCTCTTTAATGTAGATTCTCACAGTTAGTGATTTTGAGAAAATTTCCTCTATCTAGACAATTTAAAGTACACCCGAAAATATGATTTTCCTATAGGCCTTTGAATTTCCTTTCCAAATCATATTTGAATATTAAATTATGCCTTGGGATGTGATAATTATGCCAATTTTGGTGCAGGATATATATTTAAATCAGCACTACGGGAAAACTGAAATGCATCATCTCTTCATCTCTTCTTATCTTCAATAATTCCTGAAAATTTGAGAGAAATCTCATAAGAATTCATAAAAGGAATATTGAGACGATGAAAGTGCAATTGATTTCTGAATGAAAATAAAATTACCAAATTTTTTTTGATTAATTATCCTAATTGATGCACAAATAAATGATGAATATAAATTCATCAAAATATCCCAGACTTGAATCTTTGCTTGTCTTCAAGCAAATTAAATTACAAATAAAGTCTAATTTATACTCCCAATATGTCATTCCTCACCCATGTAACATCACTATAATCCTTACCTCCAATTTTTTGGCCAAGTGACCCAATCTCCTAGAACCACGTAGCACAAGTTCTATATTCCCTATCAAACAATTATCACATGTTGCTTCAAAAATGAGATTTTGTAGAAAAATAGGCTTCAACTTACTTTCACTTTGACTCTCTCAAGTTTTATTTTATTTTTGTAAGTTTTTGGACAAGAACAAGATAAAACTGGGGGGTTGCAAAAATAGAGAAAGAAGTGATGATAAAATATTAATCCCTCCTCTATTCGACTGGAGAAATGAATTTGTGGAGTTGTGGCTACATTGGTCACAATTTTTTTTCATGTGTACTTTTGTCATCTTTTGATGGTACACCCCTTTGTGGGGTATGGAGTTTTTTATTTTGGGAAGCATGTCACCTCAGACATAATTTTTATCCAGTGGTGATTCTTTGCTTCTCTTTTTTAGAAAAAAATAGAGGAAAGGAAGATATGTTCTTGTACTTATAACTTCAATATTTTTTTCATATATTTTCATCAGAGAGTGTCATTTCTATAGTTAGAATATTCTTATAAATCACATCATACAAATTTGATAACAAGATAATCCATTGCTTAAATATAGGAAAAAAATATGTTGGGTTCTGATCGATTCCTTATGACTTGCCAATTATTCCAAGGAGTGATGTTATTTAGGGGTCCTAGGTGACACGATGGTTTCAGACATGACAATTTGTAATAGATTTTGCAAAAAAAACTAAGTTCAAGGGGGTAAAATGATAAACATCTATCAAACTGGCTGACTAAGTAATGGCCTCTTTATAATAAAAGAAACTAAAACATGGCTGACTAGATAATGGCCATAAAAGAAGAAAATATAGAAGCAACTATATGCAAAACAAAGGAAAATAAAGATGTTGAAAGGAAAAGATAAGGGGGTGGAAATGTACCACCCACCCCACCCCGAACTTAAAACTTTACTTGTCCCGAGAAAAATCAAAATTCGAGATGGAGGAAGAGGAATCGCTATGGTGGATGATGAAGGATGGTAGCGGAGGCTCCCCAAGAGAGAGAAAAAAAGTAAAAAAAAGTGGCGATGTTATAAAGAAAAAGAAAAAAAAACATAAATAAATAAAAATTGTTTGGGTTTCCTCCCCAAAAGCAACTTATTTTTACGTTGAAGGCCAGACGCATGCAAGAAAAAATCAACTTGCTGGTTTGGTTTGAGGTTCTGGGAGGGACGGGGGGTCGGTTAAATTGAGGTCTTCCAAGAATGACCATTTATTGGTATTTGAAGCGACAAGGTCTTCAGTGGTTATGTATATTTTGAGTTGATGCCCATTTACTTTAAATTTACCTAAAAGCTTATCCCAGAGGAGAAAACTACCATGTGGATAGGCACATTTGATGAGGTAGGGACCATACCATCTTGACTTAAGCTTTCCAGGAAAAATCCTTAACCTAGAGTTATACACTAGAACCTGGTCACCTTCTCTAATGTCCTTGTGTTTGATGTGACCATCATACTAAATTTTGGTTCGGTCCTTGTAGATTCTTACATTCTCATAAGCACTCATTCTAAGTTCGTCTAGTTCATTTATTTAGAGAAGGCATTTTTATATAGCTATCAAAAAATCAAAATTCAAGCTTTTGATGGCCCAACTGGCCTTATTTTCTAATTCTATCGGCAGGTGGCATGATTTTCCATAAATTATCCTGAACGGGGTAGTGTCTGTGGGTGTTTTGTAGGTAGTTCTATAAGCCCACAATGTGTCATTGATTTTTAAGGCCCAATCTTTTCTAGTACAACCAATAGTTTTTTCTAAGAAGGACTTAATTTGAATATTGGATACTTCAAATTACCCACTAGTCTAAGGATGGTAAGGAGTGGCAACCTTGTAGTAGACCCTGTATTTTTCAATAAGGCCTCAAAGCTTTTTTTCTAAAAAAATGGGATCCCCCGTCATAAATGACGGTGTGTGGGACTCCGAATCTAGGAAAAATATTGTCTTTAAAGAGTTTTTTAATGGGTTTAGAATCACAAGTATTAGTGGATATAGCTTCAACCCACTTTGACACATAATCAACTGCAACTAATATGTATGCGTACCCATAAGAAGAAGGAAATGGGCCCATGTAGTCAATTCTCCAGACGTCAAAAATTCCTAGTTCCTGCCAAGAAGTTCTGGCCATTTGGTCACGTTTGGAGATGTTACCCATCCTTTGACATTGGTCACATGAGAGCACATATTCATAAGTGTCTTTGAAGATGGTGGGCCAAAAGAACCCATACTGCATAATTTTCCTAGCTATTTTCTAGGAACTCATGTGCCCACCATAGGGGCTAGAATGACATTGTTCCAGAATGTCAGAGCTTTCTTCTTGGGAAACACAATGACGATACAGAACATTGGTGCAAAGTCTAAATAGATAAGGTTCATCCCAATAGTAGCTCTTAATGTCATGCAAAAATTTAGCTTTAAAATACCCCTTGTATTCAGGGTGCAATACACCAACACCTAAATAATTAATAAAATCTGCAAACTAAGGAAATTGGGAGTCTACCTTAAGTAATTGATCATCATGTGGGGATTCATTTGTGGGGGTATCATCAGTTTGGATATAGCTAAGATGACTTAGGTCATCATCCACAACATTTTTAGACCCCTTTTTGTCTAAGATCTCTAGGTCAAACTCTTACAACAGCAGAATCCACCTTATGAGTCTAGGTTTGGCATCCTTATTATTCATGAGGTAGAAAATGGTTGCATGATCAGTGTAAACAATGACTTTGGAGCCAACGAAATATGAGTGGAATTTATCAAAAGCATAGACAATGGCTAGCATTTCTTTTTCGGTGACAGTGTAATTTTATCGAGCTTCATCTAAGGTCTTGGATGCATAGTGTATGACATGATGTTTCTTATCAACTCATTATCCTAGGATGACACCTACAGAAAAATTACTAGCATCACACATGATTTCAAAAGGTAGGGCCCAATCTGGTGCACGGATGATTGGAGTGGTCATGAGAGAATTTTTCAAACATAGAAAACTATCCATGCAGGCTTTGCCAAAATTGAAGGGAACCTCCTTCTGAAGAAGGTTGGTGAGAGGTTTGGTGATTTTTAAGAAGTTGCGGATGAATCGACAATAGAAACTGGCATGTACCAAAAAGGATCGAATTTCTTTGACTGAGGTCAGGGGTGGAAGCTTGGTGATTACCTCAATTTTATCCTTGTCAACTTCTATGCCTTGGTTGCTTACTCTATGGCCTAGAACAATGCCCTCCTTAACCATGAAGTGACACTTCTCCCAATTAAGGACTAAGTGTGACTCAACACATCTATCAAGAACAAGGGCCAGATTTCTAAGGCAAGAGTCAAAATTGTCTCCATAAATAGAGAAATCATCCATGAACACCTCCATTACAATTTCGATCAATCCTGCAAAGATGGCTGACATACACTGTTGGAATGTGGATGGCACATTGCATAAGTTGAAGGGAATTCGTCTGAATGCATAAGTGCTAAAGGGATACATGAAGGTTTTTTTTCTTGATCTTTAGGATGGATAGGAATCTGATAAAATCTTGAGTATCCATCTAGATAACAAAAGTATTATTGATGGGCTAAGCATTCAAGAACTTGATCTAGGAAGGGGAGTGGGAAGTGGTCTTTCCTAGTTGCCATGTTGAGCTACATATAGTCAATGCACATTCTCCACCTTGTAACGATGCGACTGGGAATACGTTCATTCTTATCATTTCTAATGATAGTGGCCTTTTTTGGGAACAACTTGAACCAGACTGACCCATGGGGAGTCAGAGATGGGGTAGATGATTCCTGCAGTCAAAATTTTGATCACCTCTAGATGGACAACTTCCTTCAAGTTTGGGTTGAGTTTTCATTGTGGATCTCAAGAGGGTTTGTTGTCTTCTATCATTAGGATTTTGTGAATGTAGATGGATTGATCTATCCCAACTAGATTGGTCATTTTGTACCCTAAGGCAGTTCCTCTTTTCCTAAGTTCTCCCATAAGTTTGTTTCCTTGTTCAAGGGTAAGGTCGGAATTTATGATGATAGGGCACAATTTTTGTTCATCAAGAAAAACATATTTTAAACCTAAGGGAAGAGTCTTCATTTTTGGGGCTTTGGGTGGTTCAGATTTTTCTTCCATGATGGAAATCATTTTAAAGTCCTCAATTTCAGCATGAGGAGTCTCCTTGAAATTATCTAAATGACCTTACATTGATCTAATTGTTCATTATCAAGGTCACATTCAGGAGGGTCAGTGAGAGTTGTATGTAGGGGTTCATCAACTAACTCCCATTCTTGCCTCATTTGAGATAGTTTGTCAATACAGTCAAGGAGATAGACCTCTTCTTGGAAACTAGGCCCTTTCATGCTTTCAAATGCTCTAAACTCTAGGGTTTGCCTCCCTAATCTTAATAGAATGGTTCCTACCTCGACATAAATCAAGACCCGGGTTGTGGCCAAGAAGGGACGACAAAAAATGAGTGGATAATGAAAATCTTATTTGATGTCCGTGATCACAAAGTCGCATGGGACATAAGCATCTTTACCAACCTTAACTGGAATGTCTTCTATGATACCATGGGTTTTGTCTTGGATGAATATGCCGATTGAATGGTCATGTTTGTGGGTAACATGTCATTGAATTCTAATCTTTTGCAAAGACTATAGGGCATGATGGATATACTGGCTCCTAAATCATCTAGGCCTTTTATACAAACATTGTCACGTAAGTAGCAACCTATTCCAAAAGAACCAGGGTCCTTCTATTTTTTAGGCATCTTACTTTGGATTATGTCTGAAGTGGTCCTAGAAAGTTTGACAGTCTCACATTCTTCCATGGCATACTTCCAAGTCAAGAGAGATTTCATGTATTTGGACCAGGCAGGCATGTCTGCTAAAGCATCAAGGAAAGGGATATCAACATGTAACTTTTTCATGGCCTTCCTAAATTTCATGAAATGAGTGTCGAGGCTTGTTTGTTTAAGGTGGGCTTGATAGGGAGGTCATGGTTTGTAGATGGGTTCTTCAACTTCTAGTTGTGGGGGATCAGGGATGGTTGGTTCAGGTGTAGTTTCGGGTTTGACAACCACCATGTCTTCATCCTCAAAATCTAAAGGTATGGATGAAGGTTTTTCCAGAGGAGGAGGGGAGTGCACCTTTCCCAAATGAGTAGAGACAACCTTGAGTTGTTCAGGATGTTTAGGGTTGCTTTTAGGCTGCCCAACAAAAGTGTTGGTAGGGGATTTTTGTTGGGCAAATAGGCGAGCTAACTAGGCGTCAGTTGTCTTTTGCGAGCTTGTTGGGCAAGGATGATTTGTTCCAAAGTGTCTATCCTTTCATTAATTGAGGGAGGGAGAGTAGGAACATTTTGTGGTGGTTGAGGAGGTGGTTGATTGAGATTTTGAGGAGGGAGGTTCAACTTTTGAACTTATTGTCCCTGGTATGGTGGTCGATTTTGGGGGTTGCCTCGATATTTCCCTTGGTTCCCAAAATTTCTTTGATTGTTGTATGGGAAACCAGGTGGTGGTCGATTATTGTTTTGAGGGTAGGGAGGACTTTGTTGGTATTAGAGTTGGCTAGAGTTTTTAGCACCAGAAAGGTTCCCATACTGGAATCCAGGATGGTTTCTAGTTTGATTAGGGTTGTAATTACCCTAGCCTGGTATAGTGTGAATAGAATTTAGGTCCTCCAATTGTTGTCCTAATTTAGGTTGCATGGGGGTGTTGTAGAGATATTGGCAGTGTAAGGTGGTGTGATCATATCCTTGGCAGATTCCACAAAGAGAGTCTACAACTTTTATTTGTTGGGGTAACTCTATATAGGTGCCTAGGGATGACTCTTAACGATATTGTTTTAGAGCACTTAATTTACGGCTTTCTACTATGCTTAGGATGTTAGGATCAAATTCATCTTTGTCTACCTTAAGGATCCCACCAATTCCCTATGTAGCCCTTATTTTAGAAGCACGTTTAACAACCTCACATGCACTGGTTAGACTTTGGTGCATGAAATTTCCTCCAGATGAGGAATAAAAAAAATGGTGTCATCGTCAACACCGCGATAAAAGATTTCTATGTTTTGGGTTTGAGATATATCATGATGAGGGCATTTTCTAAGAAAGTCTTTGAACCTTTTCTAGAATTCTCCTAGGGATTCACCTGGGGACATATAAAAATGAGTGATTTGTCCCCTGATTTCATAAGCAAAAGAAGTGGGTTACATTTTTCAAGAAATTTATTTTGTAGGACCTCTCAAGTTGTAACATGTTCCTCACTCTCCATGGTGTTGTACCAGCTACTAGCTTGGCCAGTGAGAGAGTATTTGAACAATCTAAGGTGGATTGCATCTTCAGAGACGCCTGGGAGTTTGTTCAAGGAACAAAGGTCAATGAACCTTTGAAGATGATCTTGGCAACTTTCTCCATTGTTGCTAGAGAATGGGTTTGCTTGGATCATGGTGATCCATTGGGTTTAGATTTCAAATAGAGGGGCAAGAATGTCAGGAGGCATGACTGGATGTTGTGCATATGCTGTTTTGAGAACAGAAAAAACTTTTAATTATTTTTGCCTTTCGGCTTCCCTCCTACCGACCTCTAATGTTTCTTGTTCAGCCATATAGGCTGCTCAAAAAGTGGCTTCTATAGCTACTTGATTGATTAAGATGTGCTCTCTTTGAGCCACAAGAGCCTGGTTGATCCTACGAGCAACTTCCTCCTCATCCATCCTAATTTGGTTTTGACAATTTAGATGATAAAAAGTTCTATCTATCTCAGTATCAAACTATTTAAATCTGGCGTTTGAGTGTCGAACGTACAAATATGTAGTTAATTGTGTGTAGAAAAAATGGATTGCTAGAATGAAAACTCAATAGAAGGAGGATTAGCACTTCTGGAATGTTACTTGGAAGGCATAAAAAATGAAAAAAAAAGTTTTTCAAAAATTTTTGGGGTTTGAGAAAATAATCCGTTGTCCCCAACAATGACGTCAAATTGTTAATGCGTCGAAGTGCACCACAATCACTAAGATATTAATCCTAGAATTTAATCTTTTTTTACTATTCAATTAAGGCTATATAGAAGGGTCGGTCCCATAGGACAATGTTCTTAAGATAGTAGACTCTAATCCCAATTAGTTTTGTTGAACTTTTTTTTTGTAGTATTTTTATTTTTGAATAGGAAGTAAAATCGGATTTGGGGGTTGATTTATGCTATAACAGGAATGAAATGCAAGAAATAAAATTACACTAACACGAAGTAAGATTACTCTATCACAAGGAAAAGGAGAGATTGTTAGCACAATAAAAATACTATAAATGGAAAGACTAGAATGTGAAAAGAGTGGATCAAGAGGTGATTGAATTCTTATGAGGGAATATCGAGGCTTGTAGAGTTTTCACCGCCTTAGTCTAGACGAGAATCAAACTAAATCTTTCAAATGATAATAAGATGAAGGCATGTGAATTAACTAAAAGCTACAAAAGATGAACTCCACATGAGCCCATTGGTCCTGGTGCTCACGTTTCTTAGTCCATCATCCAAAAAGAAATAAATCCATGATAATTTCAAAATCTCTATGCGATTGGTTTTATTGTTCTAAATCCAGGTTTCCATGGTCATTTTTTATTGTTCTAATTGAGTAATCAGTTCGATAGACCATCAATTCTTAAAACTAAAAGCCATCTAATAGAAGCCATTCTTAAGATTTAATTCAATTCAAACCCTATCTAAGGGGCTATTCCCCTTGCCTCTATAGAAAAACTACTCGCACGTAATTCTAGAATAAAGGGAGACAGAGGAAGAAAACATTCTAGCCATAGTCTAGACTTATCAAAGGATTAATCCTTAGGCTAGAGACTATTAAATGACTGACTCTTAATTTCTTCCTCCAATCTACAGAAGAAGAAGAAGAAGAAGAAGGACAAGAAGAAAGACTAGATCTAATAACAATTTAAGTAAAGGAACAAACAAATTAAAAGAACACTTAGCTTGCAAACAAATAATCTTTATTGATAAATGGAATATATATAAGAACACAAGAGAACAGTTGCTTAGAAATTCTTCATACAAAAGATGATGATGAAAGATGGAGAACCTCCCCTCCTTTTGTAAGAGAAGGATGGGATAGGCCTCACTCAAAAGAGGGGGAAAAGAGGGGGGTGACATTTTGATTTTTTTAGATCTAGTCAATAGACTCTTGATTGTCTTTAATTATCTTGACCATGTAACTCTCTTTAATGAAAATTCTCACAGAAGTGATTTCGAGCAAATTCCCTTTATTTAGAGAATTTAAAGAGCATCAAAAAATATGATTTTTATGTAGGCCTTTCAATTTTCTTTCCAAATCATATTTGAACATTAAATTCTGCTTTGGTATGTGAGAGTTATGTCAATTTTGGTACAGGATATATATTTAAATCAGCACTGCGGAAAAATTAAAATGCATCCTCCCTTCATCTCTTCTTATCCTCAATAATTCATGAAAATCAAATGAAATCTCTGAAGAATTCATAAAAGAAATATTGAGAGGATGAAAGTACAACTGATTTTTGAATTAAAATAAAATTACCAAAAAATCTTGATTAATTATCTTAATTGATGTACAAATAAATGATTAATATGCATTCATCACCTGCTAAACGGAATGAACTTCGTTCTCTAGTGATACATCAAGCGTCACTGGATCCTCAAATCCATCTTCTCCCCTATATTAAGGATCCTCTTGTAGTAGAATATATAAACACATTCCAAGGGAGTAATAGCACACGAGTTGTAGAGTGAAACACAAGATAGGCATAAACATGCTTGGGATCCCAACTCCCAGACTCTAGTGATGAAAAAGGAGAGAAGGATCACTCGACCAGATGTCATTCTCTACATCTCCAAACTACATAACATACACAACGACCCTTTCCACCTCAAATGTGCAACTCAAGAAATCTCGACCAACCTAGGTCACCCAACTCCTAAAAGGGATGTAGTAGCAAGGACTTCAATGCTAACTAGCTTATGAACTACCATCATAAGGGATACAAATGAAGAACATTGTGGAGTATGTACTCAGGTCTGGTTCAACACACCATGATCAAACATATTTTCAAATTTTTATTTCTATAAGCTTTAAAATGAGTTTTTGAAAATGCATAAAAAAAGATTGGCACCATATACACACACACACACACATATATATATATATATATATATTTGTGTGTGTGTGAAAAATCTTCTAAACTCAAAGAAAGTGAGACACAAAGCACAAGAAAACTTATCTTTTCATCAAGACCACAAGTTCGCACAGCTGGAGTAGATGAAGATATTCATGTCATCTACTTGAATGTGAAATCCATTCCAATAGAAAATGCCTTGAGTCATATTTTAATGATCAAGTTGCATTCTTGCAACCATCTCTTTAAACTTGAGGTCAAGTCATATTCTGATGGTCTCACTACTCCACAAAGTTGCCACAATGCCTGCTAATGACATTGATAAAGAATCAACTATCTCACCATAGAAGAATTCTACAAAAAGGTCATGGTATAAGCTAGAACACAAGGCATATCAAGAGATCATGTCTCTCTATGTGCCTCACTCTTAGATAACTCCCAAATCAAAGCCAACTTGATGAAGTGGGCATTAGTAAACAATAACGAAGGGGTTGTAGTCTTCTTCATGATAAATCAGTAAGCTCACATTTTGTCTCATCTTCCTCAGTTTACTTGGTCAATGATCATGAAGATCTAAATGAGCTATTTTGGCCACATCCTCCAGAGTGAGATTCATTATAACATCCCCAAAGAGGAATGTCAGACACACTTGTCAAGTTATGGACGAGGTTTTTGAGTCTCAAAATTGGAATTTTCTCTTAAACTCAAACAAAAAATTCAAAACTTTAAATAAATCTTATTTTATTGTATGAATCTTGATATATATTATAATGATACATTAATATCTTTTAGTAAAGTAAAATACATAGCACAAGGTGTTGCAAAAAAAGTACAAAGCATTAAACAAAAATGCAACTACTTATTTATACTCTTTTTCAAGCATCATGTAAAACACTTGCCCAATGGTTGTCGAACAAAGGAATGCCCTGAAGAGTGATGTTCTCTACTCTTGTATGGGCCCATTGTATTGTTGAACCACAACTGACCAAGAGAAGGTCCAATGAATTTCTCCTCAATGCTTAAAGAAGTGTCCCTCAAACAGGACACATATGGATGACCGGTCATAGATTGAAGCTCTGTGATGATCACACAACCCTATGGGTCCAAAATAGAGACTAGATCATCCATGGGAAAGTCACACATACCCATATTGTAGACATGGCATCCGTGAGATTCCATGAATTATTGACTCTATTGATTACCTATTAGGATGATCATGTCAAAGGAGATTCCAAATGTACTCATTTCAAAAGCAGCCTCCTAGTAGGACAAAACCCATCCAAAATTACCTTTGCTGAAGAATGAGCCATATTGGGATTTAGTGGTAGGAAAGTGACTTGAAGTTTCAATGCTAAAGTTGTAACCAATTGATCACACTGCAATACTGAATCAATCCTATGAGAGGATTAAATGAAATGTGCCAACCTGTTTCCCACTATGGGCATCACAATCACACATATACAACACACTCCTTGACACTAACTACTACTAGATGAACCTCACATCCAAGTCACAAGATTGGAATAAGGTAGCAAAAGGCATATTTGCCAAGCCAAACTAAAATCGAAGGAAAATATTGAATATGTCCTTGAAGAAAAAACAAGAATAGGATTACCTAAAGCACAAGAAAATGGATATGATTGTATCAAAGGTGCAACACTTACTTCTCCAAGTTACATCTTCTCTAAATCCTCTCTCCAATAGTCATACGAGGATTGACTACTATAATCACACCATTAATGGCTCAAAGACAAAGGAGAATGCAGATGACCACATGGAACACTATGACTCTAAGAAGTGCTCATACCCCCAAAATTGCAAAGTCAAAAATTAAAGAAATTTTTCATGGAGTATCAAAGTTTTGCATAAAATATATATATGGAAGCTAGAAAAATACCTCTACTAGGATAGTGAAGCCTCCACAACTCCTCAAAGCATGGATATGTCCCTACATGGTGAAGTCATCTGTGATGCATTTCTAAAATATGTTAGCATGTGGTAATACACATCTCCACCCAAATCAGATGAAGAAATATCATCCAGATCTATTAGAAAGGAGAGAACCAACTTCACCCCTTTTTTTCAACATTTTTGGTGAATATATATTTAACATTTAGGAAGAATAGAAAAACTATAACACATTGAGTGGTGAAGTGAGGTTTGTGGACAACCATGACTTCGCCCTTCAAAAAGAAGACCTAGTGTAAGCCAAGTCTATTTGACCTGATAATTAGATTCCAACCTCCTTTAGACAGGTCTACTCCTAGAATCTAGAGCAAAGACACATATCCCCAAGATTGTCTATTAGGAAGAATAATGAACAAGATACCTTTTAGAATCTATATTGGTAATCCTTGTAAACTTGCTCTGAGTGATGGATAATTCACCCCAAAAAAAAGAGAAGCAAATTGGTCCTGTATAGAAGTGTCAATCAATGATATACCATCATTCCTAACTATGATTCTACATCTACAAACATAGATAAATCCGATCATATCTGGGAGATTTATCTCCTATGGTACCAAAATTATGAACAAATAATGAAGATTCTCATAGTGAGCTCTCAAAAAAACTCATTGGACCATGAGTACCTAAAATCAAAGGCAAAACATGAACAAAGCATTAAAGTCATTAAGAAAGAAGTCAAAACCAATTTTAGATTTGGAAATCAACAGAAATAAAATGGGAAAAACTAAAAGTAATCCTCATTTCTCATTTTACGTCCTTAGTGGGGGAGCCAAAATGAACTTGGATCCGCCACAATGGTCTAAGTGGAGAAAGTTGCATTGAGAAAACAAAGATTAGAATTTTCATAATTTGCTGGAAATGCAATCCATAATCAAGATAATATGCCTTAGATCCAATGCCCACATTAGAAACCCCATGCTCATCCATGATGGGATCCTCCTAATGTAGACTTGCTTGGTCATGTATGTGCCAATCACCATGATCTCTTATCTACCACAGTCCATATAAAGATGCAACACCATCTACTTCTCAATGCAAGTTGACAAAACATGATCAAGCATTGCAAGCTCATAGAATGAAACATAGTATAAATAAATGAACAACAACTTAAAAGGGTGAACTCATTCATCTTCAACCTCAAGAACACAATGAATGTTGGGAATACAAAAAAGGAATCACCACAGAATGCTGAAAATGACAGATCAAATGTTGAAAATAAAGGAATATACCTTCATGAAGAAGATCGGAGTCTAAAAATAACTAAAAATTTGTTGAAGAACGACTGATCCAAAATCTCCTCACTAACAAGAACCATCCTATTAGACTCTCCTTGATTCAAGTGGTGGAACACTAGTTTTTGGGGGGTGATGTGTGTCACAAAAGGCATCATTCCATAAGCCTTGGTCATCATTATTTACACCGCCTCTACACTCTCAAAGTTGATTTCTCACAGCACCTTCGCTACAAATATGACAAAATGAGGAAGGTGTCGGGTGTAGAGTCATTCTACACTTAAAAGAAAATATTTTAAAATAGGTCCCTATATTTTTTGTAAATTTTCAAAAACCTTTTAAAAATTATACAAAATCATAAAAAAGAAGAATGAAAAATTATACAAAATAGATCTCAACGCTTACCTTCAAAGACAAAACTTCTAGTATAAAAAGGAAGATAAAATCACTCAATTGCCCCTAAGCCAAATCATTGTTCAGATCCTAAATCATGGACTGTGGTCCACACACTACTCGATGTCCATCATTTTATCTCACCAAGGTTTGAATCTTTATCTTTTGAAGTCTCACAATTAGACATGACCTTGAGTCATAAAAAATGCAAATACCAATCAGATTTATGCATCACCATATTTCCATCAGGGCCCTACATCAACATCTTAAACTCGACCAGAAACTCTATCCTAAATATACACCTCACATGTTAAAATCCTACATTAGTAGGTATCTTCAGAAGGTACTAGATCTTGACCTTAAATCAGACCACCTACATGAAAAAATCCCTATTGTAAATAGGAACTTATTTTCATTAATCATTCTCTCATATACACACCTCATTGGCATTCTTTCCCTACCCTGAGTAGGAAAACCTATTTTTACTTCCACAATCATGCCCTACCTAAGTAGACAACTTTGCATTAGTATATAAAATTCAAGCCCTACCCTGAGTAGGAAAAATGCAAGTTTTCTTTTTCTTCATCTAAGGCCTACTCAAGTAGTCAAACCGTTCTCCACCCAATCCCTATCCCACATAGGAAAATAAGTTCACATCCAAACTGATCCTTGATTAGGTAGCAAATATTCATTTAAATCCATATATTTAATAAGTACGACACATATCATTGAAAGACATGCCTCACATATGCATCTTACAATCCATTTGTTTACCTAAGGCCTAACTTGAATAGGAACTTTACAGTTTAGAGACCCCTATACTACATAGGTGAGTGCCCACATTTAACTATCTTAGGGTTATGAATCCTGAGAAATTATGGATGGGAGTATTTTATAGAGTTTAATGGTTTGGATGATATATATAACATTAATTCATCATGTTCACATCCCACTTTTAGTCATTCAAATAACCGTTATGATAGAATTCAATCTCTAGCTAAATATGAAATTTATTAGTTTATTGTGTATTTCTCCATACGTTTCACTAAATAGTTCATTAAATTTTTCCCATTTAACACTTTTTGGGGGTTCACAATATAGAAATCATTTCTTCAAACTTGAGCACAATTAAATCTTTAGTTGAAATTTTTACAACCCTTTTTCAATAAATTTCCCAAATGAATTCCTCATGGAAAAAAAATTCAAATATGACTCCAATTAGAACTTTAGTTGCTTTTTTTTTCCTCTCTTATAAAATTTAACACCATGTTTGTAATGGATAAGATGTTCATAACAATTCCATATCATTTTTTGACCCCCAATTTTGTTTCCTATTCCTAATCTTATGGTAATTTTTCTCATGAAATTTGTTTCACAATAGTGATCTCTCAACCCTCACAAACATCTATAAATAACCTCCATATCCACCATTAATTGATGGCACTTTTGTCTCTCCACAATCTCAATAGCAAAATACCTCATCTTTTGCACATTCTACCAATGCTTTTGTAGAAGATCCTTCTTCTAGAATGATTATTCACATATGTAAGGAGGTTGCAAACAATAAGGAGGCACCAAGAGCCTCTAAATAGTTCATCTTTACTGATAGAGCCAAATCAAAATAATTACATATCTACTTAAAAAAATCATATGTTCTTACTCAACTCGAAATAATAGTTTTATGCTAAACATCTAGATGTTTATCGTTCATGATCATATATGATTCACTAGCTTATTTAACTCTACATCTTTACATACTTGCTTAATAGATAAAGTTAACATCTAGCTCATGATTGGATAACTTCTCTATAACGCATGTTAACTAAAACATGTGACCTTGTAAATGTTAAGGTCATTAGACACACATCTAGATAACTCTTGATTAAATTAATCTTCTCATTGCTTCATTTCTCTCTATTCCACACACGTCATCCCAATTTCTTGAGATGAATGTCTTTCATGAGTGATCTTGAGATGATTGGAATCCCCTAACCAAATTGTAGTTTGTAGGAATGACATTCAAATACCCATAGTCATGTTAGTTCCTTGAAGACTTAGACACCTTCATCATGTTTTTTCCTTGATTTGTTTTCTTAACCAAACCAAATTGAATTAGTCTAAAGAATCTTGATTTCAAACACAATACTAATTTTCAGGCCACCTAGAGGTTCCTAACACCTTCCACGATCTTAATAGGATTATATTACCTCTCTCAAGGCCATGTTTTCCATGTCATATCCTCCCTCACAGCGGAGTGATGTTTGGTCTTTATTGTGTTTTCATGTTTATTTAAACACACACCTATAGTTTACTTTTTTTGCTTGAAAATAAGGTGGTGACTCTAAATTTCCTTATATTTCATGTTTCTTAGTTTCATGGTGACCATTGAGATTATTTCTTCCAAAAAAATTATCCTTAGGTAAAACACTTGGCTTGTTGGTGGGGATTTTAATTGCACAATATATAGTTATGAAAGAGCATCAAAAAATGAGAGCAAACAACTCCATCAAAACCATATCAATAGTTTTAATGACTTTGTAAATCAAAGCTAGCATTATTACATCAACATAAGGAACTCAATGTTTTCAGGGTCAAATGGACCATGTAGGGCTATCCTAGACAGATTCATGAGCTCAATTCTATGGGAGGACTACTATTCTTTGACCCATTGTCTTGTGGGTCTATGATATATCACATGGCATGAAAATCATGCTTAACACCACACATATCCTTGGGGATAAAGAACCTTTGAATTTGAGCAGTTTTAGAATGATAAGTATAAAGAGGTTCTACTAGTTTGTCGAAACTCAAATATCTTATATATAAACTAAAAATATAGATTAAGAAACACTTGGGTAACATCATGAAAAATTAGAGGACCACAAAAAGACCCTTATTGACATAAAAATAGAACAACCCATATACATTACAAATAAAGCATAAAAATGCCATATATAACAAATATTACTAGACTAAAAAATATGGAAAATATCTAACAACAATTTTCAAATTGAGGAGATAACAATATTAATATTTTCCATAGAGTTTTTAATGCATGAAAAATACATATACATATTCACACTCTTACTTATGATCAAGTTGCAACTCAAGGTATATTGGAAATCATCTTGGAGATAAATATATTCAATTGGAGCATATTCTATGTTAAAAAGATTCAACACCCACACTTTCTCATTTAGCCATTCACCTTATCTGGATTGAAGAAACCATATTTAGTCTTGGTGTGGAAAAATCTTTGAGGTCATATGGTTTTGATATTTCCTGTTACCTACATAATTGGGACATCATACATGACATTATGTTCAGACTATGTGTTCTTGTACATGAGGGTGACCCATTTAACCGTAATCTTCATACCATAAATCAATATCTAATTTCTCTCATCAAATAAATTACAACCCAATAGAAATTAGTCAATTTTGACTCACCATTATGATAAAAAAATCATAGAATCATTGTTAATGTTTTGAGTACAATATGAAACAACATACGGATAATACCATTAGTCTTGAACAATTGCCTTTATATAGGGTTGAAGGATACAACATGTATATATTGTGAAAAGAACCAATGTGGCCCACAATTTAAATGAACTGATGCTTACTATAAAACTTGATTTGGAAAAGCATTTAAATATATGAATTTGGGGTTTTTTTAATTCTTTGTTCAAATCATTCCTTAAAATTGATTGATTAAATTAGGTCTCATACCAATACGGGACACTCATATAACCTAATAACTGGTTCTCCTTTTGGATTCTTCATAATTTTAAATGGGCTTAGACAAAGGGACACTCTCTCCCCTTATTGCTTTTTATTACCACAACAAGTTGGCCTCTCTGCTCATGCTTGGGGTTAGGAATGGTGTTATCACAAATACTAACTATATTTATAATCATTGCATAATTCAATTTGTTGAAGATACAATTTTATTATCAAACCAAAGATGAAACATCATAAAATCCAGCATGATTCTAGACACTTTTACCATTGTTTGGGGATAAAAATAAACTTCAACAAATATATGTCTAGGGGTACATATTGATAATACTAGCATGAAAAATTACAATGACATTATAGAATATAAAGTGGAATCTATTATAAAGCCATATCTTGGTCTACCTTTATCTTCACACAGGTTTCCATCAAATTTCTGACAACCAATATTGTAAAAATGAGCAAAAATCATGTGATATGACATATGAAGTGTCTAAATGAAGAAGATAGGTTAACTCTAATAAAAGATTTCCTAGTTGGGATTCCTTGATAATTTGTTATTTGCATCCCTCTATTTAAAAAGGATAAAACAAATAAATACTTTGAGACATATTGGCTTCGAGGAAGCATAAGAGAAACATAAGACAAAACACCATGCCTACTAACTTATCATACGTAAACCTTAAGAAAGGGATATACATTTTGTTAATCTTACCATTCAAAATGTTGTATGTTTGAAAATGCGATCACCTTTATCTTTTGCTTGATTATATAGAAATAAATAATTACAAAAATACCCCTTGGACACCTCAAAACATATCAAAAGATTCTCTCACCCTCTCATTTTGTGTGCTACCTCAATTCAAGTTTTCATATGATGATGGATATGATTAAAACTAGGGCCTACAACTTGGATAACACGAGTTTTGGTTGGATAATTGGTCCATATTGTGGTCAATTAGACCATTATAAACCTAGCATCAACATTGCTAGATCCTTAGATATTAACCCATCACAAAATCTTAGAGTATTGGGATTAACTTGGCAAAATATTCTCAAAGATACATCAAATGATATAGGGTTTATTGATCACATACCATATCTAGTCATTCTTAGTCAACCACAACATCTGCCTATTATTCTATGGCCTTGGGGTGGAAAGTTCTTTGTAACAAAAAAATGATTTTTTACTTTTCTTTCGGATGAATCCCATTTAAGAAGGCTACTTTTGTATCATTAAGTTCTCACAACAAATACATATATTGCTTTGTCTTATAGGGCACACAAAAATTATTTGCTGGAGCTAAATGTATGATACATGGATTCCTTGGGTTCTATATCTGCCACCTTTGTGGGAGATCATATGAAGAAACACAAAACTTTTCTTTGACTGTATGTTTTAAAGACAAATATGGTCACATTTTTACTTAGTATCAATAATATCAGGGAACTACGATAGATTGATCTACTTCTTATCCAATCATGATGCTTTTGTTGTTCCAGTCTATGAACATAACTCAAGATCTCATCAACATGTGTCTCATGGAATATGCACATTAATAGAAACCAGAGATTTGTTATAAATTATAAAAAAAATTACATATGGATTTACCAATATTTGTGACTCTCTACATAGGCAATTCTTATTCAATCCTCAAAATCAAGACACCCCATATGTCTTCATTGTCTTCCCAGACATTACGACTCCACCCTAATGAATGTCATCAACTTTGTGTTGGTATGTATGCCCAGAGAGCCAACTATATGATGATTTTGATGGCATGTTACATAAAATATGTGATTAATAATAATAAAAGAAAGCTTCCAATTCATTCTATTTCACTCAATTATGAGATAATGAGGAGACATAAAGAATGTTTAAAGAATGACAATACTCAATGGCATATGTCTTCAAGTATGTGACTTGAACAATGAGATCATACTGATGTAAAGAGTATGTACATTCTTGTTATGTACTTAGTCAGTTGTTATTGGTGAAGGCTAATAGACAATAATAACACTAAAGACTAGAGTGTGCATTGGTTGATGATAGAATCTCATTAGTCATGATATGTGATATCTAACCAAGCTCATAGATACTTGTTAGGGAATAGTATATTAGACAAACCCACCTTGAGAGTGACACATGAAAACCATACATGGTGATCATAGTCATCTCTCATAGTGAAGGTGGTGATTGTGATTCTTAGATCTGAAGTCACTACACTCATCACATGCCATTTTGTATGCTTTGACATCATCAAATGTAATCATGAATAAGGGTTTCCATAATAGTGATGATTGGGTGACTGTGACACATGGGGACTGACTTTGAGTGATGTAGATAGGATTTTTCCCTCCTACCAAAGTTTGATATCTAGGCCACTTGATAAGCGAGACTGAGAAAGGCATGCACATGCACATGTGAATTGATATATGATATTGAGGTCACATATATCTCAGATAGTATGCTCTAGGTTCAAAGAACATGGATTGAACATTGAGAGGATGACGTTTCCATTCCTCAAGTTTAATTCGTATATCAGAGAAAAAGGAATGATATAATCACTATAACACCTTACACAGATTGTAGGTTGAAGTTGTTCTCCAACTTTCCATTCACTTGGGTAGCATTGATGTGTGACTAGGCACCATTCTTTGCTTGTGATGTCATAAGCTAGTTATGGATAGTCATCACCAATGTGACATGGGACCTATAGGGTCACACACATAGGAACTTATCTAGAAGAGGATTTTAATCATGAGTGATGTTTAAATTGATTATTAAAGATGTTTAGGTATTCAATTGAACAACCAGTTAACTGACTTGACTCAGAATCATCACGTTCAAGTGTTGAACTGACTGGTTGGAGTGTCAGGTTTATTGGGAATTGAATTGGCTGAATTCTGCATGAATCAGGGCACCAACTGATCATCTCACTTAGTGAACTAATCGGATCAGGGTTGGTGAGACAATTGGTTCACTTAGTGAACTGATTGGCTCAGTGAGGCCAACCAAAGCTTCTGGTGATTTTCCAAATTCATGAGAATAGTATATTGTTTCACTTGTTCAATTTAGTTGGTAAAAGGATTAATGTTGGACATTAATTGGAAACAAATTGGCAATTTGATAGAATTTGGGAAAGAATATGAAACGACCGGTTCATTATGTGAGCCATTCAGCTCGGACTACTAATCGATCGGTTCACTAGTGAACTGACCGGTTCACCTATCGCAGGTTGTGAAAATTCTTGATCTTCCAGTCCCTTCCACTCCCACACACACTGGGAACCCATACCCTAACCCATCCTATAAATATAGGGGTACTAGGTTCTTCTCAAAATACAACTCAATTGCTTCTGACATTTGTTTTCCTCTCTAGTTGTGGTAACTAATACAGAGCCCGAGCAAGTCCTACCCGCTAAAGGGAGGGACAACAAGGAAGAAACAAATACAGGAGAGCAAGTTGGAGACTAGAAGACCAACGGGAGGGACAACTCCTTCCTGTTTGTTCTACTAGAATAACATGAGTTCTAGGTGGTCAGTATGGACTTCTCTATAGATGAGGAGGTTGTTGTCTTCCACTAGGAGGATAACGTCAACCTACAGTCTATGGTGAGACCATGGCCTACTATAGACATCGTTCGAGTCTGATGTCCATTCAGGATCCACTGGAGACGAGTCCATGTGCAACTAGGAGTATTGCACTATTGCAATGAGTTGTAGTCACTGGACTTGATCCTGGATCAAGTATGAACTCATTAAACCATCTTTCCCATTACATAGTTTTTGATGTGATCTTGCTATTATGGGAAATAAGGATAGATTTTTTGTTTATGCTTCCTACTCTATGTTGTTATTTCCCTAGAGTGGCATCAGAGCCACGTCAATCTACTATGTTTTAGGATAATCAATATGATTGGAATTTTGGTTTTCATTGTTTATTCATTGCATATGATGTGAATACTTAAAGTGATTAATGTGCATATTTGATCTAAATCCACATATGATCTAAAACTAATATATATATATATATATATATATATATATATATGTGTGTGTGTGTGTGTGTGTGTGTGTGTGTGTGTGTGTGTGTGTGTGTGTGTGTGTGTGTGATTTGCACATATATCCCTAGAAGCAGTTTTGATGGTGGATGTGTAGCATGGTTATGGCCAATAACCCAAATATATATGTGTGGTTGGAAGGTTCTTTTATATCTCAGTTTGCATGTTGAGCATCTACCTTCTATTCCCAATGTAAAAGTTAATTCTTTCCTACCCTTGTTTTCCTCTAATGCAACTCAAAGTTTCCTTTTACCATATAATAAGTTTAATAGCAATAGGATAGTTTTTTTCTTACAATGACGAAGATGACAATCAACGTCAGGAAAATCGACCATTTCACATGACGAGCTGATCTACTGGAGGACCGAAGAGGGTAGATCATAGGAGGAGTGAACCAATCAGTCAGTGGTTTCAACTGATTGTTTGATGGTGTCCAAACATCAGTTGGATAGGAGACCAACTGATCATTTTAGATGACCAACCGACCGGACAAGAGGTAAGACGACCGGTTCAAGGGTTGAACCGATCAACCCTGATTGTTAAGTAGAGATCTACACCAACATGTTCATGCATGTGATGTGATATTGGCCTAGGTGGTAGTAATTCCTTGTGGCTCCAAGGAATTATAGTAAATATGGTCATAACCCTCACTAATTTTTTATATTGTATCTTTACAATATGGGATATATCATGTATATGATATGTACTATATATGTGGTGATTGGATATGTATATGTGTATATATATGATATATAAAATTCTGTAATCAAACATATTAAGTTTAAGATGCTTTCAATTAGCTACATACATGAAAAGCTTGATCGACTAAGAATGGACATCCCAAGGATCAAGTACTATCTATCTCATGGAAGTGTGATTATAATAATGTGGGTCTCCCAAGTAGGGTGCATTATTATCGTATGGGATTTTGGGTCGGGCTTAACTGTGTGACTTAATGAGATTAAGAACTAAAAGCATATATATAACTATGGCTTGATCGACTAAGCTTGGGCACCTAAGAATTGTATAAGATGCAATTAGAAAATGTTTCCTACCTTAATGATTGATTATGGACTATGGCATTGTCCAGGTAATAATTAAATTAGTTTAACACTTGGCTCATTAGAGGATTTTTTGCAGCAATCTTCCAAATTGATAATTGAGGGTTGTCAGTTTGATTAAAATAATGAGAGTTATAGCTAATTAAAGACCTAATTAATATGTTCAATTTTAATAAAATCAAATCAAAAATGAATTTTTAACAAAATTGCATATTCTTTTCTAGAATCAAATGGCAACAAATAACAACCACTTTTCACTGTAATCAGTCCTTGAGAAGGACAAGTTAAATGGGAATAACTTCCATGATTGGTTTAGGACATTGAGAATCATTATCACATAGGAGCACAAGCTCTATATACTGGAGACACCAGAGCCAGGTGAACCCCTTCCAGATGCACCTAAGACTGACAAGGATGCTTACAAGAACAATATTGAAGATGTTGTTTATATAAAATGTCTGATTTGATGCTCCATGAACTATGAGTTGCATAGGAAGCATGAGAACATGGATGTTATTAAGATGGTCACACATCTTAAGAACATGTTCCAAGATCAGGCAAGACAAGAGAGATATAATGTCTCCAAGGAAATGTTTAAATGTAACATGGAAGAAGGAGATCCAACATATCCACATGTACTCAAGCTCATTGGGTATGTGGAGAACCTGGCTAGACTAGGATTCCCCTTGGATCAAGAGTTGTCTATTGAAGTGATTTTACATTCTACGCCAAAGTCATACAGTCAGTTTTTCATGAACTACAACATGAATGACTTTGAAAAGCCATTAACAAAGGTATTGGGCATGCTGAGAACAATTGAGGCATAAATGAAGAAAGACAAGCCCAAGTTTGTGATTATGATCAGCAAGACAAAGGAGAAGTCCAAAGGCAAAGGCAAAGCTAAGAAGAATCCTAAAGCTGGCAAGAAGCCCAAATCTTCATATCTCAAGGCAAAGGGAGGAGTAAATAAAAGAGGCGATTGTCACTATTATCACTAGTCTGGACATTGGAAAAGGATTTTCCCTCTATTTCTAGAGGAAATAAAGAAGAAGAAGAAGGAAGGGGATGAGGCCTCTACTTCAGGTATAAATGTTATAATATAAATTTGATTACTTTATCATCTTGGTATGTGATACTAGATAGAGATCTGTCATTGTGATGTGCATGGTATGATAAGAAGTAAAGCTTTTATGAAAGGACAATGATGGTATTAGTATATATGCTTTATGCATTATCGAGTGTTGTGTGTTTTGTTACATGTTATCCTATGCTGTGTTTTTTGTTGTGTGCTATAGACTTGTCTTTGTCTTTAGCCTTTTCTATATCCCATATTTCCTGGTTATGTATCTCCCTTCCTCTCTTGCCCTATAAAGGAGAGTGCATTGTAAACATTTGAGTACAACAAAATAAAGGCTTTTCCCATTCTATATGGTACCATATGTGTTCCATCCTCCCTAAACCATCCCCACCGTAGACCCCTCCACATCCACCGTTACCTCCATCACCTTCACCACCACCACCCTCCTCCCATCGACCACCACCCTCCACCTATCGACCCCACCTATCGACCCCACCCTATCAACCCCACCACCGACCCCACCCTATTGACCCCAACTACCGAACACACCCCATCGACCACACCCTATCGACCACCACCATCCTATCAACCACCACCACCCTATCAACCCCACCCTATTGATCTCCATCCTATCGATCACCACCCTATCGATCACCATACTATTGATCATCACCCTATCAACCACCAACATCCTATCGATCTCCACCCTATCGATCACCCTCCTATCGAATACCCTCATATCAACCACCAACCTATCGATCATCTCCTATCGAACACCATCCGTCGACCAATAACCATCAACCCCACCCATCGACCTTACCCGTCGACCCCCACCCGTCGTCCCCTCCCGTTGACCTCACCCATCGACCCCTCTCCCAGAGATTCATAAATAGCACGTTGAAACCCTAAAGGTCTCACCTCAACTCCTACCTACGCCAAATGGTAGTGTGACTCTCTTCCCATGGTGACATAGGTATTTTCTTCTCCCTACTACCCCTATGAGGGTTTCTTAGATATATTAAATCCAGTCTACTACTACTATCTACTACCCCTATGTGGGTTCCTTGGATCTTTTTAGATCTGGTTGCTTCTATCTAGACCCCTATGTGGGTTATCTGAGATCTCCTTATATTGTTGTTGATCTCTGCTATTGCATGTTTCTGCTACTCTACTATGAGTTTTCTTTCAAATCTAGTCATCAAGATCTGACTTTTGATCTATTATGGCTTCCATGGAGACTATAGATCCTTCATAGACCCTGTGTGTTATGATTATAAAACTTGATGGATCAAGCTACCATCTATGGGCAACTTCTTTTGTACTGTATCTCAAAGCCCAAGGGCAATATTCTCATATCTCTTCTACTGCTAAGGATCCTCTTATTGACTCGGCGGATGATAAAGTCAAACACGCCTATGAACAATGGGCCAAAGAGGATTCTGGTGTCATGACGTGGATGGTGAATAGTATTGAACCAAAGATCAATCAGTCTTTTCTTCGCCTACCTTACACTAAGGTCATGTGGGATCAATTGTCTCATGCGTACCCACATCAGCAAAACCCAAAGAAAGTCTTTGAGATATTTAAAAGTTTGGCTAAAAAGGATCATTCTAGTGATGACTCCATTGAAAACTATGACAACCAGTGTTCTACACTCTGGGCTGAATTTGAAGTATGTCATCCACTCTCTACTGATATCAAAGAAGTTCAATGGCAACACAACAAACTTTAGCTAGTTCAATTTCTAGCTTGTTTACCTATTTCCTTTATAGGTGTGGTATACCAAATCTTATCGGTTGATCCCTTGCATATGCTAAGGGATGTTCACAAGTGTGTTCAATGCCTTCCTTCTGTGACTTCTACTACTACTGATCACTCGATACCTGCGGTTCTCTCCTCTGACTCTGGTCAAGGATGTGGATGTGGTCATGGTCGTGGATGTGGTGGACGTACCCTAGGACGAGGACCTCTGGTGGATGAAGTCAATCTCCACTTACTACTGCAAATCACATGTGCAACTTTTGTGGACACACAAACCACACTGAGACCGTTGTTGGGTAAAACATGGTAAACCTTCTTGGGTAAATCAGGTCTCCTCGGATGTATGTGATGACTCCACTAATACTGCCTCAAGTTCTACTCGGCCTACAGTTGAGTGAATTCATGTGGAGGTTGACAAACTACTATAGGCTCGCCTATCCTCACCAGCATCTACTATTGAAGAGGTTTCCTCTGCTCTTCTAGCATCCCTTGCTACTTACGGTAATAATGAATGGGTCATCAACTCTAGTGCAACTGTACATATTTCTGGTTGTTCCAAACTTTTCACTACCTTGTTTAACACTACTCATGTCCCTCCTATGACTGTTGTGGATGGGACTCAGTCTACTTTCCATGGAATTGGAACTATATCTATGTCCAACAATATGCCCTTAAAATCTATCTTATATGTTCCACACTATCCTCTTAATTTTCTATCTATCAGTAGAACTATTAAAAGCCTTCAATGCTTGATTATTTTTTTATCCTGAGGGTTGTGTTTTTTAGGATCTCCATACGAGGAAGAGGATCGGTTCGGGTCATGAGGGACTAGATGGACTATACTACCTGGATGAGCCAAAATCTACTGTATCTCTACTATCTTCTTCTGTGATGAGTCTGCAATGACACTATCACCTTGGGCATCCTTCTGCTACAAAATTGCATTGTGTTTTTCCGAATATGTTTGAAAAACAATTTGTGTGAATAATGCCAGTTTAGAAAATAAACTCATGTTACTTTTCATAAGTAGAATGAAGTTAGTTCTAAACATGTATTTGATATTGCTCATGCCAATATTTGGGGACCATGTTATGTTACAAGCTTGTCTGGATATCATTATTTTATGGCCTTTATTGATGATCATTCTAGGGCTACTTAGTTATTTCTCCTAAAAGATCACTGTATTGTGTTACACACTATCACCAACTTTTTACTGAGATGCAAACCCAGTTCCAAACTACTATTAAAATCTTACGAACTGATAATGCCCTAGAATTTATGCAAAAAATTGTTGATCTTCTTTGTAGTACCTGGGGTATCATTCATCAGACTTCTTTCTCTTACAAACCACAACAAAATGGTGTGGCAGAAAGGAAGAATCGTCATCTTTTTGACGTAGCACACACTATGCTTCTTCACTATCATGTTCCTAAACACTTTTGGCCTAAAGTTGTGTCTACCGCATGCAACTTAATTAACTGTATGCCTTCTTCTGTGTTGCATAATCAAATCCCTATTTCACTTCTATATCCTGATGTGCCCTTATTTTCTATTCCATCGTGCATCTTTGGATGCACATGTTTTGTTAAGAATCTCCGCCCTGGAATATCTAAACTTGACCCTCCCTCCACTAAATGTGTCTTTTTGGGTTAATCCCAAACTTAAAAAGGTTATGGTGTTATGATCCTGTCATTCAAAAATGGTTTTTAAGTGTGGATGTTGTGTTCTTTGAAAACATGTCGTACTACTCTGATGAAGGAGCTACATTATCTAGTGAGCTAGTGGATCCTACTCCTATGCCTGAGGTAGTAGCACCTAATCACACTGACAAAACTAAAGAAGTATCCATGGATACAACCCCCTCTATGGCTCCTCAACAACCAATTCCTCCCTCGATGGAAAGTCAAAACACCCCACATGTATTCTGTGGCCTACATCTTCCTATTAGCAAAAGGAAATGTGTTTGTTCCTGTACTCAACATCCAATTAGTAATTTCTGCTCTTCTATTAATCTTGGTGATATCCATGCATGTTTTACCACTACTTTGTCTGTTATCTCTGTGCCAAAGAATGCTACACCAACTCTTCAACATCCTTCCAGGAGCCAAGCTATGGAAACTGAAATGACTACCCTTCACGATTACAAGACCTCTGAACTTATTGATCATCCTAAAAATTGTTAGACAGTTGATTTTCATTGGATTTTTACTATTAAATATCAACCATTAAATATCAACCAGATGGTTCTATTGAAAGGTTGAAGGCTCGACTTGTAGCCAAAGACTACACACAGACCTATGGAGTGGACTACTTTGAAACTTCCTCCCTGGTGGCCCACCTCAATTCTACGAGAGTTCTTATCTATGTAGCTGTTAATAAAGATTGGCCTCTTTTTCAACTTGATGTCAAAAATGACTTCCTATATGGTGACCTTCATGAGGAAGTTTATATGGAACAACCACCTAGTTTTTCTAGTCAAGAGGAGTGTTATAAAGTCTACAGACTCATAAAGGCAATATATGGCCTCAAACAAAGTCCACAAGCATGGTTTGATAAATTAAGCCAAATACTTATCCAGTTTCAATTTTGGCGCTCCCATTCTAATCATTCTGTCTTTATTAGAAAAACCAACTCTACACTGGTTATCCTTATTGTTTATGTGGACGATATTATTATGTCTAGTGATGATTCTAAAGGTATTGCAACTACTAAGAGATATCTAGAACAATATTTTATTACTAAAGACCTGGGTAAACTCTGTTACTTCTTGGGAATTGAAGTTTCTAGATCATCTTCTGGTGTCTGCCTCTCGCAATGCAAGTATGTGCTAGACCTTCTACAAGAAGCAGGTATGCTTGGTTCTAAACCTACTAGCACTCCTCTGGATCCCAATACCAATTGGGATGATGAATCTTCACCTCCATACCTTAATAACCATCAATCCCGACGCATGGTTGGTAAAATAATCTATCTCACTATGACAAGAGCTGATATAACTATTGATGTTGGACTTGTCATTAGGTATCTCGACAAACCTTGACAATGTCATTGGGATGTTGTGTGTCACATTCTTAAATACTTGAAATCCTCTATAGGAAAAGGTTTATTATATCATAGAAATGGGTATTGTAAACTTACTTGCTTTTCTGACTCTAATTATGTGGACAGTCGTTGTGATAGAAAATCTACTTCTGGATATTGTTCTTTTGTTGGAGGAAATCCGGTCACATGGCATAGTAAAAAACAGACTGTGGTTGCTCGATCGAGTGTTGAGGCTGAATATAGGGCTATGGCCCATATTGCTTGTGAATTAATGTGGGTCCAAGGAATCCTCAAGGAATTTTAGATCTATGACTCTAGTCCTATTCCTATGCATCGTGATTATAAAGTTGCCACTTTTATTGCCAGCAATTCCACTTTCCATGAGCACATGAAGCACATCAAAGTGGGCTTTCACTTTGTACATGAAACTATACTCTCTGGCCATATATGCATATCTCAAAATGGAGGATCAAATTTCTAATTTATTCACCAAGATACTTCCCAAGAAATGCTTTACTATGGTGGTAGACAAGTTGGGCATGTTTGACATCTATGCTCCAGCTTGAGGGGGAGTATTAGTATATACTCTTTATGTGTTATTGTGTGTTTTGTGTTTTGTTATGTATTATCCTATGTTGTGTGTTGTGTTGTGTGATATAGACTTGTCTTTGTCTTTAGCCTTTTCTTTATCCCACATTGCCTGGTACTGTATCTCCCTTCCTCTCTTATCCTGTAAAAGAGAGTGCATTGTAAACATTTGCATACAACAAAATAAATGATTTTCCCATTCTATAGATGGAATGTGATGAAGCAAGAGTTGTTGCAACTTCAATCTACATTTATAATTTATCTTAGCCCAATGTACATGTGATAGAGTTAGTTGAACTGCTATTTCATTATGACAATAAATAGAAACACTTTACTTTATGCATCTTGTATGACAAGTATGATAAATCAATAAAGAGTTGCTAATGTTACTATTTCAAAGATGTGATCTTGAATGTCAATGCCCCAAAAACATCTAATTATATTTATATGAAAGAATCTAAAGATGAATGTTTGAATACCTAAAATATTATAATTGATAACTCAAACAGTCTTTAGCATTTTCATCTAGAGATCATATATGAGAAATGCATTTTTAGAATTCATATTGATGTTTCTCTAGACTCTTTTGGTTATTGAACCAATATTAGACATGTAAGTCTTAATTATGAGCAATATGACAAAATAACCTTCACTAAATGTCGTGGGAGGATAAGCATTCTATTAGAGATTATACATGTTGATGAATGAAGATCTTATAGAATATATGCTATAGATATTTGTTTGCACTTCATTATATTCACTGATAATGTCAGTGAATATGGGGTTTGTATTTGGAAAAATACAAAGATGAGTCTCTTGAAGTGTAAAAGGAGATTATAATTTAAGTATAACTTTGATAAAAGTATTAAGAAACTTTGATATGATCAAATGTAGAAATAATTTACATCAATAATTTGAGAACCTTCTGGGAAGGATTGCGATAGTGTATCATAAGTCAAATCCACATAAAACATGATGATGCATTAGAAATAAGGAATTATATCCTTATGGATCATGATGTAATTATCATTTAAATCTAGTCTTCTAACTCCTCATGGATATATAATTAAATGTTAAAAAATGTGCTGTCTTAAAAGGTTTAAATGACATCATATGTGATATGATATGGGAATGTCTTGATATATCTTAAGGATTGAACCTTATAAAGAAAGTAGTTTCTTGAAAAGTTTATCCGCAAACCATAATTATTGAATGCTACTTTAATCCTAATATGATAAGAAAGTGATTTTTTTCTAGGATAACAGAGATCCAAAAGAATCAATGGGAGTAAAAGTAGAACTTAAAGGGTTACAGGTCAACAAGGAGGTACAATGGGAATAATTGGGAATTACAAATTGTTATGAAATCTCAAATTTCTCATTTAATACAGAACATCATAGTTCTAGTAGAATGCATCTGAGATTGAAAGATTGTGAATCTAACAATTTAGATGGGTTGGTTATAAGATGATGAGCCAACAAATCAACTAGAAGCTATTGAGAACCATAATCTGAGAAATGACTTAAAGCCATTATGGAGTCCATGTTAACGAACAAGGTATGACCCTGCTAGTACTACCTAAAGGGATGAAATCCAAAGGGTGCATCTGGATTTTCAGGAGAGGAAAAACAATATGGGTAACATAAATGGACAAGATTAGTTTCAAAGGTTTTCATATCAGTTAATTGTTGAACATGAAGAAATTCCTTCACCAATTGTCATGATTATTGTTGAATCTTAAATAGACTATGAGATTTGTCTTATGAAGATTTTATTTGGATTCCTTAAAAGGAGTAATTGAGAGAATGTGTATGTGACACAGTCTAAAGGTTTTAGAACTTAATTAATGTAAATAAAGTCTATAAGCTACAAAGTTTAATCTTGAGAAAACAAGCATCTCAGAGATGTGATCTTTTGACTTGACAAGATAGTCAAAGAGTTTGACTTGAGCCAAGATAAAAGATGGAATTTGTGATTACAAAAGATTTAGTGGAAGAATATTAAAATATTCCACATATTGATGGGGAATAACATCTCAATATTGTAAGTGTTGAAACATAGCAAGGAAAAACACCTTAAACAATGAATGATTAGGAGAAACATCCTATGAGATAGGGATAAATATCTATAGATATAGTTCTTGAAAGTTTAATAACATAAGTATGAGAACATACATAGCATGGTGTTGAAAAAGATCATCATGAAGGATTCAATGAGAGAGAATCTGAAACTAGCCTCTCGTGAAACCTATGTTCCAATTCTTATGATCAATGGAAAGACATGAGTAAGATTCCATATGCAATGGATATATCATATATGTTATATAACGTACTCATCTCATATGTCTTGTATGTATTCGACATGACAAGATGATATTAGTTTCCAATGAAGATCGTTAGAATGTCATTATAGGCATCCATTCTTACTTGAGAAGCACTAAAGGATAAGTTGCTAGATTATAGCAACAAGCAAGAGTTGAGTGTAAGGGTTACATTGATGCAAGATTCTAAAATGACAAGAAGTGATCGCAACATAAAATGTGTTAATTTGAAGAAAAGAGTTGTAAGCTAGAAGAATTTCGAACTGTAGATCATTAATTCAATTCTATAATAGAAGTCGAGTATCCTAGTGTTATGAATACACGAGTGGGTATTGTATGGATATCGAAGTTCATATGGATGAACTTAAAGAAGTTCCAACCATTGATGACACATATAGATACTCTAACAAAAATGGATCTACTGGTTAGGCAAGGAATATCATATACCATATTATGACAGTTCCATCTTGTACGAGAAATCGTACAACAAAGAGATGAGGACCATGCAATATATAGACTAAAAGCAAAGTGTTGCTAATTTTCTAGATTATAACTTGTGCAACAAAAACATGATGGACATGTTTAGATCACTATGAATATGATATGTTCGTTATTGGCTCTAAGTGCAAGTGGGATTTTGTTGGTATTTATGTCTAGAGAGCCAATCATTTGATGATTGTGATGGCATATTACATAAAGGATTTGATTAATAATAATAAAGGCAAGCTTCCAATTCATTCCATTTCACCGTGTTATGAAATAATGAAGAGACTTAATGAATGTTTAAAGAATGACAGTACTCAATGACATGTGTCTTTAAGTATGTGACTTGAACAATGAGATCATACATATATTAAGAGTATTTACATTCTTGTTATGTCCCTAGTCGATTGTTACTATGGAGGGATGATAGACACCAGTAACACTAAACACTAGAGTGTGTGTTGGTTGATGATATAAAATCATTGGTTATGATATGTGATATCTAACCAAGCACATAGATACTTGTTAGGGAATAGTGTATCAGATAGACCTACCATGAGAGTGACACATAGAAACCATACACAGTGGTCATAATAATCTCTCTTAATGAAGGTGGTGAGTGTGATTCTTAGACCTAAAGTTACTACTATCATCACATGTCATTCGGGACACTTCGGCATCATCAAACGTAATCATGAACAGGGTTATTCATAATGGTGATGATTGGATGACTGTGACACATGGGGACTGATTATGAGTAACGTATATGGGATTTGTCCCTCCTATGGTAGTTTGATATCTAGGTCACTTGATAAGAGAGATTGAGAAAGGGATGTGCATGCACATGTGAATCGATATATGACATTGAGGTCACATATATCTTGGAAGATCTACTCTAGGTTCAAGGAACATGAATTGAACATTGAGAGGATGATGTTTCCAAGCCTTGAGTTCATTTCATATATCAAAGACAAAGGAGTTAAACAATCACTGTAACACCTTACAAAGATTGTATATTGAAGTTGTTCTCCAACTTCCCATTCACTTGGGTAGCACTGATGTGCGACTAGGCACCACTCTTTGTTTATGATGTCATAAGATAGTTATGGACATTCACTGCAAATTTGATACGGGACCTATAAGGTCACACACATAGGAACTCATCTAGAAGAGGAGTTTAATCATGAATGATGTTTAAATTGATTACTAAAGATGTTTAGGTATTCAATTGAACAAACAATTAATTAGATTGACTCATAATCATTAGGTTCAAGTATTGAACTGACTGGTGTGTCAAAATGATTGGAAATTAAATTGGCTGAATTTTGTAAGAATCAAGGCACCAACCGATTGGCTCACTGGTTGAACTGATCAGCTCAGGGTTGGTGAGAAGACTGTTTCAAATAGTGAATCAATTGGCTCGGCCTGGCCAACAGAATCTTTTGGTGATTTTTCCTGATTTGTGATAATAGTTGATCATTTCACTTGTTCAATTTGATTGGTACAAGGATTATTTAAGGACATTAATTGGAAACAAACTGTCAATTTGATTGTGATTGGGAACAAATGTGAAATGACTGGTTCACTATGTGAACCAATTGGCTCACATTGCCAACCAAACAGTTCACTAGTGAACTGACCCGTTCACCTATTATAGGTTGCCAAAATTCATGATCTTCAAGTCCCTTTCACTCCCACATAGACTGGGAACCCAGACCCTAACCCCTCCTATAAATAGAGGGGTATTGAGGGCTTCTCATAACACAACTCAATTGCTTTTGACAATTGATGTCCTCTCTGGTTGTGGTAACCAATAGAGAGCATGAGCAAGTCCTACCCGCTAAAGGGAGGGATAACAAGGGAGAAAAAATTGTGGGAGAGCAAGTTGGTGACAAGGACACCAACAGGAGGGACAACTTCTTCATGTTTGTTCTACTAGAATAACATGTTTTCTAGGTGGTCCGTGTAGACTTCTCTAGAGGCGAGGAGGTTGTTGTATGTTGCTAGAAGGAAAACGTCAGCCTACAATCTGTGGTGAGACTAGGAGCTGTTGCAGACACTGTATGAGTCTACTGTCCATTCACGAGACATTGCAGATGAGTCCCCGTGCAACTAGGAGTGTTGTACTACTATGACAAGCAATAGTCACCAGACTTGCTCCAAGACCAGGTATGGACTTGTTAAACCATCCTTCCCATTACATAGTTGTTGACATGATCTTGTTGTGTTTTTTTATTTCCATTTCCTACTATATGTCATTATTTCCCAACACTTTGATGATTCCACATATATTCCTTTGATGTATGTTGATCCAATTGATCCATGATATTTTTGAGGCCTCTTAATCCTTTGTGCCAAAGTATCCATTTTACATCTCACCCTGCTGAAATATTTATACGACATTGGGTTTGTTTAAGGGGAGCCTATAAGAACCCTAACCTTGCTTTGCCCATTTTTCCTTCCCCATGAGGAGGGCATGATGAGCCCAAGAAAACCTTTTGAGGTTCTTTAGTATCATGTGACAATCTTAAGTTTCAAATTTGGTTTAGTTTGGACATTATTTGTGCAAGTATGCAATTATATGCTTGTTTTGGGATTTTCTGCAATTTACTCATATATGAGGATTTTATTTCAATTTGTCACATGTTTGTGGTGACTTATATGATTTATTATCATGCCTGAGCTTTTTCTGCCACGCGCCTTATTTCATCTTGGTTTGGTGGAAATACCTTTCTAGGGTTGAGTTGGGGTTTACCCCCTCATGGATGAGCTACCTTTGAGGCCATAACTCGATGGTCCTCCTATTTGGTTGGGATCTAATGTTTCACTTGGTGAGAGGACAACCAATGGCGGTCCATAGAAGTGTTAGGATCTATCTTTTCCCCTCTTGAGGATCCTTGGGTCAATGGTTCACCTAGAGAGGTGATCAAGTGATGGTTTTCACCCTTGTGACCTAGGGATCAACAGATGATGGCCACCATCTATCAAAAACTAATGGACACCCTAGGAGGTCATCATATGATGGCCTAGTAGACTCTTACAATTGGTGAAGCTACTGCCTTGCATGTACATGACGTTTTAGGCCATGGATACAAGGCAAACTTGGTGGGACACCTCAAGCTTCTCTTCCTTCAAGCTTTATATACCTCTCCTCTTGCATCCAAACGAACCCTTTGAAACCCTTTCCCTTCCCTACAGTCTAGAGTTTTGTTCTCCTAGTCTAAATGGACAAGAAGGTGCCCAAGGTAGAATAAGGTGGTTGATCTCCTTGCATGTGTGGCTAGGGCTCAGATCTACCCTCCTTTTGAGCTTGTGAAGCTTCCTTTGCTTGTTCTTGACCAAAGCAAGTAAGATCTTATTTCACTCCTTCATTTCTATTATAACCTCAATTTTCATAAGTTTGGATTGAAATGTAATTTCTCCATTAAAGATATATGAATATGAAAATTTATGATTTGAATTCTTTGTATGGATTTGTTTGCTAAATATCTTCTATATGTGTGGCTTTGTGGGCCTTTTTGTTTAATGAGCCCAATACCAAAAAGGAAATAAAAGATGAAAAGAAATCCCTGATAAAGGAAAATGAAATAATATTAATGAAGGAGGTAGAAACACCTAGAAGTCTAAGAGTTTGCTCATCGTGAGGGAATTTTGAATCCCTAAGGTTTCATGAGTTATAAGGAATCCAAAGAAAGGATATAGAGGTAAAATAGAGAGAAAATATGAATAAATTATGCCTTAATAAGTGTTAACTTGTATAAGAAGAAAATCCCTCTTTCCTTTTGAGTTTGGGAATCAAATTTTGTGTACAAGTGGATAAGGTCAATACAAAGTTTCCTTTAAAATTTGGATGAAAAGGGATAAAATAATTAGGAGTTATGAATTTTATAAGATTCCTAAAGAGAAAGGATAATCCTTTGAATAAATAAAATGTCACAATTCAATATTTCGAATTATTGGCAACACGGGCAATATGAACCTTAGATCGTGTGATCTAACTTGATCCGACGGCACTGGGTCATCGTCAAGATCCCAGTCCAAGAGGGAACTCTATTATATTTCCTCTTGATCTTTCTCGGTCCCTGATGCATGAGAGGAGTCGTAAACTTTATCATCAAGTTCAAGAGATCTTTCTAAGTCTAACCATCCCTAGATTCAGGGGGTTTCATGATGAAATCGGGGAATCCCCAAACCACAGGGAGTCGATGACCTACCCTATATATAGGGGGGATGCTCCGTGATACCAACATATCCACAACCTAATCGTCAGAGACTGGAACACATAGGCAAACATTTTGGCATTGGCAATTTGAAGTTTCACCTTGACCTATACACCCGTCGAAGAGCAGCTTCCGCCGAAGTTGCACGTCGTCATTCCGATGCTAGAAGGAAGGATATGAAGCAATTGACGGTGCCTTCATGTTCGATGGAGCGAGACAAAGCTTCTTGTCCTGTTGGTTTGTGTGTAGATGCACTAGAGCTCAGAGTCAACCAGTGAGTTGACTGACTGCTCGCATGAAGAGGAAACCTGAGGTTGAAGATGACAACCGGTGAAATAACATATCTACCCCGCGTCTCTAGTGAAGAGGTAAGACCTTTTTGGTAATCTCACATGTTCTTTTGCTTCACAACGGCACGCCTACGAGGGGCCTGATTGTCCAAGTGGTGTGAGCCTATTGGTTCTGACCCGACTCGCTGTCGAGGGATTAATAAACCCAAAATTCCATGTACCTTTTTATGATTGGTGGGAAAAGGATTTTCTTGTAAAAATCATAGTAATTTATAGGAATATCAGATCGAAACAAGTTATATATGAAATTTCATTAAAAAAATGTGTAGAGTCCATTAAAAATAATATTGAAGCATGATATCTATTGTAGTTTTAAAAGTGCATTAAGTTATCCATGTTAATGTATTGAACTATGATAAAACCCTAATTGTAATAGAAAATCATATTTGATGTCTTGATTAGGTTATTTTGAGTTATGGTAACATGTTTAGAATAAGAAGAAGAATTAAATCTTAAAGGAGGGTAATATGTTTGTTTTAGGCTTTTATATACACATGAATATGCAATAATGAACTTAGAAACCCTAATTTAGGGTTAATGATTTCTAATGTGGTATAATTCGAAATTCATCATAGGGAAGTGATACTAAGTTGATTCTAAGCTTATTAGGAAGATGTTAATAAGCTAATTAGGGTTTGCACTTAGTTTTTCTATTTTGAGAGTTTTGTAGTTATAATGGTGAAAAGTTGTGAATAAACCCTAATGAAACCCTAATCTAGATTAGAAACCCTAGGAAGCAATTTCAAGCCAATTAAATGGATTCTTGATAAAGTGTGTAGTAAATAGGTTACATATGATTTTCAAGAATTCCGTGATTGTTGAATTGCACACTTGGACTGCTTTCTTGCTTAGAATTGTTATTTGCTTGTGAAATCTATTGATCAGGTATGTGGTTAAATTCTGAGTAACCATATTATGCTACACGAAGTTTCTCGAGGATTTATTGATTGCAATGAAAACTATGTTTCTTGGATGTTTCATTAGTGCAATCTTTAAAGTGACTATGTGTATAACAATTTAAGTATAAGTGTGACTGTCTCAAACCTACATACCATCTCTGGATGTATGATGCAAGACCAAGCCCTGGAGGGAAGGTCTAGAGTGGTCAAGCCCCAGAGGGAAGACCAATGGGCACCCAAAGAGGTGAATCCAGGCACCAAGCTCAGGATGGAGAAGGTGGCCTTAATGTCCCTTGCAAGGACTAAACCATAAGAGAGGGTAACCCAGAGTATGAGTAAAAGTGGTTGGGAAGTCACATTGAAAACGTAATTGTGCATTGTTAACAACTACTTGATGTGATTAGGTTGTTAGAACTTATGTGCAATATTTTTGTTTGTCCCCACATGCTAGTATATTCATTTATATTGACCGCATTTTGATTGCCGGAGTTTTAGGTAATAGCTGGAAATTGGAAAAATAGTAAAGTGGTACCTATGAAGAATACTATTCAAATAATAAAGAAGGAATTAGGTAGATCGAAGTCTACTACGGGTAAAAATTCTAGTTGCCTAATTTTTGAAGGTATGTTAAAAGAAAATTTTTATTCTAGTTTTCAGTTTAGTCTTTGGTAGAATTTACTAATTATTTCTGATTAATTGCAAAACCACTGATCCTCTTTGGGATAATGCCTCTGACTTCTTGGTCTCTCGTAATTGGGGGTTATCGGGAAGAGGGGTCATTACAATTGGTATTAGAGCCTAGTTTTCCATTTAATCTCTAATAATTATTAAATTTTACAAACTCTTTAGAGCCCAAGGGAGTTATTAGAGGACTTTATGATGATGGAAGTGTCTAGAAAAGGATCATGATTTAGGGGTTGGCAATATTTTCCTCTGCCCCACTAGTCGGTCTATGAGGACTCCCAGATTATGTGTGACTACCTAGCCAAAATCTAAGGAATTGACTCAAAATAAGATACCTCTAGGTCCTCTCATCTATTTTCGTCCCTTATTTACCTCTTATTTCTAGAGGAACATTAAGTACTTAGGATTTTCTCTCTCTCCACTACCTCCTGTGTTTGGGAATTCAAAGTGTTAAGGATTAAGGGATCCTCCACCAAATAATAAAATCCATTTAAATAAGAGAACATGGATGTAAGTTTAAGCTTATATATCTTCCAAGTTATAAATATGTGTTTAAAGGATTTTTAACTTGTGTGAAACAACATGGCTCGTGTGAAGACTGTAGCTACTCCCGTCGAGGCCATTGAGAACCCTGCTAGGGGTTGGCCTCCCCATAAGAGGAAGGGATCTTCCAAGAAGAGGAAGAGGGACCATAGTGTTGATTCCTTAAAGAAGAGAAACATACATGAGGGAGCCTCAGAAGAAGGCTCAGACCCTAAGCCAATTCCCTTCCACAACTTCGAGATGGACCAGGAAGAGGAATACATGTCCAAAGATGAGGTCAACTTTGAGGAGAACCCGACTGGTGGTCCAAGACTTGCAATGGTAGTCCACATCCATGATGCCCTATGGATGGAGCAACAGAAGAATCTAACTAAGGCCATTAGTGCCCTGGCCCTCAGGGATATAGCCAGAGATGAAAATGGTGAACCACTTTTCGTCCATCCCCAACTTGGAGTCACCATTCTGGACTTCGTCAAGCTGAACATTGAGAAATTATAAGGAGAGGATAAGACCAAAGTGCTCGAAAAAGCATATGCTTGGCTACTAGTAGTCGAGAATAGTTTTCACATGCTGGAGGTGTATCCAAACAAGAAGGTCCCTTTTGTTGCTCACCTCTTGGAAGGAGCAACCATGATCTGGTGGGAGAACCACATCATGGGTCAAGACTTGAATGAGGAGCCGATGGCATGGATTGAATTCAGGACTATCTGCACAGCAGATTCACCCTCACCTCAACTAAAAAGGAGAAGGAAAGAGAGTTCATCAACATGATCTAAGGTAGCATATCTATTGCAGACGTTGGGTGCAAGTTTCGCATCTTGGAACATTTTGGGCACATGATGACCGAGGAAAGGTGGGTGAACCATTTTGTAGAGTGTATTCACCTACAATCAAGCCTCATGTGATGGTGAGTAAACTAGCAACCTTCACTAAAGCCTACAACACCAACTTAGACATTCAGAGGACGGTGATGCATGCTCACAACCCATCCAAAGGATATTTGGGTTTCACTGAAGGTACCCAAGGACAGAAGAATGATCACAAGAAATATCAAGGATGTAACCACACCAAGGGAAAGCATGGAGGTAAAGGGAAACCATGTTTTGAGAGTCGCTTTTGTAAGTGTCACACCTATGGACGGACACATCATGTGAAGTGTCGCTTTGAGAAGAGGGTGTGCTTTCATTGCCAACAGGAGGGACACTTCATCACCAATTGTCCTCTGCCTAATCCGAGAGGTCCATTGGCAGTGCAACCAATGGCAGCATCACCCCCAGTAGGAGGAGTACTAGCTGGAGGTCTACCCATTGGAGAGAGGAGACAAGCCAGAGTGTTTGCCATCGACAATGAAGAAGCTCAGGCAAATGCTAATATGTTGATAGATGATAATAACCAGTGGAGTTTTCCTTTCTATTGATTTTGATCATGTAATAGTAGTCTGATACCATATGAAATTATGTAGGAATGCTTGAAATCATGGGAAAAATGTAAAAGCTCTTTTTTATTCTGGTTCTACTAATACTTTCATTTTGAGAAATCTGGAAACTATGCTTTATTTGGACATCAAGGATTTAGGTTATGTTTTGGATGTCACAACCCCGAGTGGTCAGATATATACACATCTTTTAAAAAACCATGTCTTTCCAATTAAGTACCTGAGTCATGAGCTTCCTACTGACTTCATCCTCCTCGATATGAATGATTTTGATGCAATCCTTGGTATGGATTGGCTTTACACCTATAGAGCACCAATTGACTATAGAGAAAAGAAGATCCTTATTAGGAAACCTAGTCTTCTATACCTTACCATCTGAGGAAGGAGAGATGTGACCACCAGCCTATATGTGTCATCTCTGAAGGTCGAGCAGATGATATCCAAAGGCTGTCAAGCTTTCATAGTAGTAATCACTGAGCCAGATCCTAAGGTGCGATCTCTTAAGGAGATAGAGGTAGTCATGGAGTATGTAGATGTTTTTCCAGATGACTTGCCTGAAATTCCCCCTGAGAGAGAGGTGGACTTTTTGATAGAGCTAGATCCGAGGAAAAACCCTATATCTAAGGCACATTATAGGATGGCCCCTGCTGAGTTGCTCAAGTTAAAGAAACAACTGCAAGAATTGCTAGATAAGGGTTTCATTAGACCTAGCACCTCACCTTGCGGAGCACCAGTTCTCTTTGTGAAGAAGAAGGATGGATCACTCTAGATGTGTATTGATTACCGGATGATCAATCAGGAAACCATTAAGAAGAAGTACCCTCTTCTCAGGATAGATGACCTTTTTGACCAGCTCAAATCGGTCGAGTCTTTTCCAAGACTGATTTGAGGTATGGATACCATCAGGTACAAGTCAAGAGTGATGACATCCCTATGATGACTTTCAGAACCCGTTATAGCCACTGTGAGTTTGTAGGTATTCCATTTGGGTTGTCCAACACACCCAGTGTCTTTATGAATCTCATGAATAGTGTTTCAACCCTTCCTTGACTCCTTTGTCATAGAGTTTATAGATGACATCCTGGTGTATTTTGATGACCTAGAGAAACACCGTGACCATCTGGGTAGAGTCCTTGATATCCTGAGAAAGTAGAAGTTCTATGGGAAATTCTCAAAATGTGAGTTTTGGATAGACTGTGTCTTGTTTCTTGGATACATCATATCTGGAGGAATGATCGCCGTAGATCTAGCTAAAGTGTCAGTCGTTTGAGACTGGCCTGCACTGAAGAACCCCTTCAAGATCCATAGCTTCTTGGGGTTGGTTGGATATTATTGGTGCTTCATCAAGGATTTCTCAAAGACAACTTTGCCGCTCACCAAGCTAACCCGGAAGGATGAAAATTTTGTGTGGTCTGACATATGTGAAGCTCACTTCCAGGAACTAAAGGAGAAGTTGACCTCCACTCCAGTGTTGACCTTGCCTTCCAGTAATGAGGCTTTCATGATCTTCACTGATGCATCAAAGATGGGACTTGTCTATGTGTTGGAATAGAATCGACATGTGGTTGTATATGCTTCCCAACAACTCAAGGCCAATGAGGTGAATTACTTGACGCATGACTTAGAGTTGGCTGCTATCATTAATGCTTAGAAGATATGGCGACATTACCTGTATGGAGCTACCTTCAATATCTTCATTGATCATAAGAGTCTGAAGTATCTCTTGACATAGAGAGACTTGAACCTACAACAATGACGGTAGTTGGAGTATATGAAGGACTATGATTTCATCATTGCCTATCACCTTGGAAAGACAAATGTCGTAGCTAATGCGCTTAGTGAGAAACAGCTCAAGTGCACTGCTGTCTTGTCTAATTAGTGGAGGAAGCTAGAAGATCTTGTGGAATGGACTCTGCAACTGTTAGAGGACCGAGTTTGTTTGGCTAATATACAGATCAAATCATATTGGTTGAGCGATTTAGTTGTTGCTCAGTTGGCCAGTTCATAACTTGGAAAGATGAAAGGTTTGTTAGAGAAACCTCAGACCCATCTCTCAGTGGGGGTGGATGGTGGAATCTATTACAAGAGTCATATTTGGGTTCCTAAAGATTCACTGTTGAAGGATTGTATCTTGCAAGAGGCTCATTGTTCTAAGTATACAATATACCTAGGCACTACAAAGATGTTTAAGGATCTATAGAGGTATTTTTGGTGGCCAGGGATGAAGAGAGACATTGCAGCATATGTGGTCAGCTGTCTTACATGCCAGATGGTGAAGGTTGAACACCAATGACCTGGTGGACTTTTACAGTCGATAGAGATTCTAGAGTAGAAATGGGAGTAGATCACCATGGATTTCGTGGTGGGTCTACCCCGGACGAAGAGAGGTCATGATCGATATGGGTTGTGGTAGATCACCTTACCAAATTAGCACACTTCCTTGACCTAAAGACCACTGCCAAGGTGTCAAACCTAGCTGAGTTGTACATTAGAGAGATAGTACAGTTTCATGGTGTATTAGGTTTGATCATCTCCGACCGAGACCCCAAGTTCACTTCCAAACTATGGAAGTAGGTACAAGAAGAACTTGGTACAAGGTTGAAATTCAGTATCACTTATCACCCCCAGACAAATGGTCAGTCAGAGAGGAAAATTTAGACATTTTAGAAATCTATTGAGAGCTTGTGTTCTTTATTGGGGAGGATCATGGGAGCAATACTCACCTTTAGCTGAGTTTTCCTACAACAACAACTACCAAGCCAGTATCAGGATGCCTCCATATGAAGCTTTATATGGGAGATTGTGTCGGTCACCACTTAACTAGGATGATGTCGGTGAGCCGTGTTGAGGTCAGATGAGCTCCAAGTGTATGCAGATAAAGTTACTTTGATCAAGTAGAGGATGTAGAGAGACTAAGATTGACAAAAGTCGTATGCTGATGTGAAGCAGACTGATGTACAGTTCACTGTGGGAGAGCATGTGTTTTTGAAAAAATTTGACCTCTCTGAGCTATAACTAAGAACAGAGGAAAGTTGGGTCTCCGATATGTGGGTCCGTTTGAGGTGCTAGAATGGATTGGTGAAGCTGCATACCATTTGGCATTACCCCCTCAATATAGTATGATGCACGATGTTTTCCATGTGTCCAACCTGAAGTGATATCTGCACGATCTGAGCCATGTGCTGAGCATTGAACCAATAGAGCTTCAAGGGAAGCTGACATATCCTGAGTCACCTTTGCGGATTCTAGATACTAAGCTAAAAGAACTCAAATGTAAGAATATAGAGATGGTATAGGTTCTTTGAAAGCATCATGGAGAGGATGAGGCCACATGGGAGCTGAAGTCAGACATGGAAAAAGCATATCCAGATTTGTTTGTTTGATTGCTAAATTTTGTGGGAAAAATTCTTATAAGGAGGGAAGGATGTTATAACCTCAATTTTCATAAGTTTGGATTGAAATGTAATTTCTCCATTAAATATATATGAATATGAAAATTGTATGATTTGAATTATTTGTATGGATTTCTTTACTAAATATATTCTATATGTGTGGCTTTGTGGGCCTTGTTGTTTAATGAGCCCAATACCAAAAATGGAATAAAAGTTGAAAAGAAATCCCTAATAAAGGAAAATGAAATAATATTAATGAAGGTGGTAGAAACACCTAGAAGGCTAAGATTTTGATCATCATGAGGGGATTTCAAAACCCTCATGTTTCTGGAGTTATAAGGAATCCAAAGAAAGGATATAGAGGTAAAAGAGAGAGAAAATATGAATAAATTATGCCTTAATAAGTGTTAACTTGTATAAGAATAAAACCCTCTTTCCTTTCGAGTTTGGGACTCAAATTTGGTGTACAACTTTATAAGGCCAATACAAAGTTTCATTTAAAATTTGGATGAAAAAGGATAAAAGAATAAGGAGTTATGAATTTTATAAGATTATTAAAGAGAAAGGATAATCCTTTGAATAAATCAAATGTCACAATTCAATATTTCGAATTATTCGCAATGCGGGCAATCTAAACCCTAGATCGTGCGATCTAACTTGATCAGATGATGATGGGTCATCGTCAAGGTCCTAGTCTGAGAGGGAACTCTGTTAGATTTCCTCTCGATCTTTCGCAATCCCTGGTGAATGAGAGGAGTTGGAAACTTGATCATCAAGTTCAGAAGATCTTTCTGAGTCTAACCATCCCTGGATTTAGGGGGTTTTGTGATGAAATTGGGGAATCCCCAATCCACTAGGAGTTGATGACCTACCCTATATATAGGGGGGATGCCCTGTGACACCAGAATATCCACAACCTAATCTCGAGAGACTGTAACGCATAGGCAAACATTTTGGCATTGGCAATTTGAAGTTTCACCTTGACCTATGCACCTGTCAAAGAGCATCTTCCGTCGGGGTTATGCGATGTCGTTCTAGTGGTAGAAGGAAGGAGATGAAGCAATTGAAGGTACCTTCGTGTTTGGTGGAGCGAGACAAAGCTTCTAGTCATGTTGGTTCATGCGCAGACACACTAGATCTCGGAGTCAACCAGTGAGTTGATTGACTACTCATGTGAAGAGGAAACGACTACTCACATGAAGAGGAAACCTGAGGTTGAAGACGACGATCAGTGAAATTACATATCTGCCCTCGCATTTCCGGTGAAGAGGTAAGCCCTTTTTGGTAATCTCATGTGTTCTTTTACTTCACGAGCGCGCCTGTATGGGTCCTGGTTTTCCAAGTGACATGAGCTAACTGGCTCCGGCCCGACTTGCTGGTGAGGGTTTAATAAACCAAAAAGTCCATGTGCCCTTTTCTTATTGGTGGGAAAATAATTTTCTTGTAAAAATCGTAGTTATTTATAGGAATATTGGATGAAACAAGTTATATATGAAAGTTCATCAAAAAAATGTGTAGAGTCCATTAAAAATAACATTGAAACCTAATATCATTTTTAGTTTTAAAAGTGCATTAAGTTACCCATGTTAATGTATTGAACTATGATAAAACCCTAATTGTGATAGAAAATCAGATTTGATGTCTTGATTAGGTTATGTTGAGTTATGGTAACATGTTGAGAATAAGAACAAGAAGAAGAATTAAATCTGAAAGGAGGGTAATATGTTTATTTTAGGGTTTTATATACACATGAATATGCAATAATGAACTTAGAAATCCTAATATAGGGTTAATGATTTCCAATGTGGTATAATTCGAAATTCATCGTAGGGAAGTGATACTAAGTTGATTCTAAGCTTATTAAGAAGATGTTAATAAGGTAATTAGGGTTTGCACTTAGTTTTGCTATTTTTAGGGTTTTGTAGTTATAATTGTGAAAAGTTGTGAATAAACCCTAATGAAACCCTACTCTAGATTAGAAACCCTAGGAAGCAATTTCAAGACATTTAATGGATTCATGATAAAATGTGTAGCAAATATGTTACATATGCTTTTCAAGAATTATGTGATGGTTGAATTGTGTACTTGGACTTCTTGCTTGCTTGGAATTACTATTTTCTTGTGAAATCTACTGATCAGGTATGTAGTTAAATTACGAGTAACCGCATTATGTTTCACGGTGTTTCTCGATGATTTATCGATTGCAGTGAAAACTATGATGCTTGGATGTTTCATTACTACAATCTTTAAAGTGACTATGTGTATAACAATTTAAGTATAAGTGTGGCTATCTCGAACCTACATACCATCTCTGGATGTATGATGCAAGACCAAGCCCTAGAGGGAAGGTCTAGAGTGGTCAAGCCCCAGAGGGAAGACCCATGGGAACCTAGAGATGTGAACCTAGGCACCAAGCTTAGGATGGAGAAGGTGGCCTTAATGTCCCTTGCAAGGACTAAACCCTAAGAGAGGGTAACCTAGAGTATGAGTAAAAGTGGTTGGGAAGTCACATTGAAAAATTAATTGTGCATTGTTAACAACTACTTGATGTGATTAGGTTATTAGAACTTATGTGCAATATTTTTGTTTGTCCCCACATACCAGTATATTCATTTATAATGAATGTGTTTTGTTTGCCGGCATTTTAGGTAATATCTAGAAATTGGACAAAAAGTAAAGTGGCACCTGTGAAGAATATTGTTA